>PKRV01002753.1:444599-631406 GCA_003709505.1 Hyphantria cunea
GGGGGCGCGGGCGGGAGGCTGAGCGCCACGGCCCTGCGTCACGCCGCGCAGCTCTTGCTCAACATGTTCTGCAACGACCACATGAACTTCAACGACGGCTCGTGTTGCGCTGAGCCTGAACCGTACACCCAGTTACAAATATTAACTTTCGCATTGTTTTTATTATGGTGAGTCGATATTACTTTTAATAAACTAGCTTGTTCCCGCGATTCCGCCCTAGTGAATGTCGAAAATCACTCCAATCTGATTTCATCTAAATCGATTCAGTGGCTATTGATTCCTTCAACATAGCATTCTAGCTTCTTTTTATCACATAAGGGATGATTTCGAGAGTAAACACTATCTCTGTATCAAATTTAATTTTAATTGGTTGAACACGGTGGCCATCATGGAAACGTATTTTTACGATTAAGTATCAAATAATTTATAAGGACTTTTTTAAATGTATGAGCCAGCCAGATTGTCTCTACTCTGTCTGATGGAAAGCATGAACAGAATTGTGGTGGTCACCATACTCATTGCAAATGCAGACAATGCAGCATGGTGACCCGCATGTATGGTAGCCTATTGAGATGTCCTTCAGTCTCGCACTCACCAACGAAACACAACAGCACAAACGCTCTCATTTTAGGTTGTTGGTCTTCTCTGAGAAGGTAGTACCGCCCCTTTCGAGCCGGCCCTACCACGCTGTCTTCTTTAAAAACAATAACCTTGTTCCAGCGCAGTGGTAGCTTGTGCCAGGACACTCTGGTCGTGGTACGACATAGTCCAGCACCGCTCCCAAGGATACTCCTCAGTTGGAATTCAGAATCCAAAACCTCCTTCAGCCCTGGTGGCTCTAGCCAAATTGGGGATCATCATGTCCTATTTCTACCTCTGTGATAGAACCAATTTCTTTATGAAAGAGAATAAGTATTACTCGGAATGGAGTTTTTGGTTGCCGGTGGGTTATGTCTTCGTGTTGGGGCTGTTCTTTACTGACCAGAGCAGATCGAACCGGTAAGTGAAGTATAGAATAAGGAGTAGTATATTAGTAAAACATAAGGGTTGGAGCCCGCCAGGTATGATCCCCTCGCCACGTCGGAGGAGGATTATGTTGGAGGCAGGTTACGCCCTTTCCTCCACAGTCGTTCTCTACTTAAACCTTAAACCATGCCTAAAGAAGTCTTCTTTTAAAAACTATCCAAGTTGTTTATTTTAATGCTTTTTTAACACGAATAAAGATACTTAGAACCGCTTAATGATCCCGACTAGAATATGTGAGTTTAATTTTTATAGGACTTTTAGGATAAGCCAACTGTGTATGTTATATAAGGTGTGTTTAGTTAATACCAGTTATGCGTTTATATCGACATAGCCCACAGGATTAGCAAGCTGAAGTGGCAGTGGGCTGGCCACATTTGCCGAAGAACCGATAACCGTTGGGGTAAACGAGTTCTTGAGTGGAGACCGCGTCTCGGCAAACGTAGTGTAGGACGTCCACAAGCCAGGTGGAGCGATGATTTGCGCAGGACGGCTGGCAGGAGCTGGATGCGAGAAGCCATAAATCGAACTAAGTGGCGTGAAATTGGAGAGGCCTATGTCCAACCAGTGGACTGCGATAGGCTGATGATGATGATGCGTTTATATAAGCACCACGCAAATCAAATATATGTATTCACGTATACAAATTCTTCTGACTTCCACAGTCTAATTGGAATTATATGAAAGTATAAATGTCAAGATATACTAACATCATGAATGATATATTACAGAGTCCTTCACCGTGAACAAACAGACGAATGGAAGGGCTGGATGCAGCTGGTCATCTTAGTGTACCAAGTGACCGGGGCCAGTAAAGTCCTGCCCATATACATGCTGGTTCGAGCCTTAGTGTCAGCTTACCTGTTCCTCACCGGCTATGGACACTTCTACTTCACGTGGAAGACGGGAGACACTGGCCTTGTTCGATACTTCAGGGTTATATTCCGACTGAACTTCCTGACTGTGGTGCTGTGTTTGACGATGAATAGGCCGTACCAGTTTTATAGCTTCATACCTCTGGTGTCGTTTTGGTATACTCTGGTAAGTGGTTTTAACTTGTTTCGTAAAAAAATATTTTTAGGGAGGGATTTTACAAACATACATACAAATAAAAAGAACACTCGACTCAGAATAAAAATATGTGACTGCACAAAGTGTTGTCCCATTTGAGATTTGAACCCATAACACTTGGCCGATTGCGCGAATCGTTCCGCCATTTTACTAAATTCTGAACACCATCTTGATTAACAGACAGCTATGCCCGGCATGGTTCACCCAGATTTCCATTTTTGGGCAAGTCTGGACTTCAAAGCCAAGGGAATGTACCGAATTGCTTCTAGACTGCATAAAACAAGAATATAGATTAGTTTTGAAAAACCGTTTAGAACGAAGAAACCCTTAAATAATAAAGGGTATGCTAAGATTGGAATCGTGTAAATGGAACTTGGTTACTGTTGCCAAGAGAATTTAAAGTCGTCGATTCTTTTTCTCGTCCTTTGACTTATGCACATTGATGTGGCCTGACTTAACTTTCTATGAGTAAATAAATACATGTACAACTTGTTCCAGATGTTTGCCATTTTCGCTCTCCCGCCCCACATAACGCCTTCATCCAGTCACACGGTGGAATCCAAACCCTACCAGTACCTGTACATAGCCGTGAAGGTAATAGGCCTGTTGGTGATCGTCACAGTCCTGTACATGAGCGAGGTGTTCTTCCAGAAGATCTTCGTCACCAGGCCTTGGAAGGCGCTGTTCGTGAATTCTGATGATGATATCCACCAGTGGTGGTTGCAATGGAAGCAAGATCGGTGAGCGGACATATTTTGATTTCCAATTACTTTCTGTTTGCTTTTCTGACATCTCTGGTAGTGAATTGGTGAAAAGGGACGGAAGTTTGTAACAGGACGCTGGAAATAAGTGTGGTAGAGTTGTCCTTTAGATGGTAGATGTTGCATAATAAGTGAGTACTGTAAGGCTGGTTCTTTTTAAAGACAACTTCCGCGTTAGGAACAAATCCTGTGTCGCAGTGGACTTTACAAACATTTATAAAACGGACATAAAGAACAAACGTTACGACCTGAATGTTTCCATGATATGTACAAGGATTGAAATAAACACTCATTCCGTTTAATTAAGATATTACATCAGATTATCTTTTCTTAGATCAGATATCTTCTTCAATTAGATGGCTCTTTGTACATTTTTCTATAATATATCCTATCCCAATTTCAGGTACTCGATGGCGTACGGCATCATGTTTGCCCTGGCGTACCTCCTCGCCCAGCGCTACAACCTGCTAGACGACAACAATCACAGCAACCTATTCACCCCTGGGCTGTCCCTGAGCGCCACACTCCTCGCCTTCATCGGACTCGGCAGCTACGTCACATACACTTTCTTTTGCACCAACACTTTCGACTGCAACGAGATCCATAGCTACGTATCATTTCTACCAATAGTCAGCTATATTATCCTCAGAAATGTGTCCGGAGCCCTCCGCATGAGACACTCTTCGATGTTCGCCTGGTTCGGTACAATCACATTGGAATTATTCGCCAGCCAATCTCACATCTGGCTGGCGGCAGACACCCACGGTGTCTTAGTGCTGATACCTAGTGCTCCCATTCTCAATCTAATTCTCACTTCGTATATCTTCGTGTGTACTGCGCATGAGATACATAAATTAACAGCTATTATATTGCCGTACGCTGTCCCTGATGATTGGAAGTCGGTGTTGAGAAATTTTGGCATATTTCTGGCGATTTTAGTCCCTATTGGCATACATGATGGTATGTTTTAGCTTGGGAATTGAATCCTCCGGGTTTTGTGGAGGGGATACGAGGAAATGACTGGTTGGAACCAGCACGGCTTTATTGAAAGCGCGAACTCTAGAGCACGACGTAACGGATCGATTTGAAGTATGTACAGATTGATTAAATTATTTAATTTGTATATAATGGTAAATGTTATAAATCTTTTGGATTTTCTTTTCTGTAATGGTGTTGAACCAAAAGCAATTGTCTGCAATAAATTGTAACCGAGTGATATCGTCCAGTAAATTGTTGCCAAAAGCGCAGGTATTCAGTTAAATGTTTGATTAAGAATCCTTATTAAAAGCAATACTATACAATAAATACTTGAAAAGACGATTTTAGGCGATATTACAGCAAGGTATATACAATTTTGTAATAGGCATGATGACTAATTTTGAAATGCTGTTTTATGATGTTCGTAAGTATCCCCTGTTGTCAAAAACAGAATCAAGACAAAACATAGTTTTAGTAGGAAAAAATTTTGATTCAAAAATTCACGCAAAACTTTCGTTAGTGTCATGGCGCCTGTTAATGACGTCACGTCGCCTGTTTGTGACGTCACTTCGCAGACGCGACATCATCATTGCCAACTAGTGTCAATTATAGCTCTGAAGGCAGTAAAGTGATTGTCGATTATATCCGAATAAAGTTACCTATATATATATGTGACGTTACTCGCTCTGATTGGTGTTCGACCTAACATGGCGGATTGCTGTATTTTGTAGTTTTATTTCGTTAATTAACTCTTAGTCTCGCTCTAAATATGAAAATGAATACGATTTTTATAGTCTTTGAACACCATTTTATCAGAAAACGTAATTTTAGTGATTCTTGGTTACTGTCATCATGCCTATTTGAGCTTGATGTGAATGTGGCTTTAAGTTTATTAAAGTCTTTTTTTTAGGCATTCACTCATTCAGGGACGTCTTAATCTTAAGACGTCCCCGAATGAGTGAAAGTGAAGAGAAAAAAAAACATATTTTTCCTTTTAATATTTTTTTTTATTTTTATTTCATATCGTCTTTTATAAAAAATGAAAACCGAGTCCTGTAATCTGTAGGATTTATAATTTTTTACCGTAAACTTAATAACCATGTCTATTCATTGCATTGTGAGCCTTATGTTGGATAGAAAAGAGCTATTTTTGTTGCGTAACTGAGATCTAAAGGAAAAAATAAACAAATCTCTAATCAATCTCAAACGATATGAAGATGTAGTATTTAACAATGTATATATAAATAAAAGTAATAATAATGACTTTACTGTGCACCAGCCAACAGGTATTACAATGTGTGACAAATTTGAATCATGAGCCACCATTATTTAATAACGAACATTAACGAAAAAGCCGAGAGTTATAATCATATTCATTTTTATTAAAATAGTTGTATAAAAATTGCTTTAGTGAAATTATTTATGTAACCTATCGCCGCGGGTCATCAGTATTTGTTCACATTTGATTCAGCAATATCTCTCAATATCTTCAAATTATAGTTTGGAAGTAATGTCTTTAACTATGTTTTTTAAGACCTATTTTAAAATGAAGACATGTTCAATAAAAGATTATGTCTTATCCTACATTCTTGAAGTGTGGATAATATAATGGTCGATTCAAGTTTCAAGACAAACAAGTTTCATTCATAAAAGGTACAATTAGTTATTAAGATGTGTAGATAAGTTTGTAAATAATATAAAACTAGTTTGTAAATACAACTGGAGGTGTTTTTAAAGTACACATACAGCAATAAACAATATAATATCCACACACGTTTCCACTTTTCTAAGCCTACAAAAAGCCATAGTTACTTGAATTAAAGTATTTTTGTTACAATGAAAATCTTTATATTAACACCTGATCTTTTTTTTATTCATACTACATTTTTTCGTTAAAAAGACTGTTCTTCATTAAATAATGTAGATTTTATGTTGGTCATGTATTTTGTAAATATTGACAAATTTAACTATTTAAGTTGCCGTCTGTACATAATTTAAAATAATATTTATTGATTTTGTATAATATTAAGTTTGTTTATCCCTATTTCAAGGAGTGAATTTTTTTTAAAATCACATTTGATCAAACCTTACTTTTTTTAATACTCTATTGAATACTGAAAATTAACATACAGCAAACGAAATAATTGTTTAGTTGTGAGAAATACCTAAGTATTTTTGTGATCTATCGTAATGTCCTGATCTAGATACATTGTAACTAAACAAAATGGTTTGAAAAATCGTAAGTCACGATTGTATAAGTGAAATTTTTTTTCACACACACACACACAGGGAAACATTTAATAATGTATTTCAGGATAAAATATGTAAATAACTGGTGTATTTTTGTGCTTGATTCACAAAATATAACAATTTTGTTAGTTTATTTAATTGTAAATGGGAACCCAGTTATATTTTTTTTATTATTTTTTGTTTGGTATGTTTAAACTTGATGGCAGGCTTACATAAAATAAAGATTAAATAATAATAAATTTATCAATTGTTTCATTTCCAGTATTATGAACAAAATTAGTTTTATTGATAACACTTTGGAATTATTTGCAAATCAAATTTGTGTCTGATGGTATGATGCATAGCATTTATACTGTGTTATTTTAATTAATACAAAAATAGTATTGTATTGGAAATATTGTATAAAATAAAAGAGTTCTTGAAATATATTTTTCGCTTTACTTTAACATCTAGCAACTTTGACACTTCAACTTTTGGCGGTATTTCTCTCTTTTTGTGCACGGTAATCCCCTGAAATCCGTCAAAAACGGCACGCCGTCTCGTGTACTAGAAGCCGAAAAACCAGGTGCACTTAGAAAAAAATAACTAAAACTAACAGTGTTCATTTTCCTATGTTAATTAAATTAGTAAAAAAAATCATGAATGGAAGGATAAAACCCTGATAGAATTAGGAAATGGGCAGGCATATTTATTCACGACTACCGCAGACCGGATGGGAGTAGGCATAGCATCTTTTAACAGTACAAAACAGTCTGTCATTTATTGAGGGGGAAATCTTCACACTTACACATTTCAGACTCACATACACGAACAATCGCCTGTCACTTCAAAATCACACGTGACTATTACGTTAATAATTTCACGCACACAAATACATTTTTTTTTTTTTATATTTAATCTGCCAAAATGACTCTGCCTTGCCTGATGGAAAGCATGAGCAGAATCCAAGAGTGGTGGTCACCATCCTCAATGCGAAAAAGAACAATGCAGCATGGTGACCCACACTATGGCGGCCTGGGGGGAAAGGGGATGGTGAGGGGGATAGGGGGCGTTGGATTGGGATATGGGCCTCCGGTATCCTCACTCACTCGATGAAACACAGCGTAAGCGCTGTTTCACACCGGTTTTCTGTGAGGCCGTGGTATCACTTCGGTCGAGCCGGCCCATTCATGCCGAAGCGTGGCAGTGTTCGGCTTATGATATGACAGGGGAACACCCGCGTATAGTTCCTTCCTATATATATATTTATATTTATATTTGGTTACACCCAAATCGTTATCGTATTGCTCTATGTTGTCAATAGATAGGTACAACTCTAAACACCAAACCAAAGAAACTGACATGGCCATAGCTTTCGATAGGGTTTGGCATTGGTCACTTCTCTCCAAACTTCCCGCATTCGGCTAGCCTCCCAAACTCTGCATCTGGGTCGCCGCCTTCCTGCACCAGCGCCAGATTAGGGTCCTTTGCGACGATTGCGACCTCTGATTTTCGGCAGGTAAACGCTGACGTGCCTCAGGGCTCTGTTTTGTCGCCCAGACTGTTTCTTCTGCATATCAATGACCCTTGGCAATATACATTGCTATGCAAACGACAGTACAGTTCATGGGCGATATTTTGGTCCAGTCTACAGGTGTTGAGGAAAACCGACGGGACCTTGTTGCTGAGCTGGAACGTGAACTGAACTGTACCGCATATCTGCTTGACGCTCTCGATCGGTTACAGTGGCGAGCAGTCCGCTTCATCGGTTGTACCGAAGCCACTGAATTCCTTGAACCTCTGGAGCTGTTAAGAAATATCGCCTCTATGGCAATCGTCTGTCGCCTGTATTATTTGGAGTGCTCTAAAGAGCTCTTCCAACTGGTCCCCCCGTTTCCCTTCCTCTACAGGACAACACGTGTTGACCTTCGAAGTCTTTTAGAGTGGTAGATATACGCTCTCGCAACGTTTTGGTTCTTTCTTCTTGTGCCGAGTGATCAAAACATGGAACTCACTACCACCTTATGTGTTTCCCTCCCATTATGTTCTCGGGTCCCTTAAGCGCGGCGTGAAAAAGCATCTTATTAGGCCACCACAGTGTGGTCACCATGCTGCTCTGTCCGCATTCTCATTCAGGACGGTGACCACCACTCTTGGATTCTGCTTATGCTTTCCATCAGGCAGAGTCCCTCGGATACCACCTCCTGATGGAATGTCGGACTCGAGCCGAATGAAGCCGCACGCCGTATCCGGTACTAGAAGCCGGGGAAGTTGGTACACCCTAGCAAGGAAAACCTACGGTTCTTAGATGGTCCCCTACTATGAGAACGTAAGCTAACACTGCTCACCCGTGTGCACCGCATACCTCGCACTATAGGTAAGGACGACCCTGCATCAGACAACATGTGAATTCATGAGATTGTTTTAATAATACACAGTTTTTTAACAAGCAAAATTTATTTTTATCATTATAATTTACATTGTGAATAAGACGATAATATATTGAATATACATCTTAAATTATTATGCGTATTGTGTAAAACATATATATACATTAATCACTTAGTGTTAGAAATATTCAACCAGTAATGAAAACATTACGAATGACGTGACTTTTCATTGAAAATTTAATTAAAAATAATTATAGAAAACAATGTTTGACATTCACTTATTAACGTTTAATTAAAATTAATGAAGAAAACGTATTTCGGCGGTCTTTTTAAGATACCTCGTAGATGGATACTGTTAAACCTTTTATTTAAGGAATAAAATATTTTTAACACAGAAAGTACAATCAAATAAATGAAAACAGAAGATCATATTAACATACATTTACATTATTCAGTAAAATGTTGATTAAATTTTTTTTATCAAATAATTGTAGATGTTTTTGTTTTGTGTTGTTCAAGGTCACAGTCAGACCGACGATTTCTATTCCTGTAGAATGTTTCTTTTGTTTGTTAATATTAATTTTGAAGTTATACTTCTTTTGGCGCGTTAGGGAAAAATGCAGTTACACTCAGAGCCCAGTTACACTCGGTGATTAGAAACAATCACCGAGGGTAAGCAACGACAGCGGAGTCGGTACCTGGATGGGTGACCGCTGGTGGCATGCTACCAAGAACGTCTCCGTGATTCGGAGGTCACGTTAAGGAGTCGGTCCCGGCTGTTATCACAGGATAACAGTCGTGAAGCTTAGTTGAAGGCCTTTAGGCGGCTTAAAAACGTCCAACGGCAAGATTACATAGCCACAACTCGTCTTGCCAGTCCCCAACCCGCACTCAGCCAGCGTGGGGACGTATGGCCTTAACTCTCTCCTGAGAGGAGACCTGAGCCCAGCAGAGGGACAATATGGGTTGTTAATGATGATTGATAAGGGAAAAATGATGAGTAATATTTTACGATGCTCTCGCACACCGTCACCAAAAACCGACACTCTGAAGTTAGCTATAGGCAACTTTTAGTTTTTCAAATTATTAATTATTACGCCAAAGAAGTATTACTTCTAACGCGTGTACATAAGTACACACTCACTTTTTTACTGTATGATACATGTTAATATAGCGTAAACAGCAAAAAAAAAATACTAAAATTAATAATTTTCTTTAAACTCTATATTGCAAAGTAGCGGCGTGGTCCGAAAAGTGTTAGTGTAATTAATTTGATGAAAATAATTGTACCCAGTCAGTTCCTTCTCTCTATCCTAAAGAAAACAAAGTTGACTTTTGAAAATGATCTTAAGGCTTCTTTGTAAAATACAATCGTAACACATTCTCCAAATTCAATAAATTATAAGTGATTTTTTAATAATTAACAGAGTAATGCTTATATTATTTTACATCATGAGAATTTTGGAACTATTTGGTTAAGTTGTAAATTAAATATCAATTTTTATGTAGCGGTGTTAGTGTTGAAATTGACAGACAGAAAAAAAACATAAAATAAATATGTACTAATCAAGCATTTTTAAATTAATTTCTTTAACTAAAATATCAGATCATATAATCATGAAATGATTGTGAAAGTTATTATCTTTGACTTCGACCACATCTACTAACTCGGCTTTGAGCTGCACTTTTTCAATCACAGAATTATTTTTTTAATTTTAATATTACAATATTTTTATATTACTAGTTATCATAACGTATTGCTTATAATAATTGGGTGCTCTCACGAAGATCTAAACTCGATTTTCCCATTTCGATTATAATGATGCCTGTATCGCGACAATTAAACAATGAAAAATATCTAGGCATATATAGTTAACTCATCACTAATCAAATTCTTCGAAATGTCAATATAAAGTAAGGAAACCCGTAGAAGTAGAGATTTATGCGTATAAAAAGTATGACCATGCTTCCATACCTACATACTTTAAAACTCGAAGGCACGGAACGTGGATCTTGTCCAAAGATCTCTAGATTTCGAGTGATAAACCATAGACAAAGAAAATAGAATAGACACATTCATACTCCGATCGAGCGAGAAACAAATAGGCAACATTTTAAGAGTTAAGTTTTAGAAAATCAGTCTCAATGAACAGGCCATTATTTTTCATAAATATTAGTTATACTATTTTACATTAAGACGCGTTCTAAACAATAAATAGATACTAATAGCACGGACAGGATTTCAATTAATCATTTAGCTTTCAGAATGTTTTTAAGGTACTTCATGTTTTGGGAAATTACTCATTAAAACTAAAACCTCATGGTTCATTATCAGTTATCACATATGAAACACGTTTCACGAGATACGAATAGGTTGATGGTTAATACGTTATATTGAGGATTCCTAATAAATATGTAATACGCGTTGAAATAAATTAATTTAAAAAAGTAACTAATTTATATTATCTATGGCCACTTATGAAACTGATGTTAGAAGTATAAAGAGTTGCTACTCAAAAAAAAGAAAATAATATCCAATACAAAGACTTACTTACGTAGTTAGATATAAAATATTTAATAATTTAATATACATGTACAGTAAATACGATAGACACAGAAACATAAATACACAGACGTCTAAGTTTTGTTAGTGCACGAACAATGTCAGTCTTTATACAGTCGAATCACATAAAATTATTGCTGGAACTGTATCTAAGCATCTAGTGAATTTGTACTAATCACTAAATACCTCGAAATTAAATAGCTAATGGGAGGGAAAGTTGAATACGAATATTGTAGATACTTCGTTTATCGCTAAGGCTTGTTTTAATTTTGATTTTTTTTTTACTATTTTTAGGTCAATTGAACTAGGTAACTACTGACTATAGGTAACATTACTAAGTTGGCCTCAAATTAAATGTGCGTTAACATAATGAAGGCAAAGATACTACGTGAGCTTTTCTTGGAGATTTGTCTAGATCACAATGCAATCGACTAATCTATTGGTGCTTCAGGTATATATTTAGTACACGATATTATATATATCTTATAGTATGAGTGCTTAAGTTCATATATATTTAATATAGTTTTATTTAAGTAGTAATTGTGCATTTGGTATACAGATTTTTTTGGGCCTTTCATTTTGTTTTATGCTTACAAACTAGAAAATTTTACAAGTATTTATTTTTGTGAAGAAAAGAAAGAGTTCTCTCGAATACCAATATTTACAACACTAAATAAGTTACATATTATATATTTACAATATAGCAAAAAGTGCGCAAAAAACGATTTCACAAAATATGCATTTGAGCAATACGTTTAATATATTTACAAAAAGCATTATATACATAGTATTTTATAACAAAATCTACAATTGAAGCGAAATGAATTATTTATAAAACATACTAGGTACTCCGAGGAATCTATTTAATGTAATAAATTGATTGCGATGACTTAATGTGTTACTACATTACAGTTCACTAATATTACTTAGAGTAAAGTATTTTGTTCTACAAAAATTTCTACAAATAAGTTATTGCTATCGAGAAAGTTATGTACAACATGAAGCTATCGTTACGAATTATTATAAACATCAAAAGAAATCAAAATCAGAACTTTCTAATGTTACATCTATTCAAAAAACTCACTACAGCTCGTGTTACTTAATGTAATATATCACATTATATTAGAATTTTGTATACGTATGTCAATTTGACAGCTGTTAGAATATGGAAACGCTTTGCTAAGTCTAAAAATGATTTCTTAGGTCAATTAACACAAAAATGTACTTATTAGTGGTCTGTTATCAAATTCGCTGTCGGGGAAAGTCGAGAGATTATTTAAAAATGTGTCAATTGTGATGACACTGCCCTAACAATAAATGGGTTTAAAGATTCAGTCAGAATTGTCTTGGGCCGCAGCTGTGTTCAAAGTCCTCGTGTCTTCACTTATCAACGACCTATCGTATCGCCTTTGTCTAGTAATTTTAGGTCTAACTGCACTAAGTAAAGGTGCTGATATTGCATGGCTGGGCAGTAGGCCTAAATCTTTTCGACCCTGGAGTAAAGGTGAAGTCACGCTTGAAGACTCGTCGCCCTCGTCATCAGATAGAGCAGGATAACTTTCTTTCATTTTTAAACTGCGCTCTAGTCGTCGCAAAAACCTACAAATAGAGAAAAATGTTATGGAACAAATGAATTATGGTTTTTAAATTAAAATTATAGTCAATTGGGCTAAATCATAAATACTATTTAGGATACATACGGCACATACCTGATCTGGTTGCTAATGGTCCTTAATTTATTAACTTTGACTGGTTTTCTTGAGTCTTCCGTTAAGTCTAAACTTGAAGATATTTTGGACGACGTATCCTGAAAAAAATATTAATTTATTGAAAAATATACTGAATCTTTTTTAACATTAAATTATCCAGCTTTGCATGCCACTATAATTATATTTGTGGTAATGAAGTATATTTCATGATATCTTTCTCAATGCAAACTTACGTTTACCTACATTTCTAAAACGATACCGGAACTAACAAGAATATTAATCGATATTGTGTAAAAACTACTAATGGGTAGTACATACATTACTTTGATAAAACAACTGTCCAAATACACATTTCAACAGATTAAGATATTAAATTAAATCAAACGGTGTCTCAATGCCGACAAACAAACCTCTACGTGTAGTTCATGGATACCTTTATTATTTAGTTTAGAAATAATCTGTAAGCAATAAACAAATGTATGTCTATAAAAGAAAAATAAATTTCATGATCTCATAAGCAATAACTGATAAAATAAGGTAATTGCGTGGACACTACAATCACCTCAGAGCTACGGCACTTTTGTCTCCGGAGCGGTTTCCGCGAGCGCATCGACTCACTCAGCTGAAAATAACCAACACATAGCGTCTAGTCGAACTTAAACTATTATAAAAAGCTAAAAACAGTATAATGCTTGAAATTCTTTAACTTAAAATATAGCGTGAGTAATATAGAATAGAAAATAAATATTTCTTTAAGTGCTGGAACGTGGTGTAACTATTTCGTGGTAGACTGTAAAAAATTCGTGGATCTAATATTGCATTTCGGTGTCGTAGATTAGAACAATATAAGTGTGATCTTGTGCATTTTAATTAACTTGCTAATTTGAGTACAAAAATACTTTGATTAATTTTAATGGAAGAAAAGACTGATTAGTAACTTTAGTAAACGTTCTCCTTGGAAAGAGATGAGATATACTAAAGCAGATAATATTTTGGCCTATTTCTGCTACCTTATTTGAGATAGAGCAAGAGAGCCGAGGGTTATATACATCGTCTCTAAATCCTTAGAAACCAAGAATAATGATTACAAACCATACATTGACAACGGTATACTAAAAATACAGCACCTATGTTAAATTATGTATGAAAACTATTTTCGAATTATTGTATTATTGATAATCAAATTAGCAACATATGTGATAAAAAAAAAATTCGACCACGTAAGTAAACATCGTGTGTTACATAAAACCTTTCCAGACACTTTTAAAAAACATCGATACTGCACAGTGACTACAACATAATGTATTATTTATCGTACCTGCACCTGTAACTCCATATCCGGTTGCCTCAATTCCCTCGCGGAGGCTATGCTGGCAACACTGGCGTTAGACACAGAGTCCTCCGACGATGAGGAGGAAGCTGGCGCCGGGGCCTGTGAGCGAGACCGGCGCCGCCCTCCCTTACGTCCACGCACACCCCCTTCGCGACTGCCTGGTACCTGCCGAATAGTCTTACTTTAACACATGCAAATCTTGATACAGTTGTGGTTAGTATAGAATTCAAATTTTTAATTACAAATAATTTCATTACTCTTATCTGTAAGTACTTCAAAATTTATCAATTTTTATGTCTGAGTAAAAAAGTTTTTCCAATATGTAGTCAACGTACTGACCTCTAATAAGTTGTGCATGGAATGAGGCATGTGTGGCAGCGTCGACTTAACCTGTCCCGCGGTGCCACCCGTTACGTCATGCGACGCCGTCCGCGAAGTCCGCCTATCCCGCTTCCGCCCACTTTTCTTCTGACAGTTTCCGGTCGACTTGTTTGCGCCTTTGACGCATTCAGAACTCGGGAAGTCGTACAACCCGTCGGAATCTGTAAACGGCAGTTGTCGACCGTAAAATTGAGGTGAGAATCTTCCCAGACCGGTCTTGTCACTCAGCGGACTCTCACTCCTCGAACTTACAGGACTCAAGGGTCTACTACCCTCCGATAACAAAGTCGGTGGCCTCAGACAAGCCTTCTCATCTAGTCCTCTCTCTACACTTATACATTTAACTATAGAGCATTTGGTAACTCCACTAGGGGAGCAGAGGGTCGCTTGCGGCACTTCTAAAGTCTCTTTCAACGCGACTAGTTCCATCTCTTTCGCACTAGAAGGTACGTCGTCCACTCTCTCATCTGTGCCTATGCCTTCGTCGTTGGACTCTAACAAGGGATCATCGGAGAGCGTCTCAGAGTCAGAGCGGCCGCGCCTACGTTCCTTACTGTCGTCGTTGGAAGCGGCAGGGCTGGAGTTGGTCTTCATGAGTGGGCGTCGTCTGGACATGAAGCAGGAAGGGCCGCCACCGGAGCCAGGGTCTTCCATCTCCGACGGGCACAGAGGGTTGCTAGAGCCACAGCGTGAGGGTCCCGGGCTGGCCATGGAGCTGTATCCTGACGACGAGAGGTTGGACTCTGATGGAGCGCGTTCTCCTCGCGTAGACATTGAGAAAGGGCTGAGGTAACACATGTTGGCAGAGGGCGGGGGCGGCCGGGGAGATAGCGGTTCGTCGGATTCCTCGCTGGCATTGTATGTAACGGTGATGAGGGGAGGCGGTTGGAACTCTAGGTGCGGAGGAGTGCGACGGGGTGGCGGAGAGCCTGGTGAAGGCCGCTCTATCATAAGCACGGGGACGCTGAGACCGGCTGGTGGTATGGAAGGGGAGGACAGCTCTCGCTCGGAGTCCTGGCTGTGAGTGAAGCTAGGGCTGGGAGAGTCTGTTACATGCGTGGATGGTGTCGGCGTATCTGTGCTGATGTGCTGTTGGCGTAACTGTAATATAAACAATGTTTATTTAAAATGGTGCATTTTGAGAGTATGTTTGATATGTAAGAATATATTCTTACACTTTCACATATTAAGAGAAATGTATATTGAATTGATGAACGCTAATTTTAATTCGGGTATATAAGCTTATTTTAATCGAAAAAGTTTCTTGCTCATTTTCTAATCGGATGAAAATAATGTACCTTCAACATTAACCCAGATGTCGGTCGCTCCGTCTTCGATTCACTCCTAATTTCGTCCAGTTCATCTTCACTGGGAGATACACAACTACCCGTGGACTCACACTTTGCGTCAAGTTCTATACTGGCCCTAGGCATACGAGGCGATGGCAATGGAGTGGGCAAAGGTGTGGGAAGAGGAGTTGGCAAAGGGGTAGGTAATTCTCGAATTGGGGAAAGGCATTTGTTAATGCCGCTAGGGACTTCTAAGAGGATAGAAGGAGGATGAAGTAAATTACTTCCTGATGAAGATGATTTGTGTGCGCTTAGTGGATCCAGAACCTGAGGAAAAGAGAGGGATATAGAGGTTTTGTAAATACACTTTGTAAAATCTATTTCTTCAGGAAAACGGGGAAGAAACAAATATCAACCACTTTTAATTATATTATGAGATTGATTACCTGAATCTCAATAGTATTGTGCGGCCTATAATTAACTGGCGAGTCTGGTGCCAGTGAAGGGATATGAGATGAAGCGAGTGATATATCATCAGCGTCTACCGAGTCGTCTTGTGGCGATGACGCCGAAGGTGTACTAGATACAGAGACACCGCCTGATGATGCCCGAGATACTATTGCTGCAGAAGATGACGAAAAGTTGCGGAACATGGCCAAGATAGAGTCCGCACTCGAAATTTTTGGAGTTCTGAAAAAATTGTCATCAATTTATTGGAAATTCATTTGTATATGAAGTCATATACTTCATTGTGTCACTATATTCACAAACCTTGAATATTTCTTTAGAGCTGCATTAGCCAGTGTGAGGTCTAAACTGGACATTGAGTCGCTACCTTGATTACTTGACGTACTGTGAGGTGATCTTATTTCGACTCCTGGTGATGGTGGAGTACTAGATGCCTTAGCTCTCATTCCTTTGTCAGCTATGACTGCCATCGGTATTGTTATAGTATTTACCATATCAACATCAGAACTTGAGCTCATTTCTGCTGATACTTTATTAAGTAATCTGGCGAAAGTAACTTTCTTTTCCAGTTTAGGATCCGAAATATGTCTCATTGAAGGAGATGTTGAAGGTGTTGACGCTTCGCTTGCAAACGATGTTTCTTTATTCTCATTTCCGTAATCAACAAATGCTGGTGCACTTTCAACTGTACTCAATGTTCTTTTCTCAGACATCTGTATAAGTTCTCCCATTGTTATTTTCTTTGAATGATCGTTTGTGGTTGCCGGACTTATGAGTTGCTGTAAAATTTGCTTTTTTTCAGCAGCGTTTTTCTTAGTTGGTGTAGAATTATTTCTTTTTTTACGCGGTGATGGCGTTCCTGTATGGAAAGGTTGCCATGAACTAAATTTTTGCGTAAAATAGAACGATGAAAAGCGACGACATCGAATGTTTATGACAAAAGCAACACAATATTTAGAATGTTTGAAAAAGGGGATTGAACAATTGTCTGAAAGATCATCATCATGCATCGGGCCGCAGCCAGTGCTCACTAAGGAAGCCAATTGTTAACAGTAAGTGCGATTCATTACTCAATTTAGGTAGTGCTAATTGTATTCGTTAATCGATGTGTAAAACGTTTTGGTTATTAAGTTTAAGTGTAGATGTTGATCTGTCAATTTGTGTAGAAGAACAGTCATTTAAAAGCTACATTGAAAGCTACAGAAAAGGATAATAGAACACTTTAGGTTTTAATGTCTATACTGTATAAGGCAATGTTTTGCTGTTGTACGATGTTTTGAAAACGGTAATAGTACAAGAGCCGGTGAAGATCGACTTAAATCCATCTGATAATCAAATCAATTTTTTTTTCATATTGTATTAATTAACTAGCTGAGCCTAGTAGCTGAGTAACACCAGGGGTGTTACCCGCGTTTGTAGTTGTAACCGCGGGCAACGCCGCGGGGAGATGCGTGTCTAAAAATGGAGCCTAAGTTACTACTTATATCATTAACTATCTGGCAGTGAAAGTCCCGTCGAAACCGGTCCAGCCGTTCCAGAGATTACCCGGATCAAACAGACTGACGGATAAAAAATGAAAAAATAAAAATTTGGTATAGGTACCGTATTTACATGCATATTCATTATGTAAAAAGCGGCTATTTTAATATAACAAACAGACACTCCAATCTTATTTATGTGTATATATGACACCTCTATGATGGCCTGTCTATCGAAAAAATTTCAGGATTATTTTCAAAATTAAATGATATATAAAACATTTTTTTTACCCCTTTCACTCCTTTGAATGATAACCAACTAAATTTAGTCCCAAATGTTAATTATCTATATAGAGAATATGCCTAAGTAGGCTTGCTCACTTATTTCGATATAGCTCTCTAGCAACAGGTATGAACAGGAAATCAATATAGGTAAATATACCGAGCTAGAAACTAATCGAAATTGGTAGCAAAATAAAGATTATTTAATAAATTACTTAACAGTAAAGGCTTGCCTTAGAAAAAAAATCAGTAAAAATACAAAAAAAAATACTAATCATGACAGTTTTGTATAGACAAGCCATCGCAGATGTGTTCATTACATAAAACTATTTAAAAACGTTTGATCTGGATATTAGATGGATGTACGTCGATCTTCACCGGCTCTTAGACTATAATACTAACTCTTAAATTGAAATGTTCTCGAAACAAAACAATGTCTATAAAAGCATGCTAGCGACATTCACATACATAAATGTGCCTTTGAATTGTCAATAATATTGATGAATATATATGTTTAAAAATATAACATGAGTTATGAGTGTCAAGTATGACCAATAACCAATATTATTGACAATACAGAGGCAGAATTAGTTGGACGATCTAAAAAGGTGTCAACGAAGGAAGGAGCGTCTACATTAGAAAAGGTGTTTGTGCTATCTGGGGTGCACACATCGAAATTTGAAGTAGAAGTAAGAACGAGAGTAGCAGGGCCAAATTAGACTGGTTGTTTAGCATTCCACATAGAAATTTCATTCACAGCGGGGGACACATCCAGTGCAAATCCGAGCTCCGATTTCCGCGCGCTCCGCAAGATGTTCGATACATGTACGATTCTGTATGATTGAGCAAATAATATAAAATAAATAACTTTTCTGTAAAGCCCTGTATCTTAAAACAAAAAATTATAAATTTAGAATTTTTCTTCTTTTTAATTGATTTAAGGTTAAAAAAATGTCTGAGAAAAGAAATAAACTTGTATGTCTTTCTGCTCATATAAAAATAAATATGACGTGATTTTCGTTATTTCTCTCAAGTAAAGTAGCATAGTATGTCATGAAGATAAAATGTTTACACTTTAAGACAAAAGGCTTTTAGTGCCAACATTGAATATTTGGAATACCCACATGAACACATATTCTTCTGAAATTTAAGAAATGCAAGTTTTGAAATGAGTTCTAACGATAAACACAATTGTTATCAACTCAACATTAATTGCTATCAAGATAATGTATAATATGATAAGTATAAATCTAAATGGAAGTCTACAAATAATAGTGATGAGAGTCAGTATGATATCGCGGCGATGCGGTGCGGAGCGCGCGGAACGGTCGCGGGTCGCTCCTTACGTCCGGGCGGCGGCTTTAACAGATCGTCCAAGCTAAAGGTGCGCGCGGCTCGCGGGTGCGCGAGCCCCGCCACCGACGGCTTGCGGATACCGCGCGTGAGCCGCGTGAGCAGCGTGCGGTGCGGCGCGTCGTGCGGCGCTGTGGACAAGCGCAGCGTCAGTCCCGCGCTGACGTCACTCCCGCGCTGACGTCACGCGCCGTCCGTCGGCACCGCCGCGTAGCGCCGCGAGCCCCCGACCCCCACTCGAGGAGCTAGCCCCCACACATATAGGATTGCCAGACATTCTTTCGACACCGGTCATCTACTTAATTTGGATGATAATGATAGTCTTTTCCGTCAGTAGGTCCCAGTCAGATATGAAATAAACTAAGTTATCATTTCACATTGTCTCGTTGGGATTTGTTCTGAGCTTTCATGAATCCAATTTATTTCCGGCCGGATAACACTTCTGGCAATCCTTTCGACATCACTATAACACGGTTGCTTTAACTTTATGATCCAGTGAACGATAATGACAGGTCTACACATTGAACACTTATACGACAAACAAATTGCGAAGTGATTGGATAAAGTTAAAAAAACCGTATCTCGACAGACTCCAGAAACATGGCAATATAGTGCATCTATCGCCACGCAATCATCTAGATCAATACATGCATCAGTCTCGATAATATTTACAGTCTATAACAACGCACAGTTTCTGGAGCCGCCATAAAACATAGAAGAGAAGAAGTCAAAAGAAGGAAAATGTAAAATTACGCAAAACGTGTCCTTACCATCCCAGAGACAGTGCGTTTATCGAAAAAATACATGAGTATAGCGGAAACAATCTGACAAAATGTTAACAAAGCGTTACTGTACTGTGATTTACAAGTATGCTATCTTATCCTGGCTCAATAGGTTTAAGGCCTATTATACCATCCAATAAACGGGGTTCTGTTGCCAGACTATAAGTCATTCACTTTCTTAAATGGTAGTATAAGTTGATGATCTCTTTGTTTGTTCCTACTCTTGATATACACAGGACTGATCAAGTAGTTTCTAGTAATAAATAGTAAAAGGACAGAACAAATAATAAGTCAAAAAAACAAGTTTATTTTGAGTTCATACATTGGTAGAAATTCACTACGTGCAAGAAAACCATATTTACAATCGAATGAGCCAAAAATGATTGTGAACTAATACTGCTTCCAAGAAATGGTGCTGATATTCTGCCAACGCTTAGAGATAAAACTTACAACTATCTATCTTTGTCCAAAGAATACCCATTCCATCTCCGTTTATTTACAGCCGCCACTGTACCATTTTGTTGATATAGCAAGAAATAATTATTTCCTAGATCAAATAAATTTTCCAGATCACGTATTGGATGGTATAATAAGTCTTCAATAGACCCGCATCCATTAATTGTGATAGTAGCAAGCTGGTTTCAAGATATTGGAAGTGTGCTTATGGAGGAAAACATTTTTATACTCTTGGATCAAATACTGGGGCTATACAATATGGTTATGTATACTGGTTTGAATTGAGTTACAAATCAAATATTGTTACCAAACTAGCAAGAATATATTTTGTAATTTTTGTGAAACATATTGTATAAATTTTTCATGATAATTGATTTTACTTTCATAACTAATATATTTAACACATAATTCAGGTGTTCATTACGACAATCTATGTGATCCGATAAAGTATATGGGTTAATTAAAAAGGCAGTAACACTTACTTTTAGGATAATTTTGTGATTGGGTTGTGATGTTTTATATGTAACACTTGTGTTGCATATAAAACCTGCCCATTAGCTCAGGCGTATTTACTAATGGATTTCGTCACTAAATCAATAACATATAAGGATCCGAAGCATAATTCTTGTAAAAAAATTAATCACGTTTAATAACAGCAGTCTTGAAAATCAAAAACAATTATTGTCGCATACATTTTCTAAATCGAATAATATTTAACTACAAGTAATTTGTTTTGGCGTCGTCATGAAGAAGTTAGGTCAAGAGCCTAAACATTTGTAGTCCGTTCTTGTGATATAGGTACTTACGTCTCGCGCAACGATCAGCTTCCTCGGCCAGTAGTTTTTCGATCTTCTCCGGAAAGTGGCGCTTCGCACACCATACCAGCCCGATCATACCGAGTACTAGAAACACTGTGATCAAACCGAGCCAGAACGGCTCCTGTAGCATACGTTGACCGAGCCCGATGATATTCGGTGTCGGATTCGGAATTTCACATCTGGTAGAGAATACTTCATTACATTTAGAATAGAATACCTACACATTTTATTATAATATTTCATAAAAAGTTGTTATAACAGATTATTTTTAATGTTAAAACAGTCAGTAACGAAACAGTTTTTTCTTTTGTTTACGGTAAAAAACTTTACCAAACAATTTGTTCAGGTTAAGTAGTCAGCTTAAATGAATTTGAAGAGTCGATAATACCTTTTTCCTTTCCAGGAGGGGTTGCACTGGCATAGAAAGGCCCCGTCCCTCTCGGAGCAAGCGCCGCGGTTGTTGCAGGGCTTGGAGGCGCAGGCTCGCACGCGCTCGGCGCAGCGGCGGCCGCGCCACCCGCGTGCGCACGCGCACACGAACGCCTCGCCCGCCTCGCCGCCCTCACTCGACACCAGCGAACAGTTCCCGTACACGCACGGCGAGCGCTCGCATGCCGTCACCAGACAAAATATACCTGGAGTATACATATATACATATACAGTATTCATACATCTAGTATAATCTGTACAATTAAGTAAAATTAAAGTTTCTAAACGTGTTCTAATTTTAAAGTAACAACTTTTCACTGAATGGATATGGAAGTATAAACAATACTTACACCAACAAATCATTTTTTTTAATAACTGTAAGTAACACAGAAAAATAAAACAACCAACAAATTTTCAACCTAAAAAAACATTTTAAGTAATTATTGTTATAGTACCAACATCATGATCACGTGGATCAGATATCCATTCTCTGATTACTGTTGGGAACTTGTAGGTACTTTAATTTAAGAAAATGGATAGTGAATAATAACAGAATAACAACAGAAATTAAAAATAAGATATCCGGTTACGTTAATGTTGCGAGGCTACGAAATATACAAATTAAGATCGAAGCGAGAGAAAAGGTACAAGTAATGTATCAGTTGGCATTTAAGGTGATAAAATCATAAAAACTACAAAACACAAAAAAGAAGAAACAGCAGAAAACTATATTACTCTTATCAACGAGCAAGGCTAAAACTTAAAACAGATAGCGATAATTCATAGTAAGAAATAATAGATGAAGTCATACCGGTGTAATATCCAGCACAATGGCAGAAGTTCTTTGAGTCAGCGATGGTACATCGTCCATTGTGCAGGCACGGATTCGGATAGCAAGACTCTAGGCTCGTCTCTTCAGATAACATTAGTACCTTACTGTGATAGTCGGGATCTGAAACAGATTCAAATCAGTATTCATACTGTAATTAAATAAAAAGTGAGTAAAATAATGTACGATTCTGATGAACTAACTTCTAATTGAACGATACAATTTTATCTTGAGACTTACTATTGCTACTGATACAAACATAATCCATAGTTGTAGAAATAGTTCTGGGTAAAGTAATAAAATTAAAAAAAAAATATAGTAATTTATTTTGAAACCGACGACTGACGACGGAAATTCCAAAAATATCTGCTTTAGAAAAATATGAATTAAAAATGAAATTATTATGAAGAGTCTTATGGGAGGCCTACGTACAACAGTGTAAATCTTTCGGATGCCACGATGATGACTAAAGTTACCATTATGAACGATGAGCAAGATGTCCATATTGACACCGTTCTGTCCAATATGTTGTGTCACAGTCAGAGAATGCAAGTAGGAGTTGATGACGAGCGGTGCTCGGGGCTCCACCTTACGCTTGCTCCTCTCTATGCTGCACAAGGTCCATTTTGTACCGTTATTGTCTGTGTAGCTATCCTTCACCTGTATATGAATAGAAAATTTATACAAAATAAGACGAGGGTAGAATCGAAAGTATTCGGAAATTAAGAAAAGGTATCTGAAGGTACCAGAAAATTGCAGTTGCTTGAAGCTTAAAATAAATTTGGATCTGGTTGTAGAACAAATCGAATTTTCACAAGTTTTCCAATTTCATGCTTCGGCACATGGGTCAGGCTAAAAAGGAAGACCTCATAGAAAACCGGTGTTAACTTCCATCAATCAACAACATTGCTGGACTCGGGTCTCCTTTCCAGAGAGAGTTAACTTACCGAAACGAAATTAATCTCCTTCTAAGACACACAGAAGAAGTTTCTGGCGAAGTGCCTGAAGAGCGATAACACATTCTTGAGTTTCGAGGTGTACTTGTTCACGGGTAACGGTAGTCAACAGAATACCCATATACCTTAACCTATATAATTAGCAACTTACTTCTATCCACCCAATGTCGTTCCCGCAAGGCCAGTCCTGGTCGTTGGTAGCGAGAGTCGTGGCGGTAAAAGCGAGCGAGAGAGTGTTGTGGTGTGGGGCCACGAGGCGGGTTCGGAGTGCTGAGCGAGGAGGTGCTCGCTGTGGCCAGTTCGGTGCCGCCAGGCGACCCGAACCTCCCGCGGACACTTCCACCACGTGCGACGCGTTCAGGTAGCTTACTGGACAGTATGACATATTATAACATACTTTGTTAATATTATGCATTTTCAATTTCCTTCTCAAACTAAAAAAATATGCAAATAAACTTTCCTTAATAACTTTGTTCCTCCGATTATCAGAAAGTGATAAAACATCCAATTCCATGCTACTGCTAGGAATAAATAAAAAGCTTCTTTCAAAAGCTTCGTCTGAATATACTTAACTTCAGTTGTTCATTATTGGTTACTTTCACGGGGTCTTATTAATACAATTCAACCTTCCATTTTTCGAAAAGAGATACGTAATTAAATACCGTGAAACAGACACTCACTTGTTTTGAAATGCGCCAAAAATCCTTGTCCAGTCACATTCTCTCCAGTTTTGATCCTGAGCCTCAATACCTCTGATTGAGAGACAAATAGTCCATCTGTTAATATGTTTGGGTTCAGAAATGGTCTTATGGGAAGATTCTGCAAGTCTATTTGTACGTCGATAAAGGAGTCTTCAGGAATAGAATCCGTCACGTTGATGGGCACACCTTTATCGAACACGCCATATCCGAAGTCAAAGTGACTGATGTTTAGGAATACCCGTTTGCCTGTGGAACGGAAAGAAAGAATTTTGAGAAGAATGTTCTTATACTTTTTACAGATTTGCCGAAAACCTGAAAATGGTGGTCGATCCTATAAATATCAAATTTGATTGTTTCTCAAATACTTTTTTAAGGAAAGCAAGGAAGAGCCAGGGAAATAGTTCTTCTAATGTATAAAGACCATTCTTGCGCCTTTCTCCTTTCGAGTAGAGTTACTAAGGCCCGTTGAAGTAAAAGTAGTATTACCAGTATCGCTACTATGGAGCAAGTGTTTATACGACCAGTAAGAAATCTATTATCAATGATCGACTGTATACTTGCCTTTGAAGATCTTCTGAAATGCTTCATTCACAGAAGTACAATAGAATTGTACTTTTATTATGCAATACATATGTGTCATATTATTTAACGAACGAGACCAATATACGAAAATTTAGAAAGGTAATGCACACTCACCGGCAGGAGCAAGTACATCTATGGTGCAATCTAGATTCGGCAGCAGAAAATGTGGGTAGTTGGGACTTCGAAGAATTCCTTCCTTAGATGTGAACGTCTGCGATGGGCATCCTGTTAATTCAACTGCACGCCATGTCACAGAGAAGCCAGTACCTTGTGTGCTGAGAATACAAAAGAATCCTTTAAAATTGAATCCTAGATAGTACAAAAGAAAGTCACTTTATTGACAGTCTAAACGTGTTTTATACGGTGTTATAAAATGAGCAAGACTATTTTTCAAGACAGCAAATACATTATACATATTAATATTATTATTAATATTATATTACAGAACCCGCTAAAGTAAAAATTTATTACGTATACACATATGTTAATATTTTATTTAAATATAAAGTTTTATTCAAGTACTGTATTTTAAGAGCTGTACTTACACCAGGGCGAAACCCGAGTGGGTCATTCTAGTTCGCTAGTATATTTGAAATATTCTGTATAAACAGAGTTAGAGTATTTTGACAAAAGATACAAAGTTTGACTTGCGATTTGAATGAGATATTGAGTGACCTTCAGAATAAGAGCAGTAATGATAATCGAACAGTAGGTATATGAAATAAAATACAAACTTGTAGTCTGAATGAAAGTAGAGCACGGCTTTGTTGCTGGAGGCGACCCAACGAGCCTCGCCCACGGAGCCACAGTACCGCGAAGACTTCATACTTCGCACGTCACGCAGCTGAAATATTAGATTATTAGAAAATATCTGATATATCCCAACATTTTTCAGTTGTGCTAAACTTATTAAATACCCTATGACTACTACGATTAGGTTCTTTTTCAATTGTAGATCAATAGTATCTCTTTCAATTTAAAAACGAACAAATTTCAACGAAAGACGTTTACCATTGTTGTTATTTATTAGTAAGCTGTCAACGGTTATTGTGATATTTATTTACGATTACACTTTGACGAATATTTGACATTTAAGTCACCGGAAACGAAATTCTGTGACAAAATGCACCGATATTACATAAAAATTGTTACAAAAATTGGATGATAATGATGAAAAGGCAAAAATTGAATGATAATGATCAAATACACAAAAACGTTAGAATACCTAACTACCAAAAAATTTTCATTAAATTTAAATAGCCTATATCACCTGGGCTATTAATTCGAATTTATTTACAACTTATTCATTAAAATCGGTTCAGTATCTTAGTCGCTACGGTGAAACATGCCGACTGCTAAAAACGTAACCCTTTCTTTTATTTTGTCATACTCGGGTAAAAAGTAGGCATGTGATTTATTTGACTAAATATTTTAGTCAACCCTTTCAACTAATTTAAATACTTGTGTGAGCGGATTGACCTCGTGTTTGTTTGTTTACTAAGTTATTGTCGAACCAATACTCTATTCATCACTAGCTATAAACATTTTCCTTTTCTAGACAAGCTAACAACATTTCTTTTGAAATAAAACTCTTTTTTGACAATCAATAATGACTGGGAATAACTGAACATATTTTATGATCCGTCAAGACATTTTCGGCTTCAAAAAATGCCAACATGAAAATTGAATTGTAATTTGAGCGATACTTGTTAGAATTATTCATTTCTTAAATGGCAAGGTATCTTCAAAGAGCGAGGGCCAACGAGGATCTTATAATGGAATTTTATTAAAGAAAAGCAAAAGCTATATTTTGAAATTTCAAATTACTACGATTAATGTGATTTCATTTGTTATTTTTCACAAAGTGATTTAATAAAAAGAAATGTTTAATTCAGATTTGATTGAAATGGATGACAAATCGAAATAATTGCTGTAAAGTTTTATTACTATTCACACATCCCAAGTACTTTTATATAAAACTGGGCAAAGTCCTATGGTGACCAGATAAGCTGGAAATAAAATTTCATATTTCAAAATACACATGCTATAGATAAACAGTTAGAAATTGTACGTGGCATGTTTTGCATGCAATTCTGCATGTCATTTGTCAACTCATATTTTGGCCTCGAGATGAAGTGAACTAATACTGTTCTTAATTGTACACTACACAGATAATTAAAAATCTTTGAACAAAAAAGTTTTTTTATATATTTTGTTAGTTTGTATTTTACCGAAGATAGTTTTGAGGTAAAATGCATTTTTTAACTTACCTCCACAAAATCGTAAAGACAGTCTTTCTGATACTCCAAGTCGACGGTTTGAAAGACGAAGACCAGCCTCGTGTCCGGAGGTCCAGAGACGTGTACCCAGTAGTCCAAGTCGTTGTCGTAAATTCCTGGGTGGTTTGGGCTCGTGAGGATTCCTGAGGAAATATGTTTGAACGATGATCTACTCAATGTGTTTAAAGCTTGTTCTTTGTATGAAGTATAAGGTAAAGTTTGAGTAGGTCAGTAAAACTAACTCATGTTAGACCAGAAAAAACTACGACCAGTTTTTGTAAAAACTTTAAACATACTTTAAATAGTTTATGTCACTCGGCCATCATTACATATCTATTGACACCTCATTCAATGAAATCGGTTCAGCAGATCTTTTTTTATGTTTTAGCTATCAAAATGAAAAGATTTCAAAATGAAAAATGATTCCTCTGTCCTGCCTGAGGAAAGCATGAGCAGAATCCAAGACTGTTGATCACCATCCTCAATGCGAATAAGGACAATGCAGCATGGTGACCCACACTATGGTGACCTAGTGAGATGTTTTTTCACGCCCCGCTTAAAGGATCCTGGGTCATTGTGGGAAGGAAACACGTGCGCTGGTAATGAGTTCCAGGTTTTAACCGCTCGACACAGAAAGGAAGAACCAAAACGTTGAGTACGAGAACGTATGTCTTCCACTTAAAAACGTTGGCTTCCAAGGCCGGCACGTGTTGTTCTGTAGAGGAAGGGAGAGGGGGGAACGAATTGGAAGAGCTTTTCAGAATACTCCCCATGGAAAAGGCGATATAAGACTTTACCGTGGGAGAGCCACGCTTCGGCATGCATGGGCCGGCTCAACCGGAGTGATGCCACGGCCTCACAGAAAACCGGTATGAAACAGCGTCTGCACTGTGTTTCACCGAGTGAGTGAGGATATCGGAGGCCCATAATCCAACCCTTCCCCTTATCCCCCTCCCCATCCCCCAAGGTCGGCAACGCACTTGTGATGCCTCTGGTGTTACGGGTGTCCATGAGCGGCGGTAATCGCTTACCATGAGGCACTACGTATCTCGTTTGGCTCCGATTCCGTAAAAACAAAAGACTGCCAGAGAGAGAGAGGCGGTATCTCTACGCAACTGCAGAGGCTCAAGGGACACGGTGACTTCGGTACTGTCAACAATGCGGATTGCTTACCGCTGCAAAGTGTCATCACACTTTGCAGCGGTGACACTTACACCATAGTGTAACAAACAAGCATACATAGACTGTTGCCAAAATTACTACTTTCCCTTTTCGCTTCGCCGGGTAAAAATCAATTTAATAATATGCTTCGGCAGTCCCACGTTGGGCGCCAATAATTTCTGACACGCTCTAATTTTTATTGTAATACGAGGGTCAAACGAGCAGACCAGTTGACTGATAGAAAGTGGTTATCATCGCCCGAGAAAGCTTGCAATTACGGAGTCACAAGTGGGTTGAAGCCCTTTGAGGTGAGAGTTTGCTTTTTTTTTGAAAGTTTGAAATTTGTATCGATGAGGAAATACCGCAAAATATTTGTGCTACCGTCTTCAAAACGCCTGAATGTGTTAATAATATGTCAAATCACGTGTCACTTACCAGATGTACCATCAACAGTGATATTGTTAATGATATGTTCAGGGTTCAAGCGTCTTTTGCACACGTAGCCTCCCGTCACCGAACACTTGTGGAGGGTCCAGTATAAACCACTCGGTTGTGATTGTATTAGCGATGATTTCCACTGGAAACAAATATTTTTATATATATATGTTTTATGTTGATTACTTTCTTCGCAGTTATTAAATATTTGTCATAAATGATAGTCATTAACCCAATTTTCATGTTTGTTAATATTTCTAATAAAGAATTGATATTATGTATCATAATAATAAGGATAAAAGTGAATTTGATATAAATACATACAGGTGTATGGAACATAGAACCTCCTCGATTTTGAAGTCGGTTAAAATAAATTAAACATTATAAAATACCACAATGTAAATACGGGGCCGGAAATTCAAACTAATTAACTAAAAATACCTTCAACAGATGGTATATCGTATCGTAAAGCTGAGATATCATTACTTTTATAATGTTTAATTTAAAACTGTTTCGTCAAGCGCAAGTATTACAATATTACACAATATAATCAAAATAATGATGTTATTTAAAGTTGTAACAAAGGATATTTCCGCAACAAGATGTACACGTTTATTATCATCAACTTGAACTCAGGTTTAGCGAAAGTTCAATTTAACTGCCCAAGAAGCCCAGGATAACAAATAGCATGTAGAATAATGGAATTTGATGATTAAGCATGGCATTTAAAATCATATTTCGGTGTAAATATAAACGGTCATCTAATGGTATGTGACTGGGATTTTATCCAGGATTTTCTCAGTTACTCGTTGAAATGCAATAAAGAATTGGTTTAATGTAAAGGTCTGGTACCGCACCGGTTAAGCTGATCCATATATGGTCCATAGGTCCATATATGAACCACGGTTCTCCAACTTTAACAGATTTCAAAGTCTGCCTCTTTTGTTTGAAGAAACATTACGTATTTGGAATGAAACACTACAAAGCATAGAGGTTGGTGGATATTGCGATTGGTTTACCTGGACACCCAGACACGTTGCGTCTACATCCTCAGTATCATTATACGGAGGCCATCCTTGGTACCCCATAGCGCTTCCATCAATCCAAGACAGAATGTTTTCATCTTCACCAGCGAGACGAGCCCCTAGCCAGTAGACGGATCCAGCGCTATAATCGCTACTTTGTCGAATTCCTGATACTATAAAGCGCTCTTCGTCTGCAGAGTGTATTGATGATAGATGCATGTTGAGACCTTCGCAGACCTGTGAACGAATAAACGAAATAAAAACGAATAAAGAAGAATATTTGTTGTGAAGACATGGGTTCTATTCCCAGTAAAACGTAGGTGATTGCTATCCTAAAACAAGTACGTGTCCAATTTACAACTAATGTTGCTTGACAATGAAACTGTGTGGAACAACGTAATTAATAGATATATGATTTTTATGAGATCAGGCGTCAACAAACAGGGCAGACAGCTGATGTTAAGTCAATACTAGCATTCATTGAAACCCACAATTTAAGAGCTACAGTTGCGTTGAAAACGTAAAGATAGGTCCAGCTGTACAGCACTCGAATGTTCCATAGGTTGATTGTGTGAGACAAATAGTTTCGTTAAAGTCCCGAAGTAGTGCTATATATGTTTCCATTTTATAATGCTATTTAGAATCATTTATAGACATTGTATTGAACGGTTATATATCATCAATGTGCTTTACAAATTATCATTTGATTACAAATGTTGTTAGTACTACGACCACTAAGAAAATAGTACACACAATTAGTATCAACTAAAAAGGTCTCAAATATGCTTTAATATCAGCTATAAAGGTCGCTGTATACTTACTGTTTTTTATTAAAAATAAAACAATGAAACGTAGGCCATAAATTTCGTAATCCCGTCACGTTTTTATATAAAAATAAAGCGGAAAATCGTGGAGCTGTCACGACAAAAGAATAAAAAGACGATGGAGCGTCATCGCTAAGCATAACAGACGATATAATGGCGCTGCGGAGCTCTGTTCGTCTAGAACGTTTCAAAAGGATTATGCCTAAAGCCCCTCATTATTTATAAGAAAATTATAATTTAACGATCAACGGCACCGTAGTTAAAGTTTTACTTACTTTGTTGTTTGAACAAGTTCGTGAATTATATATTTTATATTGATAAAATAATCTGTAGGTACTAAAATAATGAGGTGTATGAGTTTTTTGTTTATTTGCATATTCCATTCTCTTCTAACTATCGGCTAAATTTATATATAAGTATAATAATTTTTAAGATTTTTTGTTTATTTTAAATGCTATTCTCTGGAACTAAACAAATAATACCTTTTTTGACAGTTGTGAGACCGCGAGTTGATTGGCATTTAATTGACATCTATCATTTATGTAGTGGCACAAAGTGCGTAACCTACAAAGTGCGTAGCCTACTAAGTAACTAGGCTTCTTTCATATTATTAAAATTGTAATGCTGTAAGATTGTAGTTTAAATGTGCGGCTGCGTCTGCTGTCATCAAGCCAATCAAGTATAAGCACAGTGTAAGTGAACACGGTAGTATTATTTCTACCAGTTAGTAACATGTAACACGTTATATATACATAACTATTATTCCCTCATATATACTTAAACACACATACTTATTGTCTGGTAGTAAGTCACGCCCAAAAATACGCGAATTTATCTTCTGGTCACTCTGCTCAGAGGTTATTTTTTCGTTTATAGGCAAACGAGCAGACGTACGGCCTGATGGTAAGCGATTACCGCCACCCATGGATACCCGCAAAACCAGAGGCGTCACAAGTGCAGTAAAGTGAATTGTTAAGTTTACACAATTCAATTAATAATTAACAGAGTTCTAACACACGTAAAACATATTAGCAAATAAAAAAGAAACGGACATCTTACACACAACGCCATCTAGTCCCAAGCTAAGCAGAACTTGTGTTATGGGTACTAGACAACTAATATAAATACATATATACTTATTTTTTGTTAAAATATACATATTTTACATAGAAAACACCCAAACTTCGAAACAAATATTTTCAGATCATAAAAACATTTGGTCCGATCCGGGAATCGAACCCGAGACCTCGAGTACAGCAGTCGCATACGCTACCACTACGCCACCGAGGCAGTCAAATATTTAGAAGCTGTTAAAAAAATAACAGTTTTCCAAAAAAAAATTCCTAAAGTTAGTTTCTTGGGTTCATAGGCGAATAAAAGACAAGCTTGATAAGAGTGTCAGAGATTCGGACACATTCCAACTAAGTCATTCCAAAACATTAAGATACAGCGAATGTGGGTATTGAGAACAGAATTACATAATATACCATACACTTACTTGCTTGGCAGTAGGCCAGGAGGCTTTTGGATACCCGGAGAATAGATAGCAGTGACCGTTGAAAAGCACTTGTTTGGTGTCCATGCACGATTGAGCTGTGAAAGAAGTACACATTCATTTATTTTATTACATGGCTGCACGGATATTGTAGTTATTATTTTTTTTTTTTTTTTTATATTTAAGCTGCCAAAATGACTCTGCCCTGCCTGATGGAAAGCATGAGCAGAATCCAAGAGTGGTGGCCACCATCCTCAATGCGAAACAGAACAATTCAGCATGGTGACCCACACTATGGCGGCCTGGGGGGAAGGGGGATGGTGAGGGGGATAGGGGGCGTTGGATTGGGGTATGGGCCTCCGGTATCCTCACTCACTCGATGAAACACAGCGCTGCCACGGCCTCACAGAAAAGCGCTGTTTCACACCGGTTTTCTGTGAGGCCGTGGTATCACTCCGGGCGAGCCGGCCCATTCATGCCGAAGCGTGGCTCTCCCACGGTGAAAAGCACTCAAAAGTTATTTAAGCCGGAACGGCTTATGATATAAAATCCACAAATCATTCTGGATCTGGGTGTTCTTTGTGTCCATTTCCTGTTTCCTTGTAAAGTTACTCGCGACACTGGATTTATTGTTAATGTGGGAAGACAACTCTCGTATTAAGAATAATTAAATTATGCATTATTACACATAATTAAATATAAATATATACTTATATATAATTATTACTGCCTCAGTGGCGCAGTGGTAGTGCGGTATGCGATTGAGGTCTCGGGTTCGACTACCGGTTCGGAACAAATGCTTGTATGCTCTGCAAATATTTGTTTCGGAGTTTGGGTGTTTTCTATGTGTAATATTAATGTGCTTACAAGAAAACGTATGTATGTATGTATTTATATCAGTTGTCTAGTTCTCGTAATACAAGCTCTGCTTAGTACGGGTCTAGATGGCGTTGTGTGTTAGATGTCCGAAATATTTATTATTTATTTATTATTACAATTGTGTATAAAATCATTTAATGCTATAAGCGGTATCTGCCTTATAAAACATACTATACTTAAAGTTAAAAGACGGTATTTAGTTCTAAATTTTATTTCATGTACTATCCATTTTTTACTCTTTCCAATAATTTGCCAGAGACAATTCTTGGAACACTTCTTAAAATTATAATTTTAATGTAGTTTTTTTTCATTCTTGCATTTCATGTTGATGCTGATTTTTATTGACATTGTTTGTTAAATTAATTGACGTATTTTGATAATTTTTTTGTGTTTGAATAATTTGACTCATGACATTTACGTTTGTATAATATTTGCACACCGTATAATGTGGTAGGACATTGTGTTCCTCTAAATACGCATAAGATCTGTAACCGACCTGTTTCAGCTAATAAATTATTATTTGACCGATTACAGATAAGTTTCGGATAGCTTATCAGCCAAATAAATTGACTAATTATTAGTGATCGTTGAAACAAGGCTCAAGTATTCTGAAATTGTGTATCTACGAGTATGTGTGCACCATTTAAAGGAATACGTGTGCAAGAATATTCTCCTTTCGTATAAGCATATAAGTATTTTAGCGTAGTGCTTTGATAAATATGGTGGCCTAGTAGTTTAACTTAGAGCCCAGCTTTAAGTATGTAAGTTAGTCGAGGCGGGCTTGTTGCATAAGTTACTTACTACACAGGATACATATTAAGACCGGTATTTACGGTAATGTCCTTTATACTACATATAACTACATATTTTAAAAGAAAGCCCTCCGCCTCGTCTTTCTGTCTGTCTGTTCGTGATAAACTCAAAAGCTATTGAACAGATTTTGATAATGATTTTTTACCAACAGACAGAGTAATTCTTGAGAAAAGTTTTCGTATGTAATTTGTTAAATTTTTGAGTATATTAGCTAAATTCGAATTCGAAAATTCGAAGCCGGGGCGGGTTGCCAGGGATAAGGTAAGAAATAGATATATATAGTATTACAAAGTAGTTTTTGTATGTCATGTCAAAATGTCACACATAGTACATAGTATTAAGTTTCACATACAGCTATGTGAAATGGCTAACATGGGAATTATAAAAATATTGGCAAGAAAAATTTTGCCGGGAGTTCGGGACAGTTAGTTGATGGTATAAAAGAGAGGAAATTGTCCGTCTGTCATTTGGTCCTCCACATCCTCGCCAGTTCCGTAAAATACAACACAACACAAAATAAAACTTTGGATTTACTAAAAAATACTATTGTCATTAAGTTTGTTTATAATATACTAATGAAACTGGGAAAACATAACATATAAAATGTCAACGTTTCAAAATGAATTATTTAAATAAAAACCCCGACTGCGTCAATATTTGCTATCTCTATTAAATTGATTGAAGAACTGACAAGATAGAAAGGACTGCAGAGAAAAGTTTTTCAAATATTTTTTTTTATTTTGAGGTACCCAGTGTCACTCTCACGAGTAAAACGAATCTAATTATACCACTCAGATATAAATACCACAAGTCGTTTAGGCTTTAGGCCGTGCTAAAGAAATATTCATACATACATACACTCAAAAAACATAACCCTCTTTTTTTCGCAGCCGGGTAAATAAAATACAGCCGGATTGATTTTCGTTTTCTTGTGTAGTAAAGCCACATAATAGTGGCCCAGATAATTAAATCGTGATAAAATAGTACTATTTAAAATATTTTAAATATACACAGCAATTTTTTTCGTATTTCATATAGATGGACTTGAGTATTTTACATAAATACATTAGAATTATGGGTTTTGAACGATTTGGATTTAATCTTTTCCTTCTTTACGCGCCTCAGGATTTTGCTCTTAGAAATGAAAATAGTCATTACAGAAAGTCAGACTGGATTTCGGCGAATGAAATAGTTAAACAATTTCAATTTATTTAGTACCCAGTAAGGAAATATTCACATTTTTTATTGATACATTATAAAGTATACACTAAATTACATGTAAGATGCCACATAAACTCATTCGAGTTTTTCCGTGCATCAGTGTCATCACCAAAGCATATTTAAATCTCAAATTCTTCAACATATAAAACAATATAAACAACATTCCAGAACTCAACAGGGATATACACAATTATAAATTAGAGAGGGTAGTCATTGATATTTATATTAATCTACTACCCTACTAAAATGCGCTCATCACCGGCACCGAACATGACCGATCGTTGCCGATCGGCGGTCGATGATGCGATCACAATATTCTTTTATGCAGATACATTTAACACGTTTTACAGCGTGATTTCTATACACCTTATAAACATACTAAACAATGTAGAGGACTGTGAAAATAAAGGTGAGAATACTGAAATATCTGTAATGTGTATGCACACAAACGCAAGACATAATTATATATTTTGCAAGAAATACATCAAAGACCACTACTTTATGTTCGTAGTTCCTATTTGTTACACTCAGCAAATGTACTCGAGTCAATGGTTGCATATTTTTCAATATTTATTATATACTGAATGAGACAATAACAATCGCTAGTAAAGCCGCGGGCCGAAGCTAGTCTACAAAAAGGAGTCTAGTTGCTCCATCATCATCTATCTCCCGGTGAAAGTCCCATCAAACACGGCTCCAGGGTTTAGACGGAAGAAATAGACAATCAGACAAAAAGAAAAATTTAAAAAATCCTTTTGATATATGTACCCAGTGTACTTTGATATCCAGTTAATGAAAGGTTGTTAATTTGAAATAACAAGGAAATGCTTCAATTTGATTTATTTGTATAGATACTTATATTTGAGTACAACCTATATACATTTAACTATCTATCATAATTACAATTCCAAGAAATAAAAGCGAAGTGTAAATAATCGTTCCAGGAAATTTATCAGATGTACGTCAAGTAAGTACTGTCTACATGTTGTTTTGAGAAGCGTCACCTAAAAGAAAACAGGTCCAATGTGGAAGTTAATCAGCGCCATGTTCCTACTCAATTATAAATTCAAACAAGAACTTAATCTTAACAAATGTAAACATGCAGGTGCCAACATAATAATGTAATGTGTACTATACTTTATGATGAGATTTCAGAATCTGCAATTTATAGGAAAGGCTGGCACGAATATAATATAGATTTATAAGTACATAGTTATATATATACTAAATATATGCATGTATTAAGTAAACTACAAGAACACAGAGTCTTGCTCATCACACATATGTACCCGACTACGAAAGAAGGAGGTTGGCTTTTCGAGTGAATGTATATTCCTTGGTACATTCTAGAGCCTAAACGGCTTATCGTATTTTTATGTGAGTGGTGTCAATAGATTCGTCTTAGCCTCGAGAGTGACACTGGATACATTAAAGTTAAAAAAAGAAATAAAATTAAGGATTTTCAAAGCCAAGAAGTAGTCTCCAAAAAATATTTTCAAAATACATCGAGTGTGGTATTAAAATAAAGAATTTTCAACGGTGTTAGTATGGCAATCGAGACCGATAGCTTAACGTGCTCTGCAAGAGACGAAGTCACGGATATCAGTATGTTCAGAAACACTCACCCATCCGTAGGTTGACCCGGCGAGGATTACTTAACTTTGCACATCGCGCGTAACAAAGCAACAAACCCGCAGTCTTAATTATTGTTTTTAATTATTTCTAGCGAATGCGAGTGCATGTTGCAATTTAAATTTCATTAAATACTCGGTAAACTAATTAAGAGACGGTTCGTGCCTTTTTCACGGAGCTGTTGATATGACTGTGCAAAGTAACTTTAAATAATGATTTTAAACTGTGTTCCGATTTACTTTTTAAGAACATATTTAAATTTTTTTGAAATTGTTTTTTTTAATTTTGTACATGTTCCTGCTATTGCTGCGCAAAGAGATTGTATAAGTATTTACTATGTAGCTAGCTATCTGAAAGCAATCCCCCTTGGGAGTGTTATTGTTCCAGATGAAACCTGACAGTAAGATAAATAAGAATTCGCGGCTTGATTGAGGAGATTAGAATAAGGAATTTACCGTGGGAGAGCCACATGTGCCGGGTCGATACCACGGTCTCACAGAAAACCGACGTGAAACAGCGCCTGCACTGTGTTTCACCGGGTGAGTGAGGATACCGGAGGCCCGCAAAGGCCGGCAACGCACTTGTGACGCCTCTAGTGTTGCGTTAATCAGGCGATATTTCTGCTACTTTGGCTCCTATTTCGTAGACATTTTATTCTGTTTTAGTTTACTTGTTGACTCAGTTTTAAATGAATAAACATCTAGACTTTCTAAGCATAATGCAATTTAATATAATTACAACCATTAAGTACAGTTGATAACCACCCGCTGTGCAGATGGCATCGTAACCAAGCGGGGGGTACTTTAACATAATTAGTCCTTCTACTTGATATACCTAATAAATAATAACAAATTCAGTTTGTAATATTAATTTAATTAAACCGTTAAATTTAGGTTTAATTTTATTTGTGTACAAGGTAAAACTTTTTTTTTACACACTTCACAAACATTTATCGAGTTATCATACGTCAAAAATGCCTTCATCATTTTGGAAAAGAACTGATACTCTTACACTGTTGGATCAATATTAACCAAACATAGCTAAGACCCACCGCAAGGAAACTGGCTTTCAAATGAAAAAAACCGCGTTGAAATCAGTCCATCCATTTGAGAGCTACGATGCCACAGATAGAGACTTACACACAGACATCGACGTCAAACTTATAGCACCCCTCTTTTTGCGTCGGGGGTTAAAAATAACAAAAGAAGTAACAAGAAAAAGTTATGAAAAATTTAACCCGGGTACACATAACTTTTATAAAACTTTGTAACAGCACTTGCGTTGTGTTTCACCGAGTGAGTGAGAATACAGGAGCCCCATACCCCGAGCCCTCCCCATCCCCCAAGGGCCGGCAACGCACTTATGATGCTTCTGGTGTTGCGGGTGTCCATGGGCGGTGGTGATCGCTTACCATCAGGCAATACGTCTGCTCGCTTGCCCCGTCTTTCATAAAAACAAAAATAGGGGGTCATACTTTGTGCTTCGTCCAAAATGTGCTTCATGATGTGGTTAGCCACTTGTCGAAATGATTGCTCATACACCACGATCCAAATCAAATTCATCGAGATTTAAACTTCCCCCCTTCGTTAATTCAGTACCGTACTTTTTACTAGACTGCGAAAAAAGGAGGGTAATGTTTTTTGAGTGCATGTATGTATGTATATTTCCTTGGCACACCCTAGAACGTAAACGGTTTATCGTATTTTTATGTAAGTGGTGTCAACAGATGTCGTGGGAGGGACACTGGATACATCGAAATTAAAAAAAAAACAACATTAAGGATTTAGTCGCCTAAACGTAATCACAAAAAAGAAATATGTTTTCGACATACATCGAGTGTGATATCAAAATAAGTATAATATAAAGATAATAACGAATATATATTGGCTCTCCCACGGTAATAATAATTACCGTGGGTGGGGTAATATATATATATATATATATATATATATATATATATATACACAACTTATGGTAGGTACGATACGCATTCGCCAGTAATAGGCATGCATATATAGAGCTGCTGTCTTTCGTAGAACAGTTACTTATAACCATTAAAACTAAATCTATGGTTCAATTATATAATAAATAATCAAAAAAACCAAAATCACTTTAAAAAAAAAAACAATATTACTACTCATATCTGTGATGTAGAATAAGTACCCACATTATAGTTCGTTTGTCGCTAGATGGAGCTGAATTATACTATTTGACTGCATTGAAATAATGTCAATACAATACAGGAGTGACATAATACGTGATGAAATATATTAGTCCATTAAATAAAAAAAAATAAGCCGTAAGTCTCGTCCAGACAGCACGTTCAACCAAAACAAAACTAATTTAAAATTTATTTATTTGTATAAACCATCATCATTACAGTTCTTTTTAAAGTAATCTATTTCAAAATATACATTTAAAAAGACGCTGAATTACGCAAAAAAGAATTTAATACACCGCAATTTCTGTTACATGCGTCCCGACTAGCTTAGCTAGATATATCAAACGCTCGTTATACTAAATTATGTCTGCAGGTAAAAAATCTGAAAACGTGCCTCCCCGCTAACTAGTTTCATTCATCCATTCATTCGTTCGCGAATGAAAAGGATTTCAGTCGTTCATCGCTGTAGAAATCACCATGAAATCTCATTCAAAATCTATAGAAATTCACTGTGAAATATTTCGAAATTTAATCGACATTTGAATTTGGATATTCGATTAAAGTGGAGAGGAAAACTTGGCACCTCCACCTATTATGCCTGGCAAGTTTTATCTTTGGTGAAAACTCAGACTAAAGTATTGTTATAAATTTAATTTTAGAATTTAATATTTCGCCAAGGTATTTTGCAAGGAGGTATTATGCGAGGAGACATAAGTACAATAGACGACAGCAACGGAAACTAAACATAAGTCTTCTAATGTAAGTGATCTCTCTTAGCCTCTCATAACTAATGATCGTGGTCAAGATTGGCTGATTCACATCCACATCTGTTGTTGTCATCGTTGAGCTAAAATTCCCTTAAATTTGTTGTTGGATTATATACTTTCATCTCATCTGCTTACAGTCTAATTTTCGATATTTCACATCTCAGTTTATTTAGTTCAGTACCAATTAAAAAAAAATAGACCAAACTCTAAACGTAAAAATCAGAAGCATTGATCAGTATGGATGCGGTATTTATTATTCTGGTATCAGTTTGGGTCTGTTCTGGGTTTATAAAATAGCAAACATGGTAACTACAACCGACTAAGGACACTCATTAATTCCCTAACCATAGAGGCGGCATTTTTTCTTTAATTTAATTGAGAAAAATCGACTGCCATACCTTCACAAATAAAACAATATTGCCCAACTCGGTTTAAAAAATTAACAAGTTACCAAGAAAAAAGAGACAAATAGAGAATCCACTCAAAATATATAACTGTTTGAGCAGTTTTTCACAAAAAACTCAGCTTAATACAAGCGTATGTAACACTCTTCTATATAATCAGTCCAGCTGACGTGTCTAGTACGACAAATGGCTTCCGCTGAGCCCGTAGTCCTCGCAAATTGTACATCGCACCGTGTCATTACCTTCAAGGCCTGTTGTTACTTATACAGACATGGGTTTGGTACACAATATCATTGTGTGAGGGTTACGGGGGCAGAATGTTTTCGTATCGTGTAAGTGAAGGCGGAACGGAACGGCGGAAAACACCAGCTTTGTTTTACGGTGAAAATAAGGCAGGAGCTCAGTAAATAATGTTTTGTTATAACTACAATTTATATGAAGGTATCCGGAATATGAATATGGTGTTACCACACCTTTTTATTCCGGACCACCCAAATTGTTACTTATACTTCTTTCTTTTGCATTCTGTATATATTTTCTTTTTATTTTACAGAAGACAACTCCCACATTAGGAATACACATTCCTGTGTCACGGGGATCTTTACAAACATTCATGAAACGGACACAAAGTACACCCAGACTTAGAATAACAATTCATGGATCACACAAAGTGTTGTTCCATGTAGGATTTGAACCCACAACACTTGGCGCAGTAGGAAGCGGTGAGTCGACCACTGAAACCACTAGGCCAACCGTGTAGTCAAATATAATATGCTACGATGATATCTTTTAAGAACCGAATAGAAAAAAGTATTACCGGTACATGAGTACAATTAGGTATTTAGGCTTTCCAAAGCATGTGGGTTTAATAAAAAATCGTCCAAGTGCGCGTCGGAATCGCTTAGAAAGGGTTCCGTACCATTATTTAAACATTTCAAGCGTCTACCGATGCGAAAAATAATTTTTTCGTGTGGGAGACCCTTAAATATTTATTTTATTCTGTTTTTAGTATTTGTTGTTTTAGCGATAACTGAAATTCATCGACCCTGAAAAGTTTAACTGTCTAACTATCACAATTCATGAGATACATCGATACAACTTGGTGACAGACGGACTGCGAAGTCTTAGTAATAGGGTCCCGTTTTACCCTATAGATACGGAACCCTGAAAAGAATAATTTTAACAATGATAACTAAAAGTTTATCGAAAAACCACTTCAAGAACTGGATCAAATGGAAATGGGACCACAAAGGAAGCACCAGTTTTCAGATAAAAAAAAGAATCATCAACATTGGTTAACATTAAAAAAATAGTCGAATTGAACCTTCTCCTTTTTAAAAGTTCGTTAATACAACGAAAAATATGTATTTAAATATATATATATGGTTAATAAAATAAAAATGAACGCATTTGACAGCGAAATCTGACTGCTATTGAAAAGTTAAATAATATATGTATTAAAATTTAAGCGGTTGTAGCTTCCAAGCCATTTATATCAAAGCCATTAAATTAAAGACTATTTGAATAACATAGATTGTAGTAACCTATTGCAATAAAGTGTTTTTATTTGTTCAGCACGTGTTTTAAATAGAGCGCGAATTATTGGCGTGGCAACACATATTTGTTTTCAATTTCATCAATAGCAATCTTCATTTTGCTTGCTTTGAATACTAGCAAATAATATCGTTTCAAATCTATATAAATAAAACTGAATCACTGAAATGTATGTACACGCATAACTTTCGATCGACTACACCAAATAGGAAGATTCTTTTTTTCATGCGTTTGCTATTGCCAGGATAAAAAAAAAAGAGAAAGTAAGGAGGTCTATGTTAAAGAAAATTTTATATAAACCGGCAGTGTATATTTTTTAAGGTCAAGACTGTACGGTATGGAGCTCGCCGGGTCAGTTAGCCTTATTATAAAAATAAGTTTGAGATTTGAGACTTTATATTCAAAACTTTTATTTTGAAAGCATTTTTTTATTCATGGACTTTAACATTTGTTTTTGGTATAAGGATTTACTAGTTGTGATTATTGCCAATTATAGACGCGTCTCCTTTATGAAAAAAATTAACTATCCACAGATATAACGTTGTAAATATATTATCTGTTTCAAATAAAGGCGGCAAATAAAACGAAAGCATGTCGACGGCTTAATAAATTTCCTAACGAAATCAAAATCTCTACAAATCCCAATTATTGTGTCTAGCATATTAAACAGCTTCAAGACAGAGCTAATTTCATTATTGTTGAAGTACGCCAGCCGTTATGGTTTCGTGGTTTGCTAATGAACTGGCAGACATTTTGAAATTTAATGTCGGAATTTATGCTTTCGTTTATGCAAACGGAAGCTGTGGAATGCTTCAACAAAAACAAGTATGCGAAAATATTATGTGTATGATGAGAAACGGCTTGTTGGTTAAGCAGTTCAAATCTGAAGGTCTTGTTTTGATTGTCACCCAGGACAAATAAATCTGTGAAGGGCACGGTCATTTGTTTTATTTCTGGGTCTAATATATATATAACTGAGCCCCGCGGCGCAGGGCAAAGTTAGTCTAAAAAGAAGCCTATGCTAATCCTTATATCATCAGCTATCTATCGATGGAAATCTCGTCAAGATCGGTCCAGCCGTTCCAGAGATCAGCCGGTACAAACAGGTAGATAGACATAAATGGAAAAACAATATTTTAGTATATGTACCTTGTATACATAAATATGCATTTTGTAAAAAACGGTTATTTTAATGTAATACAAAGAGACATTCCAATTTTATTTATTTGTATAGATATGGCGCTTATAGCCCAGTTGCAATCGGTGATTAGAAACAATCACCGAGGGTAAGCAACGACGGCGCGGTCAGTACCTGGATGGGTGACCGCTGATGGCAAGTTATCATGAGCGTTTCCGTGATTCGGAGGTCACGCTAAGCAGTCTATTGTTATTATATGACAACAGTCGTGAAGCATAGTTGGAGGCCTTCGGGCGGCTTAAAAATATCCAACGGCAAGATAGGTAGCCACAATGTATTCTTGCCAGGCCCCAACCTGCGCTTGGCCAGCGTGGGGACGTATGGCCTTAATCCTCTCCCGAGAGGAGACCCGAGCCCAACAGTGGAATATTATGGGTTGTTGATGATGTTGATGTATAGATATATCCCACTTAATTTTTCCGGTATCGATTAATCTGCCTCAGGCATTAAATAAGCCGATGCATTATAACTGGATGAAGTTATAAAATGAAATAAAATATTTTGTGTTTATAAATATATCAACATGTTAACCAACAGTTTCGTTATCATTGTAAAATCTCAGGTTCAGACTTCATTGATAGGTGGAACTGGGCCCCTGTATAAAGTAGGAAAGTATACAAATCTGCTGTTCTTGTGTTATTATTGTATTAGGAGCACAAACAACTATTATTATTAGGAGTACGAAATGGATAATTGAAAGTGAGAAATTAATTATTTTTTACATTTTGTACATCGGCGCCTTTAGTGCTCAGGGCATTCTCTCCCAGTCAACCATTTTCATCGGTTTTTAAGCTTCTTTAATAGAAAACAAGAATTAACTCTTCCCCCTAAAAAAATATATATTTGATTTAAGAACAGCTTACGGCAATTTTATACAGAATGAAGTGAAGAGAAAATTGCTCAGAAAGGGATTATGCTCACGACACGACGACAAAATTTAACGTAATATGGAAGAACAAGGTTTTAAATTAAAATCAAACGGACCGAATTCACGAGCCACGTGTTCACTTGTGTTGTGAATAAATTATGTTAATATTTCAAGCGCGTTATTCTTCTATGGTACGCACTCTTCACGCTTTGAACAGCATAAACAAGCTCAGATTAGACTGCGGTTAAATTTAATATTATAATCTATGGCATTTGAAATAAGGTTTTTGCGGGAAGCGCGCAGTTGACAATTAGTTGGTGTTGCTAGATATAAAATGTTAGTTAGTAGTGTAATAATTATTAAGGTAAACAAGATATAGCCTAAGATGTTTTCGGTTTTATGGCGTCTACAACACACCCAGGATGATATACGGCGTCTTCACATCCAAGTAGTCATTTGTACTTGTTCCCTCATTCCACGCTGTTTTTATCCCAATTCATTTTCAGATATTTAAAAATGAGAACCAGTATTCTTTTGTGAATTGCGTAGACCCGTGTAGGAAAATGATTAACGATAATCGAAAGAGTCTGACAGGAAGAAAATCCCAAGATTCTATTACAATCAAAGTTTTACTTCTACGTTACAAACAAGAAAAAACTAAAATAAGATAACCCAAGAACGTAAAACTTTTGTCAAACTTGAAATAACCTATTTCACCCGAACCATTATTTCAAATCTATTGGCACCTCATTCAATAAAATCGGTTCAGTAGTTTAAGCGATACGATGGAACTAGCAATGACTGTCAAAACTATTACCTTTCGCTTCGCAGTAGTCGGGTAAAAAAGAATAACTAATACGCCTTTATATAAAAACATTTTCTCTGATTTAGATAATTCTAGTAGGTACCACACACCACCAGAAATATTAGAAAAAAAAACGTCATTTCAACACCGAATCCTCATTTTGTAGCTGACAATAAATTTGACTAATTTAGTTATCATTTTGTCTAAGAGAAGTCTGTCATGAATAATATTAATGATTCTTTACAAAAGAAACAACCAACATGTTCTGAAACTATCAAGCAGAATTATTAAACCAGCATATCACAATTTATATCAGCAAACAGTTTGCTTTAACAAAACATTTAAATAAATAGCGGCTGTCACTACAAATTTATACAGTTCAAAGCCGATACAAGATAAATGCTGTCTATAGGTTACACGTACAATTTATTCACGATATAATCACTACGCTCGGGGCAGTTTCCAACTGTCACTGTCACCCATTAATCGCAGAATTGTATATAAGTTGCTATCAAAGCTCATAACTTAACCTACCTGGCGTGATTTAGACCTTCATACTATTACCTACCGTGGGAGAGCCACGCTTTGGCATGTACGGGCCGGCTCGACCGGAGTGGTTCCACGACCTCACAGAAAACCGGTGTGAAACAGGCCCATAATCCAACTCTTCCCTTCATCCCCCTCTCCATTCCCCAAGGCCGGCAACGCACCAATAATGCCTCTGGTGTTATGGGTGTCCATGGGCGGCGGCAATCGCTTACCACCAGGCGATACGTCTGCTCGTTTACCCCTTATTCCATAAAACAAAATATTACCGTAAGTAGGCAAAACCCATTTTAAGTCAGAAATAATTTTGTCGAATAAATTTGGTTAAAAGTAATATAAAAACAGAATATTTTCGTTAATTTTTGAGCATCTAGATTTGATTAATAGTAGATAAAAGTTATTTTAAATAATAGGTACTGTAAATTCAATAATACACTGAAATTTAGTTTGTAGTAAGTTACATAAATAAGATCATTTTTTAAATCTAAAAGTAAAGTACACTTACACTTTTGCCAATTTTACACTTTTCTGGGAGATTAAAAGTGTATTACGCTTACATTAAGCGTAAAACATTTATCCAATTTTATTACTCGCAAAATAGTCAGCAAGCAAATTATAAAAAGCTGTGATTTTTTGTAATGTAGAGCACTATCCTGCTGACTCTCCCTTGTGACATGAAAATCTCATCTTAAGTTCGCATCTTTGCCCCTTATCAGGGTATCTATTTGAAAATTATTTCGATTGAAAATTAAAATGAATTTTAAGAATGCCTACTTGCGAAGTCTGAACAAAAATCTGAATAGAAACAGATTCAACACAAGTCTTACACACAAAAGATAATTAAAACTATTCTACGTTTACTCAACTCCAGAATTTCTCCATCAACTTCATATACAAGCCGAACATTGAATTATAAACTCTATGTTTACGTGAGAAGGTCAGTTTTAACTATGTAAACAAGTTTACTTCAATTGTTGTTAATGTCAAGCGAATTTAAACTTTATCTTAACGTGCTAAAGGTGTTCGGAAAAGCACAATGGGGAAGTTGCAAAGTTTATTTTGTAGCTTGTACGTTCCGTTGTACTGGCGCGTCCGAATGGAACGTAGCGGAAAGTTGGGATTGAAAAATGAAACAATGTGATTTTAGCTATGAACATTGAATATTTTTTATGTTAATTGTTTAGGATGGGATCCCAATGTTTCTAGAGAGCTAATTGGAGTTACTGAAGGTTAAAATTTGTTTGTGAAAAAATTGTCTGTATTAAGGCCGTTTTTAATTTTTTAACCCCCAATGCAAAAAGAGGGGTTTTATTAGTTTGACGTCGATGTCTCTCTCTCTCTCTCTGTGTGCATTTGTCTTTGGCATCATAGTTCTCATACGGATGGACCGATTTTGATGCGGTTTTTTTTAATTTGAAAGCCAGTTTCCTTGGTTGTTCTTAGCTATGTTTGGATAATAACGGTCCAGCAGTGTAAGAGTTTGGCATTTTTGGTGTATGATTACTCGATAAAGAGTCTGCGTAGGGGGTTTTTAAATTTTAAATTTTAGCTTTTAATTATTGTAAGCAATTTGCTAATTTTCAAAATTATTCAAGATTTATTGAATAAGGCTCTATATACCTCTATTTTTACAAATGAGTTTCTATTGATTAGTGGTTGTTTAGGGTCTAGCAGACTATGATATAGTGAGAGCTAGCTCCCGTGCCTTGGATAGCGCGTAAAACTCAGTCATGCGCCTGTCCTGTCTCTGATCGTGTCGGTTAATCGTCACATCGGATAACGAGAGTTTGGGAACAGAGAGTGCACCTGTGTTAGCCTACATACTAGTGCACTATAATATCTCCTGCGAAATTAGCTGGTCTTCGTTGAGCCGTGGCCATCATCGGCTATGAAAACATTAGAGAGATCTCGTTATTCTTAAAATATTGGTCATCTAAGCATTGTCCAAACTTTATTTTCTGTGTTGAAATTGACACTTTATCAACAGACTAGCTTTTGTCCGCGCCTCCTCGTCCTATATGTCTGTTATCGCGGTAAAGAGAAGCCTATATCCTTCCTCAAGAATCAAAGTATCTTTATGTCGAATTTCATAAAAAGCGTTGCAGCTATTGGACAGATAGGCAGACTTACCTATGAATTTATAATATATTTTTAATATGGATACACAATCACCTAAAAAACTGGTCAAGCCTATCTTGACTGACAAATGGTGCAGCTAACACGATGTTGTTCAATATATAAAGATAATAATGTAACCCATAAAAAGTAAAAGATTTCAACTACTTGGGCATTCGAATACAGCTCTAGAAAACGAGCCTTCAAGCTTCCATATGTGCCGAACTTTCATCAGAAATTCAGAAACCTACGCATGTTCAACTCCCACAGTCTTGGACTAAATGGTTATCAGGCTGGACATTTATTGTCCACACATTTTTTTTTGAAACCACTCCCGTATTAGGAATCTTGTGAACATCAATTTGTAGACACCACAAAGTGCTATCACATGTTGGATTTGGACCCTCAATAGAGAGCGCAGTAGAGATAAGCATGGTGTCCGTTTAAGCTTCTACTTAATCCATGTAGTAAATTTTAATACTAACAGTCAAAGTAAATTTAATATCTTACTACTTACAGTCAGTTACAGTAATCTTCGCTCTGAACCCCGCATAGTGTCTGGAGTGGTCAGCTTTGAACCGCAACCGCAGCACATTTCCTTTGGACTGGTAACGTAGAAGCTTCAACTTATCGCTCCAATCCCCACAGAGTCGTCTCGCTCGCGTCGCGTGAACGTCGCGAAGCCAGCCCGAGCTGATCGCGTCAGATTCGGGAAGTTGAGTTTCCGTTTCTTCCCATATCTAAATGAATATAAATACATTACAAATTTTGCTGTTTTTGGTGCTGTTTTGGGCTTTAGGGCTTCGATGATTGTCTTTTAAAAATAGCATATATTATATATCAATAAAACGAAATTCAGGTGGTAACAGCCTCCATACAGTTAGTTAACCATTAATGTAATACTTACTAATACTATTGTACCTGAAGATCTGACTTTTAAAAAGAGTGGCATTTTTCTCAGAAGGTCCTACGCGTTTTGAAAACTGGTAGTTATGAATCGACACAGGCAAGCAGTGAATTTTAATGTTTTAACCAAAAATCAAAAAATTGCCTTGACAATACAGTACATCTGGCGTCTTTTTATGTCAATCTATGATTGTAGCTTCAATTTAACGTTCATAAATGTCACTCAGTGCCTTAATTGAATAAAAGATTGTGAATTTGAATTACTTGTATATTTCTAAATGTATACAAATATATTAATTACATCCAGATACATGAAACGATCCTGGTAATAACAAAACTACTTGTGCTGCTTAGAAATCAAACAATCTTAGCGGTCTTGGTTATTTAAAAAAAAAAACAACAACCCATAATGTCCCACTGCTGGGCTCGGGTCTCCTCTCAGGAGAGGGTTAAGGCCATACGTCCCCACGCTGGCCAAGTGCGGGTTGGGGACTGGCAAGAATACGTTGTGGCTACGTAAATCTTGCCGTTGGATGTTTTTAAGCCGCCCGAAGGCCTCCAACTAAGCTTCACGACTGTTATCGTATGATAACAACCGGGACCGACTGCTTAACGTGACCTCCGAATCACGGAGACGCTCATGGTAACATGCCACCAGCGGTCACCCATCCAGGTACTGACCGCGCCATCGTTGCTTACCCTCGATGATTGTTTCTAATCACCGAGTGCAACTGGGCTATGAGCGCCACTTGGTTATTTACAAATTTTATATTCGAGTTGAAATAGCCCATGAAATACACACACAGTGAACAAATCGACGTTCATAGGACAGATCAGCGGTTTAGTCATTGAAGTCCTCACCTCGGTGTCTGCGGAGTAAGAGTCATGATGTTCCTGCAGTAACCAGTCTTGGGCGTGGTCACTGCCGTTCTCCACTCCAGCCTCGATGATCTCTAAGTAATCGTAGCTGCAACTGCAACAAATGGATTGTCATTGCAATAACAATAATAAAAAAATTGGACTCGACTAAAATTAGTTCAAAATAACTTTTATAGAAACTTATTTAAAATTGAAATATATTTTATTGAATTTAATTTTTCTATCATGCTGCAGTTTGTTTTCAGACGTAGGTCCTACATTATTAATTATACCACATTACAATAAATTATTGTTGTTACACCTTTATATATACAAATTTATGTGTATTTTTTTACATTAAAAGAAAAAAATGTGATAAAGCACAAAAAACATACTAATATATTCGAAAGTAGATGTGTCTGTTACACTTTCCCTACGGCTTGACGTGGTTGAACTGATAATACTGAATTTGAATAAAATTTTAATAAATAAACATTTTCGGATATCTAGCACACGCCAGTCCCAAGCTAGGCACAGCTTATATTATGAGTACTAGGCAACTGATTTACACTTTTTATTGTAAATACATACATATTATACATAGAGCCGATGAAAAATTATATTAAAATCGATGCGGTGATTTAGTCTTGAAAGTACAACAGTTGGACAGAGTTACTTTCGAATTTATGATATTGGTATGGATTTTAAACCAAGTTTTACATGCCTTCATTTCATTCGAAGGCGCTTATAAGATAGTTACGAACTAGTTTCTTTGGCAAGTTTGTGAAAAATAAAACTATTTATTATTGAATGATGACATTTTAAACTATACATCTTTTGTAAGCGAAAACAAAGTAGCGTTGCAACGGAGAGAGGCGTCTAAAAAGAATTATGATTCTTAGTTACTTAAAGAGTGTACTGTTCCATCATCATTAACATCATCTTCCTAGCCTTTATTATTCCCAAGATTTTGGGTCGGCTACTAGTTCAACCGGTTTTACCTGAATATCAGTTTTTACACAGAGCGCCTGGCAACGGATCTTCACAACCCTGAGGGTGTACTGGATTTGAAGGTTTAACTAGTTGTCAGTATATTTGAGGGCATTGACTTCTCAATCACGATTGCCATAGATGTTCATGACAACCGTGACCGACGGCTTAACGTATTCTCCGAGGCACGGGCGGGAAACACCGCCATATTCCATCCACCGGGCTGCTATTGAGAATTTCTTGTAAGAAAAACCCAACAGCAGTCCGACCCGGGAATCGAACCCGAGATCTCTTGATCTGCAGTCGCTTACACTAACCACTAGATCAACGAGGCAGGCCTTTAATAGTTCACAGCTGGACGTAGAATTCACCTTGGAGGGAGGTCTTGCCCAGATGGGTTAATATAGTTTGTTTAATTTTTTCTTTCATTTGCAGTGTTGTCGTCTTGCGTTATTTACTCGCTTAGTCACCTCTTAATATCTCAAAAGATAAATAGGGGTGTTGACTATCCGTGGTTTCAAATTATGTCAGACTAATTTTTGCACCAATGAATATTGAATATCGCAGTCATTTTTTTTAGCGACATCCCATAACACTCACACTAATGTGGCTTCCTATTGGTAAATGATTTTTAATATTAGTTAAGTAGACATTATACTCTATGACCTAACAAATTAATTATAAAGGGATATAATATTTTACATATTAGTATAAATATGTATTTAAGTCTGTACATTACAAATCTATTTTTACATGGGCGAACTTATCGCTTAAAATAAGTCAGTCTATGATGGGCAGGGGCGTTTTTACCTAGTGCAGGGTGTAGCAGTGTTAGGTAGTTACACTGACTGCGGCAGTTTTGATTGCGCATTTACTGAAAGGCATTACGCTTACTAAAGGGCGCTACAGTAATAATTGCACACGGGAGCTGCAAGGGCTAGAGACACCTCTGATGATTGGTGATTGTTCTTAACATATTGAGACCCCTCCATACCTTTGGAGAGCACGTTAAGCCGTCGTGGGGCCCTGCTGCCATACGACCATCTTTAGAAATAGTTAAGAGTACTTGGAGATCTAAGAATTTTGACAACGGCCTTCTTTGTCTGGCCTGTCCCCGCTTCTAATGGGGGTCGGCTCTCCTTATCCCTCTTCTCCAAAGACGTCTATTCTAGATCGTCATGGGGTTCACTTTCTCTTCCCCGAGGTCTTTGCTGATGGTCAATATACATGTAGATCGAAGTCTGCAACGGTCGCTTGGTTCCGACTTCAGTTGCAGCACTTTTATGGTCAAGTGTTCTAGTAGCTTGGGCTGTAGAGGTTTGATGGTAGCCGGTCCAAGTTAAAATCAAAGTTTAGTTTGAGTATCGCAGTAGTACTTAAAGCTCAAGAACTAAATTGGGAAAAAATCAGATCTAATTAATTGTTCTTATAAAATGATATTTATTTTTACCTTAATAAATCTAGCAAATACTTTTGTAGATGTGCCAATCAATTTTACCGCTGTCTAAAGTTTGTAATGAAAACATATCGATTCACGGTGACATAATTAGTGATTAATTGGGGTTTGAGTGAGGTGCTCAAAGTCCTGTGTCATTCGGTCTATCGGTAGCAGCCCAATGCTGGACCTATGTCCAGGCCTTGGTGAAGGCCTATGCCTTTACCAAGGCACACCGCAGGCCTTTAATACTGTTTTAATGCGTAAAACCAGTCACCGCGCCGACTGTCCTACGCAAGTCGTCCCGCTATCTAGTCAGAGGGTGCCCTACCAGACCAACACTACGTTACCAATACGCGGTCTCCACTCGACTAAAAAGCCAGTCAATTATATAATAGAATGAGAAATGGTAAGTGTACTTTTACTGTAATATTAATAATTTTCTTCAAATCATTTCATCCAAAGTAATGTTATCTAACTTCAATAACATGACAATAAGTCACTGTTGATAAATAAATAAATGTAATGAAAATCTTATATATTTTTCCTCTCCATGACGAGGTTAATTTGGCGACTACCGAATTCTACGCTATTTACCAAAATATGACAGAATACATATTCTTTCAGCAAATAATAAACTTCGAGCTCGCAGAATAACCTTTTCAACAAGAATGAATAGCTTTGTACGTATTTATACGAATAACTTTGAATAGGTAACATTATTACGTCTATTTGAAAAGAGTATAAATATTGTATTTAATTAAGTAGATTGAAGAAAATTCTTTAAGTAAACCCAAAAATATTATTTCAAGAAATTTACACAATTTTCTTGCTAAAGAAGGTTAAACATTCGTTGCTTGATTTATTTGATTTACGTGACTCGTGTCTATAGAAATAAATTACTGATAATAATTCGCAATAAATATTTATATTAATTGGATTAGAAGAACGGTTATTGGCTTTTAAACTTTAAGTACTTGAAAACATTTCAATCATGGCAATTAAAAGTTTATGAATTAATTTGAATTTATGATGTATTCACATATTTCAATCGCTTTTTGCCCGTTATTTGCACATTCTAATACAGTTCTTATAATAAAGAAATAAAGATTTTCGAACATTTAACCCACAACGTCATCTAGTCTCAATCTAAGCAGAGTTTCTGTTATGGGTACTAGACAACTGATATAAATACTTTTATTTTCTTAAATATAAACATATTATACATAAAGAAACACCCAAACTTCGAAACAAATGTTTAGATCATACAAACTTTTGGCCCGACCCAGGAGTCGAGCCCGAGACCTCAAGCACAGTAGTCCCATATGCTACCACAGTGCCACAGAGGCTGTCATTTATAGCGTGATAACTGGCTGTCTTTGCCGCCGATAGAAGCGAAAACTAAGTACATATATGCAGAGACATATACTCTATGTATGTTATTTAATGTATAATAATAGCGCACGGAGTTATAGATATAGCTACTTTTACCGTGGGGGAGGCACGCTTCGGCATGTTAGGGTCAAGTCAACCGGAGTGACGAATGAACCACAGAAAACCGGTGTGAAACAGCACTTGCGCAGTGTTTCACTGAGTGAGTGAGGATACCGGTACATATACGCCAACCCCATTCCTCTCCCCATCACCCAAAGGCTGGCTACTTGAGACACCCCTGGTGTTACGGGTGTCCACGGACGGCGGTAATCACTTATCATCAGGTAATAGTTCTGTTCTTTTGGGGTATATATGTCCGTAATATTTATTTATTTATTGAAAGCATTTGGCGACGATGACGTGAGTTTCATAATTTTTGTTCTCCCAAAAATATTATTTTGATAAAAGGCTTTAAGAGTGTTGGTGTGGTGACGGCTTGTCACCATCGCTATTCATCCCGTGTTGAGAGTCGACTAAGAGAGCACTCTACAGGACAACAGCATTGTGAAGGGAATGGAAGCTTGTAACAAACATTACACCATCTTGTTGGGGTAGCAAGCTGTCATACTCATCAGCTTATTGCAGTCCATTGCTAGGTATAGGTTTCTTCAATTGCGATTATACTCTGATTAATAAAGAGTCGTATAGTAAACATTCCTATATAAAGAGAAGCAAATGCCCAGCAGTGGACTATTCAATGCTGTAGATGACAAGGGTTATCAATAACTTGTCCGCTAAAAAAGTTTGGTTATATTGTTGCTTCAGTATGCGAATAAATATTAATAATGATAAATCGCTTTATTGTACTCCAGATAAATATAAAAAGTACATAATTAAAGATAGGTAGGTCGGTAGTACAACTGACGGTATATATATGCTCAAGGGCAATCTTCTCCAGGGAACCTTTAATCGAATACTATATATATAATTTTTCTAGTGCGCGACAGTGACCGTTTCTTATCACCGAGTGCAACTGGGCTATGAGTGCCTCAAAATTTAAACCGCCGAAAGCCAAGATCACTCAAAATAATCGAACGTTATAGAGCTCAGTCAAGTGGATAAGTTGAAAAGGTCGTATTTTACCCTCCACTAGTTATTTTAGTCCCACACCTGTTCGGTCCTTAACACTGACCTTCAAAGAGTCAGGAAAGGTGAGATGTAAGAATACGAATTCAAGCAGCTGTGTTATAAAATATTAGATTTCGAGATGGTTACAGTTTTTTTGGGCAATATCAGATTACGCTTAGCGAGCATTGGATACTATCGATTTCTTTATTTATTTATTAAACCTTTGTTATCAATATATAAAATAAAAACGTAACTGGTCATCATCATCTTCCTAGCCTTTATTATTCTCAAGATTTGGGTTTGACTGCTAGTTCAACCGGTTATACACCGGTTATTGCACGTGGTTTATATCTTCGTGTGTGCGCACACCCGGCGCAGGTGACGTCGCAGGAGCAAGCGAAGTGCTCTATTAACGTACACACTACTGACAGATCGAAGTGACTGACATTGACAACTTTATAACAGACTGTCAACGTCATACAATAAGGGTAGTATTACCATTCAAATTAAACAAATAATCGTTCCTTCTCCGACATATATATGTCTACGTTTGTCTAAATATAAGATATACTTACCTGTTTTTTTTAATGACATATTGTTTTTTTTTTATTTTGAGAATTATATCATTTGAACTCATTATATTTGTGTATATTTTAGGTTCTATATCATCGTGACCCTTTATTTCTTTCACTTGTTCTTGTTGTTGGCTTGTTCGCTTAGTTGAAATATTTTTTTATATGGTATATAGGGCAAACGAGCATGTTTCGCGTGATGGTAAGCGATTATCACCCCCAATGGACACCCGGATACACAAATGCGTTGCCAGCCTTTGGGTGATGAGGCGGAAGATGGGGAGGGTTTATTGTATAGGCCTCCGATATTTTCAGTCATCCGGTAAACACACCGGTTTTCTGTGAGGCCGTGGTATCACTCCGGTCGAGCCGGGTCTTTCATGCCGAAGTGTGTCCCTCCTACGGTTAAAACAGATTTATAACCCTAAGGAAATGACTAAGAGCTTTCCAAGATATTGGAAAAAATATTCTAAACTAAACTAGACTACTAATTGGAACTCATTCTTAAAACTAATAATAAACTTAGTTACACAGACTAACGAGAGTACTTGCATAACCTAATTAAACTAGGTTTTCCAAGTGGCTTGGTAGTTATATCCAACTGATTGCATAACTCGCCTCGGTATTTAAGTTAACATGTTGTCTTTGTGCAGACTTGTGAAGAGTATTCAAAACTATATATGTACACTTTCATGTTGTATGATCCATACAACATTATAAATTCGATAGTCATTCTATCTGGCCGTGAAAGCGTAACCAACATGGCGCTTTCACGGTTAAACAGTGAAACTGATTGGGATGAATTTCGGTATAGAGATAGATTGGACCTTGGAGGAGGACATAGGATATTGACACGATGTGTGTGTTATACATGGGCACAGCCACGACAAAACTAGAAGGCCACCAAAAATTTAACAAGCAAACGTATCGGCTGAGTGTGTGTCCCACTGCGTAAGCGTGAGAAGAAATTGAGATCAATTCAGCCCGAAGAATATATCCTGCATGGAAGACTTCATATTGATCATCATTCATAGGTTCAGATACTCAGCGAAGCAGCTGAGCCCGGTGAGTACCTGAGTCAATCAACAGATAACACAGTCGTTTCTCTCAATCCATGCTTCGAAAATTGGCAGAATTGCTCCAACAGCGCGTTGGCTAGCGCAGCACTAAGTTTCGAGCCGTGAATACCACGTCTCTACAGCATGCTTATGCGCGTTCCGCCGTGGCATTTCAGGCTCATGGTTTGATGCGGCCTCTTCAAAATTCCGACCGACAGAACGAATTTGGTCGTAGATAGTCGCATCCAGATTATGAAGGCCAGCATATTGAAGGGCGGAGTTGCGCTAAAACCGACGTAGTCTCCTAAAAAAATATGCGGTAGCCCCGCACGATCCGCACGGTTATCAACCACTGCAGGCTCTTGAGTAGAGCCTGATTGCGGAAGATACTCGCCAAGTCTTAAGAACAGATGGGAGAACCATGGATCTTAGAACACTCATATGGTGACGGTAAACTTCTTCCCGTGGTCCCCTGAGATTGGGCAGCAGACAATGTATCGTACCTGATACCTCTCATACTCAGTGAACCAATGGCCCGAAATGCTCTTCGAAGCTACACCGACTGTCCAGGATGAGGCCTGGGTACTTCATGTACTAGCCTATCTGGACTTCAGCGTCACCTACCTTAAGGCTTGTGCTGGATGGTTCCTGCCGCTTTCGCAGCCTATGGAATCATATCACCTCATTTTTCTCTGGTGCCACCTTCAGGCCCATTTCGAGGAGGTAGAACCTACAATACAGTAGAAATCTCTTTAGTAAACGTAGCGCCCTTTAGTAAGTGTAACGCCCTTTAATAAGCGTAACGCCCTTTAATAAGCGTGCAAATTTATTTAAAGTGATGTGGTCGGCGTCCCTAACACCATTGCACCCACGTGCACCCGCACATCCTGCACCATAGGAAAAGACACTTCTACTCATACGACTATGCTATTACACTCAAAACAAATTTTATAAAACATTTTCTTTAAACTATCTCGTTTCCATGATATCTGTAAGCGATTGAAAATGGCAGCATTTGTAATACACCGATGACATTAATTAAATAAACCGCGGGATAAACTTTTAACATTGTCAAAAATTGGATTACGATTATATAAACGACATTATTATAAAAATCCAATAAAAGTAGAAATGACAGACGGAGTTGAATTAATAAATTTCTTTTGACAAATGAAGGGACCTTAAATCCTTCAATTAAGCCCCTAAGGCGTTAAACACACTGAGTCTTTACGCAGAATGAAGATAAATGTTACCAGTAGAAATAATAGAAAATGATTAAAACAATCGGTCTGATTTGGTTAGATCAAATTAATACAAGCTCCTAAATGTGTTAGTGTGACAATATTCATTTGTAGGATAATTTTGTGGATGGCATTGGCTTTGTTTGTGAATTTAATACAGTAAATACATACGATCAACGCTTATAAAGAAGTTGGACGCACAACTTTAATGTCATCGCTATAATCCAGAAAAGTAGTAAAAAATATACACATTTACTTATATACCTATTTTTTTCAGATATATAGATAAAAAACTCTTTATTTGCCTACTATAATATAACAGTTAGAAGAGAGTACATAAAATGTGAGATGGAGTGTGCAAAAAGCGGCCTTATTGCCAAAAGCAATCCTAGGATGGATCGAAATGTTTAGGAGAGATACAGATGTTATTGAAAAATATGTCATTACGTAGGTATTGTTTAAATTTCATTTTTTGTATATTGAATAAAAATGTTATATACCAATATACAGTTGCGAATGTAATGTACATTACAGCATTAATATTTAACTTGATTAGTTGACCTTAATTTGATTTTCCTCATTAAAATTATATTTTTTCATGAGATGGGGGCAGCTTGCAGACACTCGCACTACCATAGGCGTTACATGTGCAGAGTTGTCATTATTTTACGTAAACAATAACCGCTGTCTATAAAATCATGATGGTGCAGTTTAAGTTATAATTGATATTCGCCAAAATCTCTATCGGGAGGAAATACTCAATAGAACAGTAATGGGTTCAATAGGTACTGATTGCGGCTTTACCGTGCTCACTACGCTATCGACAAACCACGTTTGAAACGTTTTTTTCTTTATTGAGTGGGTTAGCTCTTTAAACAGCTGTTGCAAATACACTCAACAAAGAAAATTGCCAACAGTATGGGTTAGCATATTATTTAAACTTCACTGGGTTTTTTGAATACACAGACAGTTTTAGACGTGTTTAAGGATTGGACAAAAATAGAATCTTAGAGTATCTAACGAAGTCAACGTCGATCGCAATACAAGACCTTATTAATATATATTTTATTGACACACGAACACTGAAAATAGAAAATGGAGTAGAAAATAGCAGACCATTACGGATTGGTGTAGAGGATGTGGAATAAGACACGAATTCACCTACCTTGGAAGCGTCGTGAACGGAAACTGGGACAACTAATAAGGACATCACCATGAGCATTGCCAAGGCCCAAGTATCCTTCGCACAATTGCGGCCCGTGCAGCAGTAACGCTGAAAATATTCCGGTCCAACGTCAAATCTCTTAAATGCTATATGGGTGTGAAACGTGGCACGTCACCAAGTACATCTCATAGCGGCTCTAGGTCTTCGTACAGCTGTCTTCGCCGAAACCTCAGTATTTACTGGTCTGAGTATTTCTTATTAAGACCTCATGAAGCGCTGCCGTAAAACGCCGATCGATAAACAGATCGTCACAAATGAAATTGGATTGGTCACACATACCATAAGGATTCCGATCATATCGCCAAACAGGCGCTCGATTAGAATCTTTAAGGGAAACTAAAACGTGCCCATCTCGTACAGACCTAGCGATTTACAGTTGCAGACGAAGCAAAAATCCGTGGGAGAGCCACGCATCGGCACGAATGGGCCGTCTCGACCGGAATGGTACCACGGCCTCACAGAAAACCTGTGTGAAACAGTGCTAGCGCTGTGTTTCAACGAGTGAATGAGGATACCGGAGGCCCTTACCCCAATCCCTCTTCCTCTCTCTCCGCATCCCCTCCCCTTTACTTCCCCTCCCCATCCTCCATAAGCCAGCAACGCACTTCTGATGTCTCTAGTGTTGAGGGTGTCCATGGGCGGCTGTAATTGCTTACAATCAGGCGATACGTCTGATAGTTTGCCCGCTATTCTATATAAAAAGAAGAATGTCTGAAAAAAGGTAATGCATTTACCACATATCATTGATACATGACATGTTAGTAAGTTGTGAATACGATGAAGAATAGTTATAAACTCATCAGCAAAAATACTTTTACAGTTGGATAAAGATTGTTTCAAATCTGAATCAAAATTATAAATTACAAAGTTCTTGGATAAAAAATATATACCAAAGTAACATTGGACCGTGTCAATATATACATATTCGTAATTACCGATAAAAATCGCACTGGATGTATTTTTTTTTAAATTTTTGAATTTACTTTTTGCTCAATATTTTTTTTTTACCCAGTAACGCTCTCAAGACAAAGACGAATCTCTCGGCCAAAGAAATATACCTACATACATACAAACACTCGAAAAAAATAACCCTTCTTCTTTCGCAATCGGGTAAAAAAGAAACTTCAAGAACTGGACGTAATTGAAATGGGACCAAACGAAAAGCACCAGGTTTAAAATAAAAAAAGAATCATCAAAATCGATTCACACAGTCGCCGCATTGCCGACACTTCTACAACCTGACCTTTTTTGAAGTCGGTTAAAAACAACAGGATAGATATATTCTTTTTTCTGAAACTTAATAAAAAGTCCTACAATTCTTGACAGCACGGTTAGACGATTATATCCCTTAAACAGCATTTAACATCACTGTGTCGCATTGTGTCAACAGCCTTACTCAAACCTTACACGAATTTCCTTTTAGAAAGTCATAAATTTTAAATTTTGGATATAACTCAGTGTGTTATGAAATAATGGAATCTATAGCGGCCAGAAGGCTGGCGACTCCATAACGACAGCTAAGGTTGCCAGGATAAATGTCTATTTGACGAGAATATCAATTAATGATTCTGCCGAGCTTAGATGCTAGTTTTTCCATTTGTATAAAAGATTTATTGCGAAATTCTTGCCATAGATTTATTGTTACTTAGGTAAATGTTATTACTTTATTTGAATTATGGTTAAAGGAAAGTTATTCTCGAGCTTGTTCAACCAAAAATATTCTTGTAAGAAAGAGTTATAATATTTCTGTCTGCTAATTGGGACGTAATCGTGCCAAATTATTTTTTTCTTGTTGTTTGTTGTGACTAAGTTCTTGTTTGTAAATTTTATTTGAATACGTATGTATTAAACATGTGTATGTTGTACTAGTTTAGTAAATATTTCTTCACTTGATACGTGCACAACAAAATTTGGGTGTGTTAAAATATAAATTCGCCATAGCTAAGAATTTAATCATAATCTTTTGACTTCTACTCCATTTGATTTGAAATATTTTAATTATTGGTGGCGCAGTAGTAGTGCATGCGACTGCTGCGCAGGAGGTCTCAGGTTCGATTTCTGAGTCGAATCAAATGTTTCTATGGTCTGCAAATATTTGTTTCGAAGTTTGGGTGTTTTATATGTGTAATATGTATTTATTTACAAAAAAGTATATATGTATATATTTATATCAGTTGTCTAGTACCCATAGTACAAGCTGTACTTTGGGACTAGATAGCGTTGTGTGTTAAAATGTCCGAAAAAATATTTATTTACAGATAATTCTCGTGTCGTGGTTGATTTTATATAAATATATACACCTATATTATAAACATATGACACCTCAACGGTAGATGAGCACAAATTGGCAAAAGCGCTAAGTGACAATTAAGAAAACGATCAAATCTCAGTCAGTCGGAGTGTTGTGGTGAGACCACTTCTCGCTGGAGTGCCTTCAGCTTAATTGGAGGGGCTAACAGAGTAACCGCTGGCAGTAGGCCGGCCTTCTACGATACTCTAGTAGATACACGTTATATCAAATGATTCTGTAGATAGATGATAAAGTGAGGAAATGATTGCTGAAGGAAAAATACTACATTTCAATCGAGTTCAATTAGAAATTAATTGATTAATATTTGTTAACAAAATATATTAATATGTTTAGGTAACAATTAGATATTACAATGCTGTTGTTGATGAATTTTTCTGTACAACCTATCACTACAGTACAGGGAAAATTAACATTTACTTTTACTTAAAATTTATCAGTTAAAGTTAAATTAAAATTAGCTTAAAAATATTTGTTTATTTGTTATTTTTGAACAATGTATACTTACATTTTATTTTGCATGCTGTGACTTATTAAATTTTTTGTAAGATATTATTATTTTTATTTAATTTCATCCCTCAGAGAAAAACGTCGTTAAGTGCTTCGTTGCTTTTTACGAATTCGGTGAGGTTTTTGAACTCCTAATTTAAATTTTTCATTGTTTCTTGTTTTTGTAATGCCTAATGTAATATTGTACTATGTGAGAGAAACAATAAATTATTATTATTATTATTATTAAAAAATCATACAGTTATAATTTGAGTTGCAGCTAAAACAATAATTGCTTAAAACAAATTTGTGAACATATACAAAAAACTTGATATGTACTTTGTTTTTAATGTTCTGTCAAGGAACGATCACCTTCAATTTTATCTTATTTTCCTTTTATTTTCCTTTCAATTCCCTTTACGCTATTTCAAACCTCTAATACACTCGATTAATCAATCAACATACAAAATATAGGCATGTTATACGCCTCTGTTTACCATCACCTCGAAAGAAGTGCGAGTGTAGACAATATAATAAAATTAGAATATTAGTGAAAACTACGAAAACATTTATACATTAATATGTCGACCGATGACCGGGTGATTTCACCAAAAGGTTTGATATATTTGGATACGAGCAAAGTAAATATTTGAACATCAATTTGGACTTCCTACGGTACGGCAATGGATTGTATTTAAAGCTCGACCCGTCTCGTTCGGTTCGACGTATATTCGGAATAATTTAATGTGACTGTCATTGTTGTGAAAATATTATACAAGGAATTATTACGAATAACTTGTCCTTATTTATATATTTTATATGTTGATAAACAAAATATTTTTGTGAATTTATTTTGTGACAGTTTATTTAAGAATTTTTCACTAATTAATAAAATAATAAAATAATATTGCTTTTGGCAATAAGGCCGCTAAAACTGTAATATTATAGTGTAAGTCTATATCTATAATATTCATTTATTTTATCGCCACGCAGGTCAGACGGCTTGGTTTGAGGTTTTTTCAAGTTTTATTGATTTTTTAAGCACGGTCACTATAATTGTTTTCTTTTTAGTGGTTTAGAAGTTACTACAATGGCCAGATGTCACACATCATACTTCTATATGGGGTTAGAAGGTATGGTATGGTACGATGGTATCACTATTTGTATCACATCGATTTGTCTTAATTTTTTCCTTAAGCTGACTTCTTCTATATACACTTCAGACAGAATATATTAAAACTATAACTAGATCTTGTTCATCAACATATAATGTTTTATGTTCTAGATTATCAGCTCTTGGCGGAACTTGTTAAAATACATTCTAGAATTGAACTTACTTGTTTTCCTTATTTCACTATATTCAATGACCCGTAAGAAGATTTTACTGGACCAGTTTCGCCCTGGCATCAACTCTTACTGATTATTTAAAATTATTCACATCTAAAATCTAACAAATGTGTAAAAAAATTCCCCGAGAGTGGGGAAACTTGTTCTCATTGTAGGAACCACAGGAAGTTTTTATAGATAGTACGCACTGTACATTCAATAATTTTGAATCGAAGATAATGATGTAAATATACTATTTCAGCTATCGGTAAATCGTCCCTTACATCTTGTGTTATATTTTATTATTTATAATGCCTTCCCTATTCTACAAGTCCAAAGGTAATGATATTACGTGACTACCTCACACCTAAGCGTCGCGTCTAGGTAATTGCCATAATAACACGAGATCACGATGTACTCCTCTCGTTTAAGACATCTAAGATGTGCCTATTAAATACTCGTGCTAGATTACAGATTATTTATAGATTATAGAAACTTGCTTTTCTGAATGTAAGATACTACACAGTTTTACGAAGAAATGTCTCATTAAAATTATCGTAATGGTCACTTTCGATGAAAAGAAAAACTGACTCTCTGAAGTAATAGTCTGTAGTTCAACTTGGGGATGTAAAAGCTTACTGGTAAAATAAGTTACAAAATAGCTTAATAAGATGTTGAATACTATACAGAAAACAGCAGTTTAATATATCAAAGGGACATACCAAAAATGCATTTGCGGCGCGTCATTATGGTTGGGAAGCCTTTGATTATGTAAATGACCCGGTATGAATCTTAGATTCATACCGGGTCTTTTACATAATCAAAGGCTTTTTTGCTATTATAAAAATATTAAATCATACGTCACAATATGAGATAAGCCAGTCTTTTAAGTGTTTTAAGTAATATATTTTATATGATATGGCAATAAACAAAATTGGTTTTATGTTAAGTAATTATTTGTAGTTTCGGGATTTTTTTTTGTTTCTTATCAAACAGAATTTTAAGTCAATCAGTACGTTATACAATTTTTTTGTTTGCGAAGATTTAAATTAAAACTCTTTAAATACACCACAGACCGAAGACATGAACATTTCATGCTTACAAAAAAATGTTGATGGACTGATAAACTACCAGATAGGCAACAAACCTTACCGTGGGAGAGCCATACTTCGGCACGAATGGGCCGCCTCCACCGGAGTGACTCCACGGCCTCATAGAAAACCGGTGAGAAATAGCGCTTGCGCTGTGTTTCACCGAGTGAGTGAGGATACCAAGTGATCTTCTAGTGACCGTACCCCAAACTTCGGGTATAGTTTGTTGAATTCCAATTCATACTCACTAGAAAATGGTATTTCCCAATGACTATTTTCTATTTAAAACTTATAATACTAAGTGGCGTGCAATTAGAGAGGCTTGTGTTGAGCAGCGAACTGCAATGATGTTATCCTCGCCGATTACGGCCACGGCAGGCGGCAAGTCTCAACGGAAACCAGCCAACTACGCAGGAAATATTTTAGTGCATAAGTTTGTGCGCTAACATAGATGCGCTCTTTGTTCCCTCTCTCTCATAATCCGATGGGATGGTTAACTGGCACGATCGGGGAGATATCAGGCGCAAGAGCGACAACTTGACAGGTTCAGACCCCGATTTCCAAACTCAGAACTTTTTTAAGTATTTCCATGATCAGAAAAACTCAATAACAATTTCGGGTCGGGACTGCAATGAGCTGATGATGATATAGCAACAGTAATTTACACTCAGACAAAGCAGATATCGCTGTTGGGTAAATCACTATCATTATCACCAACAGCCTATAACAATCTATTGCGGAACATAAGCCTCTCCTTGCAATGTAGGTTTAGAAAATAAATTGGTAATAATAAATTCAAGTAAATAACTAATTGGCCCTGTCAAAAATAAAGTACCTGCATTACGTCAATTCTTGGTGGTATTACATTTAATGAACATGAATTAGGCTGATCCAAACTCGCGTCAGGCAGGCTTTTATGTTGTCAAAAGCAACATTTTTCATTTACCATGAAGATTATATTTGAACATGGTTACACGGAAAACATTTTTAATTGGAAATAAACATTGCGTGTTCTTTTTATTACGCAGCATTACTGTGGGAAAGCTTTCACCACGCTGAGGCATGAATGGGCCGGCTCGATCGGAGTGATACCACGACCTCACAGAAAACTGGTTGAAATAAATATTTTCAGACATTTTAACACACAACGCCATCTAGTCCCAAACTAAGCAGAACTTGTACTATGGGTACTAGACAACTGATATTAATACTTATATACTTTTTTTTGTAACTACATACATATTATACATAGAAAATACCCAAACTCCGAAACAAATAGTTGCAGATCATACAAACATTTGGTCTAAAACTAAACTCAGGAATCGAAACCAGTACCATTCGCTAGTACATTCGCACAGCAGTCGCATTCGCTACCACTGCACCACAGAAGCCGTCAAGCTGTTTCATACCGGTTTTCTTGCGCTTGCGCCTAAGCATATCCAAGGATGTTTAGCCTCGATCTGGTTGCAGTAGTACAGTAGTTGGAATCAGACAGCCGTGTTTGAGATGTGTAAGACTAATTCTCGAGTTAAAGGTATTTACGATCCTATTGATATTTGAAACAAAAATACTACTACTTGCAGTTTAAATTTAAGAATGAACAATTAATACGATAAAGGCGTCAGGAAGCAGCACACATTAAAAATTATTGTTTTTGTAGGAGAAAACAAACCGCACTCAAAAGGAAAAAAGCGGAGCCCTTATAGGATCACTTTGTTGTCCGTCTGTGTGGTTGTTTATAAAGGTAAATAAACCATTTATGTACACGTGGATAGGTAATAATATATATTCGTTTATCGGAGTACTTATTTTCAACGTGACAGAACTTCATTTCCATAAAGAAATTCGTTAATTTAAGTCAAGAGTTGCATATTTTTAAAGCAAGATTTTGATAACAAGTTTTTCACTTCATCATCAGCATTATCAGCCTATCGAAGTCCACTGCTGTATATAGGCCTCTCCAATTGCACGCCACCTGTGTATTGTATTCAGTTTCTCACATCCAGCTCCTGCCAGCCGTCTTGCGCAGATCATTTCTCCACATGTGGACGTCTTACAATACGTTTGCCGAGACGCGGTCTCCACTTTACCCCACTTTAACCATTTACCCCATTAGGGCTACAGTTTTTTGTTGCTTAACGTGCTTTATTTGTATACAAAATAAAAACATATATAAAGTAAAAGCGATAGAGTGATAAATAAAAATTCGGTTAAAATTTTTCGTTTATTTTCAACGACTACAGAATTTAAATGTGATAACGCGCTTTTAACACCTATAAACCGCTCGTCATGTGAAAGCTATAAAAATTGAACATGCGTCAGCCGCGAGGCCAACGCTCTAGAGGTGTATATATATTTTAGTTTAATAGTTTAGTTTTAAGGTAATTTGAAAACAGGAGCAATTGTAGCACATTATGACAAATGTTATTCATTATTGTCAATAGTGCCAGAATGGTCAAAACGTCGAGGAAGGTCTAAAAAAAACGAAAATGAGTGTTCAATCTATGATTATTGCATTTTTTTCAATTACATTTGTATACAGTGATTTTCACAATATTATACTTTTTACTGTGGAACAAAAATAAAGTATACAAAATACTGTTTTTACCATTAAATTAGAAGTGTTAGACGCTTACTTACACTATGCTTTATATACAGTCAGAGGATGGCGTAGCCACAAACATATCACAGTAATGGAGCTTCAGAAGGAATGTGTCAATGTCAATTGTCAGAATCAACAAATTTAAAGTAGTCTAAAAAAAAAAATCAGAACTAAATTAAGAACTTGTGCGAGAAACTATAAATATATGTATATTTAAAACATTAAATAAATAAAATACTGTTCATTTTTCTATAATACTGTTTAATTTTGTTCTCAGACCTACATATACTTTATTTCTTGTAAAAAAAGTTTGTTTGTGAAAAACCCCAATTGCTACCCCCTCTCTTCCATAATTACATCGAAAAAACACTAGTTTTCGACAGTACAGTATTAATTATCCACTTGAGTATACCCATCTGTATCCAAAATAGACAAAGCCAGCTAGGATGATCGCACTTCTGATAACTATTAGTATTTTTTTATGTAATAGCCGCCAAACTTTTCCTGATGGAAAGCATTAGTATTCTTTCTATTTTCTAATCTCATTGTGAATGTGGACAGTGCAGCATGATGATGACAATTATGGAGGCCTACTGAGATGCTATTTTACGCCCCAGTTATAGGACCACCTAACTAACCACATCCAAGTAATAGATAAACCACACACTTATTAAATAGTCACGGCGTCAATATTATTGGGAAGTTGCATCCCTATGTTACTAATTGTTAATTAGTGTGTAGAATGTGACGACACTAGTGTGTCATGGAAGCATTTTCTTTATATGTCAGAGAAGTTGATGCTGCTGCAGGACAAATATCATATCAATGATAAAATATTGCATCTACCGCCGCAGTGGCAGCGTATGCAAGTGGTGTGTGGTTGGGTTCAACATTTGTACCGACCCGGGAATTGAACCCGAGATCTCAGGAACAGCAGTCACATACGCTACCGCTGCGCCAACGAGGCAATAAAAAAAATATCATAAAAATTATAACATAATTACTAATTAATCAAAATAGTCTAGATACATATTGACATTCAGCTCAGCAATTGCGACCACTACCTACTAATCTTACTGCCACAAATGAATTCCAATATTGAATTACTGATAGATCAATTCACACAAATGGTAAGGATCAGGTCACATTGGAGAGGCCATTGGTGATGATTACATCAATCATGTTTCGGTCGCATTCATGGAACTGCAATACACTCGTAGCTATCGTCTAAATAGACACCGCTTTGAAATACAAACCCGCATTCAACTATCAACGAATTGGATGCATTAGAAAGGCCTTCTTGGTATAATAAAACATTCGGTCGCATTCAATTTCAATTCAATATTATGTAACATTTTAAGTTGAAGAAAGCTTTTGGTCGAATTTTAAATTAATGTGCTTAAGGGTTGAACGCGCTAATCCCAGGTGCTACTGGACACATTTTTTTTAAAGACAGCTCCCTCCTTAGGAATATACATTCCTGTGTCGCGGGGATCTTTACAAACATACATGAAACGGACACAAAGTACACCCAGACTTAGAACAACAATTTATGGATCATACAAAGTGTTGTACCATGTAGGATTTAAACCCACAGTAATAAGCGGTGTGCCGACCACTGAAACCACTAGGCTAACCGTGTAGTCAAATTAATTCTTTAACTGTTGGTTAGTCTTCATCAAGGAAGGTTACAAGCTATAGATCATCACTATACGATGAAGAGGATTCGAGTATCATTGAAAGTATTTGCAAAAAACGTAATTTTAAAAAGACTCGTACTATATTGTGCGAGTTAGTTAGACAGCTATTTAAAATAATTCGAAAAGATTAAGATCCTCTAAGTCAAAACTCCAATTCGCTACTGACGGGAGGTCCGACTGCAAATAAACTGTACTTAACATTTTCAGTCTGGTGACAGATTAAAGAATGCAAAGTTTCACCACCTCTGTTCATCCATTGAGTGAAAGGTGAACAAGAAAAAATACTACAGGACCACATGACTGCAAACTGGAGAAACTTGGCACAAATCCTTTACTAGCTCGTCAACTTCATTTGTGATAAAACTGCCACAAAAAAAATTAAAATATAGATGAACTAAAACCCTTGTTTAGAAATACTTTGTCGTTTTCTTAGCATTCTCTGATCGACCAGTTCAAAGTATTACTAAATGTAAACAAATCAATCTACTCGAAAGTCTAAAAACTGTGGACCATTTATCCTGTAGTCGTTATCCATCCATTGGACTACGTACTTTATTATAACGAATTAAATAACAATATAAATATCTCAATACAGGGCATCATTCAGTTCAATCTTGACGATACTATCATGAAAGGCGAACATTTTTCACATAACAAACCGAATAAAACCGGACAAACAAACTTTGTTGAAATAAAACGATTTGTTTTAGTTGTCCTACTCACTCGTACGGAGTTTGGTGAGATAAAGAATATAGAAGGAATTCTTTTAGATAGATTTATCAAAGACAACCGTTGTTAGAGATGTCTAGTTTGCTCTAGTTATTGGCTGATCGGGACTTACCCGTAAAGTTCGGGACTTATTCTGTATCTTAAATAACATTGTAAATGAGTTAGTGACTTTGTTTCTGATGATACTTTGACTATTAGTTTTGCAATTACTCTAACAAACTTTTACATGTGTTTATCGGTAAAGAGTTGCCTATGTCCTTCCTATAGAGTCAAAGTCTCTATATGCTAAATTTTATTGAAATTGGGGCAGCGGTATTGCCGTGAAAGCTTAACAGGTAGTCAAATAATGTTCCTTTCGAATTTATAATATTAATTTGGAAATTTGACGTTACTTCTGGTGGCTGGGTGGGTGTTCTTTGCATCCTTTTCATATATATTTTTAAAGTCGCTAGCGACATAGTCATAATGCGGGAGTTGTATTTTTTTAAAGGGAAGGTCAATATTCGTAATAGATATTCCTTCACAATTTAGTTCTGATCTTCTCCCAATTTCATAGTTATATTAAAGTATTATTAAATAATACGATACCAATTTAGCTCTCGGTCTTAATAAGACATAATCACAGAACAATCAACATTGGTGCGATTTGATTAATACATACTTTCAAGTGATAGTTTGTAAGGGAGTATGTGAGGATGTATCTCATTTGTAGCTAATTTATTGAACCCTTAATTGATCTCACGGCCGTTTTTAATACCCTATTTTTAATTTAAACTAGTAATAGATTATTGAAAAAGATCAGAATTAACTCTCCCAAACTATGAAACAAATATTTGAATATCATACAAACATTTAGTTCGACGTGGGAACGCAAAACTTCACACACAGAAGTCGCGTGCCAGTTTTCGTTAGAGTTGTTAAACTTTAAAACAATGTTAAAAACAGTTGAATCATAATATTATGAATTCGAAGGTGGGTCGTACGGCCTTAACCCTTGCCTGAGAGGAGTGAAAATGTAACAACTAAATGGACCCACCTTCATCATCATCATCAACAACAACCCACAATGTCCCACAGCTGGGCTGGGGTCTCCCCTCAGGAGAGGGTAAGATCATACGTCCCCACGTTGGCCAAGTGCGGGTTGGGGACTGGCAAGACTACGTGGTGGCTACGTATCTTGCCGTTTGATGTTTTGAGCCGCCCGAAGGCCTCCAACTAAGCTTCACGACTGTTATCGTACTGTTATATCCCTGAAATGTTAAGCTTAATGCTTACCCCATACTGACCAAACGCTTGGTCAGCAAAACCGCGCTCTGAACTCTGGCGTGACAGCCACGGTTAGTCAGTCGGTCTCTATTCCTCCTCCGTTCAAGACGCTTACCGAACTCTTTCCATAAAACATCCTAAATGTTCAAAAATAAATCTTTTTAAAAAGACATTCGTATAAATCCGGATAACAGTACGATAACAACCGGGACCGACTGTAACGTAACCTACGAAACACGGAGACGCTCATGGTAATTTGCGACCAGCGGTCACCCATCCAGGTACTGACCGCTCCGTCGTTGCTTACCCTCGGTAATTGTTTCTAATCACCAAGTGCAACTGGGCTATCAGCGCCTCATTTAATTTTTTATTGTGTTCTTAAAAAAACTAGTTTATAAAAACTATTGTTTCTCGCTCGGAATTTAATCAGATTTTTACTCGAAGTCTGTAACAATGTCATCGATACCCATCTACACAACAATAGCGCGAAATACTCCACGGCAATATGGCCGCTTCAGAATACGGTTACGGGGTCCGGATGTGATTTATTACCAGCTGTATCTCGACAAAGATACTTCGTGTCGACGAACAGTCTCCGGGCTACGATTTACTAGGGCTTTGAACTTTCAACCTGATGTATTTCACGTGTAATATTATTTACTTGAACCTTCAATAAGTTTTGTTAAATATAATGTAGGTAAAACCTCCTTTTTAATCGACTTCGACAAAGGAGGAGGTTATCGATTCAAATTCTATTATTTTTTATGTTAGTTACATCATAATTTTCGACATGAAATCGAACATGAAAATCGGTTCACCCAGAACCGATTTTCATGTTTTTGAAAGCTTGTGCTTCCCGTGTAGTCTCATTTCAATTTTATCTAGTTCTTGAATTCGGTTTATTTTGTTAAATTTGTGATTATTTACTGACAAGCCTATGTTGATTATTAGAAGCTATTGTATTTTGATGATGCAAAATATGAGTAGAATAGAAGAGTGGTCATCACTATCCTCATTTTGAAAAATAATAATTAGTAGTGGTCTAATAAGAACTGAAGAATTTTTATGAAATATATGATTACCGTCGCCCATGGACACCCGCAACACCAGAGGCGTCACAAGTGCGTTGTCGGCCTTTGAGGGATGAGGGAGGGGGATGGGCCTCCAGTATCCTCACTCAAACGGTGAAATACAGTGCAAGCGCTGTTTCACACCGGCTATCTGTGAGGCCGTGGTATAATTCCGATCGCGCCCATGCATGCCACAGATAATCCGATCTCATATAATATCTACTCATTTATTCTTTGCGGATGTACTAGATTCTCAAAGAGACACTTGAAGGACTCAAAAGGTCACTTGAAGGACTGAAAGGGGCACTTGAAGGAACTGTTCTTTATGACCAGTAAAAAAGTATGTATGTATTAACTTTTAAACTTTCGCGTTTCATGATATAATAATTATTTTCACGGGAATCAACGCTATCTCTTATTGAAAGGTATATAGCTCTGATTTGCTTGACGTTTCGACCAGGTTGCACTGACCTGAATGTAATAACTTCTTTAAATAACTGATTGCGTTATTTTCCGTGAAAATAATGATTATATATATGTATTTATATTTGTTGTAGTACACTTAGTACAAGCTTAGTTTGAGACTAGATGGCGTTGTGCGTTAGATGTCCGAAATATTTATTCTTTATTTAATATATGGCCAAGTACCAGTCCTAACACCAGTTGTGTTCAGGTAACAAATATTCATTAACATGTTATCATCATCCTTTTAGAAGCAACAGCCTTAGCAGTTTATTGCAGGCAGGGTCACTCCTTGGTGATGATGATGATGTTCTCCTGGCCAGTCTCAACGAAGACGACTGGTCTTCGTTGAGACTGGCCTGGATTACGCAGGAGATATTATATTGCACAAGTATGTGCCCAAACACAGGTGCACTAAGTGAACCTTCCCTTATAGGGAAGCTTTTGAGCGGCTTGAGGATACAACGGCAACATAACGTAGCCACAATGTTGTCTTGCCAGTCCCCAACCCGCACTCTTCTACCGCGGGGACGTATGGCCTTAACCCTCTCCTAAGAGGAGACACGAGCCCAGCAGTGGGATGTTACGTTACGGGTTTTTGATAATCAGAAAAAATTAATAACATACCCTTAGTAAGAAGGTAAAAAATTAAAATCATGATCATTATCATCAGCCCATTGCAGTCTATTCCTGGAAATAGTCAACTCCCAAGGCTTACCCTGATGCTCTATTTGCTACTTTTTGTATCCAATTATAGTAATTAAATCGATATTTTTTTAGGTCGACCTTAATATTCTCTCCGGAGTTGTCCTGGTGGTTTCAATGGACGTAATCGATTCAGTAATCGAGTTCCCAAACTCGGATATGAGGTTGCTCGATGCGGGTATAATTTATAACTGGGTCGTACCCGACCAATATGTCGGTTGCGCCTGTTTCTGCCATGGGCGATGTTTGGGATAATTACAGTAATTTGTCAAATGTTACACTTTGACTTTCAGTGAATTAATTTCGATCTAGTTTTGTTTGAAGTGAGTTGGCTATAATTACAAGATGTTCATTACTACTGACTTCGTTAGAAAGGAATTAATTTTTCAAAGAAAAGTAACTGTACCACAACCATTGTTACAATGAAATGGTGGAAATATTATCTTTTTCTCTATTCTATCTTTTTTTAGTTAGAAAGGTTTGTGTATGGGTACAAGCGTATGTATGTGAGGTGTGTGTTTGCTGTGTATTTGAGGCTGCGAGTCAGAATATGTATGTATATGTGGTGAACTGGAATTTGACGGTGAGGCTGTGTATTCCTCAAGGCACTTGTACACCTTGCGTAAAACTTATAAGTCACACTTTTTATGAGGTGATAGATGGCATAGTAGGTAAAGGACGTGCATGATAAAATACAAAATATAGGAGGTGGGGGCGGGGGGGCAACATTTTTGTTTCAAAATATATAGTAAGGGTAATCTTCCTTGGTGACACTCAATATCTCAAGTCACGGACACCACATTAATACAAGTTAAAGTAAAGATTATTCAGTAATCAGTATCGATAATGTATAATTTCATCTGTGCATTACTAGAAATAGAATTTTGTTCATAGCCAATGTCATATTAAGCCAAATGAGAATAATTTATTACTTAATTATGTTAATTAGAGGTCGCCTAGAGGCTGAATTATGACTATAATTAGTTTTTGATAAATTTAACTGCCAGTGTAACTAGAGCTATCCTTATATGGCACTTGTCAGCGGTGAAAGGTCTACTATACTAGATGCTCATTGCTTATTATGGATATTTGTTATGGTAACTTATTTTGTGATATATTTATGGGTAAAAATTTGGCAGCATTTATTTTTGTTGTAACATAATACAACGTACAATCCAGAACAATCGCATAATAATCATTGCATTGTGCACCAAAGAGTTCATGCTGTACTGAAACACACAGCACTGGTTTTCAGCTGCCTGACATTTCAGCCAACAGTTACAGAAATAAGGAAATACACACAGATAAAACGCAACACAGCAAACATAAAGTTTAAGTACGTTAATTGAAACAAGTAATTAATTTAAAAAGTTTTTTTTAAAACCAAGCTTTATTACTTGTTATTAAAAAAAGTGCTTTCCTTTGATACCCATATTGTTCAAAAATATGTACGCAGCCATTTTGCTAAGGCGGCCGTTTTGGATGAATAATAATACAGATTATAAATAATTGCATTGTCCTCAGAACTAAAGGCATTTTTCAGATTACAGCTCAATCGAAAATCGGGATTTGGTTCAAATTAAACTTGCAAGATTTCATTACAGACAAAACATCGGAAAACTTGAAAAAAAAGCTTGTAAAAATAAGCACCTACACGAAAAGATTCTGACTTTTGGACTATTCTTATATTCATAGAATAAGGAAATACATATTGTTTATGATATAGAAAGGCAAAATTATCAAATGGTGGTAAGTGGCGATCGTAGATACAAGAATCACAAGTTTGTTCCTGCCAAGGTCAGCAACAAAGTTATAAAGAAAGCTGGCCTTATCAGCCTCTTTATAAATATTTATATTCAAAAAGTTTTAATACCACACTATCGATATATAATAGGAATGTACCTAATATCTATACAATAGAAATCTCTTCCCCAATTACAGATCACTGTGGATATAATTTACCCGATAAGTGTTTGATGTACTGTTAGTTTGGTTACAAGGCATTTCAATGTTCAAAGTAAATGTGATCAGGAAAATTAATGATATGATAGGTATTAAATATATTATCACGAATTGTGGATATCGATAGTTTCAAATTCAAATTTAAAATCATTTATACAATTAAGACACTAAACGACATTTATGAACGTTGAATTGAAGCTACAGATAAAACTCATAGACCGACACAAACAGACGCCAGATGCACTGTATTGTCAATAGTATAGATACAAGTTTAAATTATGTTTCGATTATATATGTACTATTATTAATAATGGCCCATAATTTATATTACTAACCTTCTACATTGTTGAAGGTGTGGAAAATTCTTGGTTACTCGCGGGTTAAGGAGTTAGGTACGTAATGATTTCAATAAAACCACCCGGTCGGTCCATGTTAGTTCAGTTAACCCACAGAATCGGTGCCGCGCGTATCCAGACTCTATCCTGAGGGAAGCTTGGGCTTGCCCTGCCTTTCACTCAATCACATATGTTGCTATTGCTACTATAACTAGACTTATATTAGTCAAAGTATTTTATCATGAATTACATTCTAAGCTAACTGGTAACCGACTAACACATTGCAAAGACATCCTAGAAAAGTTAGCCTTTGATGAATGATCATTTATACATGTGATTGCATACAGGTTTAGCCTGATTCAGGCAGGAAGCGCTTAAAATTGTTGTATACAGTTTAATTTAAAACTTTCATGTGTAGTCTACAATGGAGAGCGTGCGACGCTGATCCAGTAAGCCTATGACCGCGGCCGTGAGTGCAACCTGTTCGAAACGTCAGGCAAATCAGAGATCTGTAATACCTTTAAGTAAGAGATCGCGTTAATCCTTGTGAAAATAATTATTATGTCATGAAAAGCGAAAGTTTAAAAGTTAGTATTTCACGCGTAGAGACGTTCGTATCAATAAATATGGTTTTCGTATTATTGTTACGCAAAGGTTGACGAACCAATGGTCTAAAATCTATTTTTATAACATGTACCTACACTGTAATATTTATATTGGTCTTATAAATAAATTATTATTATCATATTATTATTGAGATCGGAGTGCTTTGGATAGCAAGCCAGATAGCTGAGTTGTCGGTCCCGATTGCTGGACGAACCTATTTGGCAATCGTTACGGAAAGTTAGCCCCCTAAAAATTCCGACGAAAAATTTCTACAGAACTGGTACACGTAAAGAATCATGTTTTAGTAGACCAAAAAGTCAACCACTACTTATTTTGGATAGGTATCTTCGTTTTCCAATTTTGTTTCCTAAGAGGTGGTATTTGTTTTCTAAGTTTTATTGGATAAAAACAGCTATATCAAAAGAATCTTCTTAATCAGTTCATGAATGAGAATCTCCGTTTTTAGAAGTCAGTAAAAAATATCTCGCATAAGCAAGGCTACTGAAGACATTTATGTTTCTAAGTATCTTTATAAACAAAAATGTTTTAGATGCAAGGTATAAGCCTAAATCTTTATTACCTTTCAATACCACGATATACACATAGCTTTATATAGACAAACACACAGATAGGTTGTATATAAAGCCAGAATACATCGACCGTATCGAAACGTATTGTTTAGCCGTGTTGAAACCTGCTGTTAACTGTTACTAATCCGATGTTGAACGCTGACGTATATTTCTAATGGCCGACTATTTTGGCTATCGCCTGAGAATAAATTGGTATGTTATAAAGGGAATTACAGGTTTTTAAATTATCTATGCATGCTCTTACAAAAAGTTAGCTTTCAAAAGGTTTCATAGACTTTTTTTTTTCATAGTTAGGAGCAAATGTTCATTTTTGTTGTTTATCAACAGTTTTAAGCTTTTCGATGTCCAATTTTGGTATCCTTTATATGATGAATCAATGAATTGAAGCTTTATTCTCACAAGAAAATTAAAAAAAATATATAAGCAACTATATATAAACTTATGATAGGAGATCGTTTTTTGTTTTTGCGAAAGACGGTCCCCATTTCATGTCATCCACATTTTTTATAATTTTTATCATTAATTCCATCACGACGAAGACTTAAAGACTCGAAGACTTAGAATTGAAGACTTGAAATACTTGACATTGGCAGAAATAGATAATTCGGCTGGTTGCCATCTCATCAAAAGAAGAAGAAGAAACTTGTGACAAAATTTATATAACATATGTAACAAACTAATTATATCACAATTGAACAGAACTGAGTAAAAAAAGAAAAATAAAACAAGAGGCAAATGAAAACAAAACTGGAAATAAACTCAACACCAACCTGTCTGTACAGTGTGGTCGAATTGATCAAAACTTCCTTTATAAGTAACCCAACAATCACAGGAAAGAGTTGCCATAACAAATAAGTAAAAAAAGAATTTCTCCTTTAGTCCGTAGCTTTAGTAGGTCAACACTGTGATTGTGACTCATACTGATACATGCAAAATTCAATAAAACGTTTGAATAAAACCAGCTAGCTTCGTAAACAGGAACTATAATCTAACTTTTACGACATACATAAAAAAGAATTTTAGAATTTCTAGAAGAGTTCCCTTCTGAAATATAGGGGTAAAAATGATGCTGACCAAAGCTCCGCTTCAACAGATATGGACTAGTTCGACCTAAGTGCTAAGTAGAGATTATGGGTTCAACTCTCATTAAGAAACAAATGTTTGTGTGTGATAAACACTATTTTTTGTTTCATATTCTGTATGTAATTTATGCGTGTAGTTAAAAATATATCTATTACTATGTTGTTCTTATATATGGGTCTTGTCAAAGTGACTTAACTCACTTTTAAACTTTCGCGTTTCGTGATATAATAACGACCAGGTTGAACTGGCCGTGGTCACACGCCGACTGTGCAACCAGGGTGCACGGCCAGTGTAACCTGCTCAAAACCTCAGATAAATCCCGTGAAAATAATTATTAAAGTAATTCTACTCTGTCTGATAGAAAGCAAGAGCAGAATCAAAAATAAGTGGTCACCTTTGCGAAAAAAGTCAATGCATTTATCAGCAATCTAGTTACTATCGTTGAGGGTTTGCCTAGTTTGGTATAAAATGGAAACTAGTGAGATAATTCTTGTATGTGTATGATTATAAGGGCGAGAGGACACTCGTCTCATCACACACATTGTGTCACAAGAATCTATGGTTGATAGGTCTCATATCCTGTACCATGTGGTTTTGTATATTTAAATTAAAGAAACGGATATTAGGATAGAAATATATAGGACTAGTTTTTGTCCCCGCGTATATGTTGGTTATTGCGATAGAAAGCCTAGTAGACGCTAGTAACCTGTGTCCTTCCTCAGGAATGGAAGTATCTCTCTGATAAATTTTATAGAAATTGATGCCGTAAGCCGTAAAAGTGTGATATAGTTACTTTCGAATTTATTAAATATAATATAATAGTGTATTAATAACAACTGAGCCATAGCGTGTCGATGTCAGCATAAAACTTAAACTATTGGTATATAAGGGGTATCCTATTAAATAACCCCTAAGAAAATACTGAGAGAATGGTTTTAAGTAAAAAAAATTCACATGAGACATCTGACACACAGTGCCATCTAGTCCCAAACTAAGCAGAGCTTGAACTATGGATGCTAAACAACTGATATTAATACATATATACTTTTTGTGTAAGAACATACGTATAGAGAACACCCAAACTCCGAAACAAATATTTGCAGATCATACAAACATTTAGTCCAACTCAGGAATCGAACCCCAGACCACAGCAGTCACATACGCTACCACTGCGCCACGGAGGCAGCAGTAGATAGAGTATGGAATTATGAGATAACCTAGATTTTTCTGTATTTAGGTTAACAAAACAGTACGTAGATATTTATCCGTGCTATTTGTGCTGCATCCACACAACAGCGGTCAATAAGGCTATTGGAAGGTATCGCAAAAATACACTGGTTTTTATATTTCGTTAACACATTAAGATAACAATAGTCTTTTATTTTATTTATGTTGACATTTAAACTTAACTGTGCTTTCAAAATATAAAACTTTTTAGTTTTGTTAAATCTTGTTTTTATTTACAAAGTTTTATTTTTTAGATTTCTGTGAATGTTTTTGTAAAAGTAGATAAGTGTGTCAAATATAAAAAAGCAATTTAATGCCAATATTATTGTTTTTCTTAATCAGTAAAGTCAAATTCAAGGTAAGAAAAATATAAAGAAGTTAAGACAAGTATTTTTTTTTAATGTGGAGATTTGTACATGAGACGATGTTTTCGAACGACAATAGCTTTGTTTTCAACCTTTTTTAGCTTCAATTTTGTATAATTAACCTCATCACTGCTGAAAAAAAATAATTGTTATAATTAATATTTGAAAACAGCGAGTTTGTTAGCCACCCGCACGAAATACCTATAATTTCGCTTACATATTATCCATGAGTATGAAAAGTGCACAAAATCAAAAAGTATTCAAGTAATCAATTTTAGTACCTCTAAAAGAAAAAAAAACATATTTATTACAACCAATAGACTGATAATATTAGGCAGTCATTTATTTCCCACTAAAAAATCGTATGAAAAACTTCTACTCCCTACGTTCAAGCCTAGCACACCCATGTATAATGTAGAGCCGCCTTCAGGCAGGGACGCTGGAATATTTTACAATTCAGACTTTATTCCACAGGAAATTCCATTGAGAATGCGTAGTTCTCTTCGAGTGGAAACACGGAGTTAATGCTGTTGTGTCCTATAACTTCTCCGTGGCGGAATTATACGGGGCTGTGCAATATTCCATTCCTGCACAAATTATTATATTCGTAATGGAATGTTTGTTCCATATTCTTTGTGTGAACGTAGAGTATTATTTACTTTGTGTTTATTTTGTTTACAGAGAAGACTTAATGATATTTCTGTTTTATTCTTGTGTATATTCGGTATATGAATGTGGCGAAATTACCGATATAATGCACGCCATTTTCAATGATTTTCAATGATATTGGTAGATAGATTAGCTGATGGAAAGTGACTATCGTCGCAGAGATCGACACAGACCTTGGTTATTTTGAAGGATAACTATTTTCTGGCAGTTAAGTGAAATTGCTGCTCAACCATTCGGGACAAAGACGTAAGTCTAGATACTGTGTAAAACAAAAAAGTTTAGAAACCTTTGATAGAATTTATAAAACTTATGTGACCCAAGCTATTATAATGAATCTATTGACAGCTCGTTTAATCGTTTCAGTAATTAAGGTGGTATTGTGGAATATACAAACATAAAAAGCACCCAAAGCTATTATCCTTCCTTTTGGCTTCGCGGTAATCGGGCACAAAATTATCGCAAAATAATATTAATCAGTTTTTGCAGCATTTTATCTGCAGATAAAAGAAATCATGCAATGAGACATAGAACCTGCTCCTGCTGCTGCTGTTAAAAATAAAGATTGCATGGGTAGCGTTGTGGTTAAAGCGGTCTCCACGTCGCTTTTTACTGAGCTGAGAGTTGTGGGTTCGAACCTCACAAGGCACAACACTTTCTATTATCCACAATTATTATTCTGGGCCTGAGTGTTTGAATAAACCTATCTAGAGGTTGTTACGTAATCTAAAGTATTTACTAATATCTCTACAGCGTTTCACGTGACGTTGAAATATAACCTACATTCAGACAAGAACTCGAATGTTTCGTTTGATTGTAAAGTTGCAGTCCGAAAAATAGCGAGGTGGAGTAAGCGTTTAAATATTTTTACTCTATTTTATGAATAACGTATATTCTTTTATCTTATTATGCATAGAAATCACCTAAACCCCGAAACAAATATTTGCGGATCATGCTAACATTTGGTCCGACTCGGGATTTGGACCAAATGCTACCACTGCGCCACCGAGGCTGTTAAACATAGGTGCAATATATTTGTTCAGCATTAGTTGTCTTACTTTACTTAGTACAGTGCTGAGTCAAGTAGAGTTTATTTAATAATAAAAACTCTCACTCATCTCACTTAAGAACATCTGATTCTATTATGTAATATATAACAGAAAAAAATACTAGACCTAGATCTATAAATGCGTATATATAATCGTTCTCAGTAGTCAGTGCCCTTAAATATACTGACAACTAGTACTACCTTCGAATTCAGTTCACCCTCAGGGTTGCGGAGGTCCGATGCCAGTCGCTCCGTGTAAAAACTGATATTCAGGTAAAACTGGTTGAACTAGTAGCCGACCCCAAATCTTGGGAATAATAAAGGCTAGGAAGATGATGATATAATCGCTCTCAGTGGGAGCTTATATATATATATGGCGTGGATGTAGTATCTTTGTTAAAGGCTTTGCGAAAATTTTAAGTACTTAAAGCTTTGTGCGGAGTATAGTTTTAATACGAATGTTACGATTCAAACACGTATTTACTATTTCACTGAGATTACAAATAGATCACGTTCTGACTTTATTATACAATGAAAATGTGTTAGTACTATACGATAAAATTAAACAACTTTACTTTTATAAACAAACCTTTACATAATTTTTACGATATCAACGTATCTGCGGCTAATTTGGCTGCCTACAACGTTTTCCGATATAAAGTATGTAACTAGAAGATTAAAACAAAATAGTCACAGGAGAACCCCGCACCTAAAAAAATGCACGAACACTTTAAACACGTTTTATATGAGATCGTCTGGCCAGCGTGTTATTTAGCTTGATATTTTTTTCTTACTAAAGGCTTCTGTACAGCTATTAAAGTGGGCTGTTAAACACTGTATAAGTGATGTAGAAATAGTGTGGTACGTTATTTACAGTGAAAACTTATTAAAACACCATCTAAAGAAGACAAATCGAACTATGGCGTTACCTTATGACCCTGCATCATGCAATAGTTGTTATCACACCCGTAGCAACCAGTCATCAATCAACTAATGTTTATATAAAGTTGTTGTAATGAAATATTTTGGAAAATTCTATGTTAAATAGTTGAAACTGTATACTTCTTGTATAGCCTCATTAAAATAATAAAACAGTTATCATCTTTAAGTCTGAAATATTATGTTGTTAAGAACATTATTAATTACAATTTTCATAATTGTAAAATTTAATTTCGTTATTTTGGACAGTAAAATAAAAATGAACCCATTAAATAAACAAGCCCCTATAAACTCTAATCCTTGCACAATTATCACACATATATTGTGAGATACGTGCGATAGTAAAACTTGACAATAGTGTAAGTTGTGGCAATAAATCCATCATGTCACGCTGTATCTCAGGGCGTGACAGCGTGTCGACGGCCGACAAATGAGATCTAACCGCAACCTTTCTCAGATGTACAATACTTATGTGGTATTAAGGCCCGTCGCACAAATACGACCGACTTATTACTGGTAGTTCAATGTTCGTTAGGCCTCGTTTGGCCTTATTATAATACAAGGATCTTAAGGTTTGTTTTCTACGTGAAGTATGACCACTGTATACAAAATATTGGCTAAATATTTATAGAGTATACTACTTCATACTGTTATGGTAATATTTTAAATGAAATAAATAAAATAAATTAATATTTTCGGACATTTTTAACACACAACGCCATCTAGTCCCAAACTAAGCAGAGCTTGTGCTATGGGTACTAGACGACTGATATTAATACAAAAATATTTTTTTATTATAAATACTTACATATAATAATTACTGCCAGTGTTACAATTCTAAAGTTTATTTGTCGCCAGAGACGATCTCTTTTCTCTGATTAAAATGATTTTAATACTTCTTGCCATTTTTCAGTATTCTTGCTATTAGTGTAGTAGATGCAGATGATGTTTATCAAGTTACAATGACTGCCGAAGCCTGTCTTTTTTTAGTCCCAAGTGTGCACGGACTAAGGTTAAAGAGGCTTAGGATAGAGTAATGAGAATACCATCAAGTGACCAATTTCCTCGTTTGTAGGGTTAAAGTGAATGAAATGGGAACAAAGAGTAAAACGGGAAACATATCAGCGTGCACTGCTGAACAAAGGTTCTCCCCAAGGAGCACCCAGACAATTTCCTCAAATTGTCAGTCTATCTAGTCGCAGGGTATTTTACACTATGTTTGACTTGACTAATCACGGTCTCAAGCGACCATCGGTTCATCTGAACTCTTTGGCTTAGCCTTGCGTGTTTTAAATAGAAGTAAAATATAATTACAATAATTAAGAACTTAAGTTAAATATCCTACATTAGAAAGTCTTTCTGTGCCTGTGTGGACTTTACAAACATATATAAAAATATTCAGAATCTAAATACCCAAAACACACTCATACACATACCCAAAACAAACGCACACATACATTTATGTCATAACAGTGGAACGCGTTCGCCCATTTGGGCTTATACTTTGGCAGAGGTGAACGCCTGCGTATCACTACTCCGTACTGTGTTGCCCTATGTCGAGATATAATCGGTATAATCGAGAATAAAAGAAAAACAAAAGAGATTGCTTCATTGTTTTGCGCACACGCTTTAGTTTATTCATACCTTCCCGTCTAAAGTATTTTATGTAGGTAAATCACGTAGGCATTTTACTTTTTTATAAACCTACACCTCCCACGGCAGCATTGTACTGTACAGCCTTATTTTACTGCCTATTTAACTGGTGTCTACATTCTGTTCACACACTGAGGATTCCTGAAATATTCCAACCGTAGTCATTTTCCTTGCCCTTATTATTATCAAGATAATTTGCGGTCGGTTACTATTTCACCCGGTTTTACTTAAAGATCAGTTTTTCTTCGAAACTTCTAGTAACTTCACTAGGAGCTTCACAGCCCAGTGGGTAAACTAATTGTAATTGTGTAATAGTGCGAGAGGCATAGATGATGGAACTGGAATGACTGAGAAACAACTAAGATATAGAAAGGCCATACTCATGGTATGGGTTCAGTAGCATAAGAAAAAAAAAAACTAATTGTCAGTATATTTGAAAGGTCTAACTTTCCAATAACGTTTAGCATAGGTGATTATTCTTCGAGGCACGGGCGGCACTTTATGTAAGAAACCAACAATACTTTTGGCCCGATCCAGAAATTGAACATGAGAACTCTTGATCGGAAATCGCATACGCCAACCGCTAGACTAACGAGACAGTCCAAATATTCTAACTTTAGAAAGATCTAAATATTACAGTTTTATATTTTGTGTACGAGCCTGCCAAAGTGACTCTACTCTGCGTGATGGAAAGCATGAGTAGATTCCAAAAGTGGTGGTTACCATAATCATGGCGAATGCGGATAGTGCAACAGAGCAGCATGGTGACCCACATCACGGCGCTTCTGCTTCATTTAGCTACTTTTCTTGCACTAACAAACGAAACATGACACCACGCGTCCGGTCATTTTAGGTCGATCTAATGTGCAAGGGTAGTACCACCCTGAAATCAGCGTGGCTCATCTTCGTTTTTTTCGTTCTTTCTTTGGGATAGTTTCATATTACACGAACGCAATCAAATTATATATAATATAAGCTTTATTGAAGAAAACAATGAGTAAAAATGATATTTTTCATCCAATTAAGATCAAATAAGTCTTTAAAATATCTTGGCCTGTTCTTGCATTTCAGATTAATGTACTTATATGGCTACTCTTACAGTACTACTCACTGTTAAGGTCATTCGAGTTGTGCAAATTTCTCTGCTACTGCCACTAGGCAGTACGCAATTGATTACTAAATCAATTGCGTTTTGGCTGAGTTTAAATGAAGGTTGTAATCGATACACCACTTAGGTATGCGTCATAATTTATGGCTGTAACTGTTTCGTGTTTGCTGTGTAGACAAGCTATTGCGACCTTCAACCACATGTACATTAGAGAGTCATATTTGAAGGTTGTCTGTCATATCGTTATAGTTAGAAATTACTTGCTCTATGTAGGATTAAATAATATTGCATCTTTGTACGTAGCTTTTAGACTTATACTAGTCAAATCAACAGGCTACTTATCGGTTATTTTAGAATTACGCAAAAAGTATTTAAAAAACTTCAGGGCTTTCCTGGACACTGATTTGAGGCTATTTTTTTCGTTATCTTTCACCTTCGTTTTGATGGGGCTTTTACATAAACGACGAAACTGCTAGCAAACATTGGTGTAACTACATCCCTACAGTAGTATAACACGCAAGTACTTCTGCAAGTAATTTCTGTTTCAGCAACGGTTTCTTGATGTTTCCATATTATTTTATTATTATATAAAACAGTGAATACTAGCTGAATAAACACATAATAAATTGTTTCTCTTTCTTTATTTCCTTCTACCTTTATTACAATATTTAGACATGCGTGATATGAAAGTTAGACGTTGACGAATCGACACAACCTGCGTTGACAAATAAGTACTCCATTAATTATATACCAATCTCCTGAGTAGGGATTAATTAATCGTGTTCTGGCGAAAAACAGGCTATCGTTAGCTACTAGATAGATTGGACTAACTATATTAATTTTATTAAAAGATTTTACGTAGTGAAATTATTCTCTAATAGCCTTTTAAACTTTTGCTTGCGATATAATACTATATTGCGTATAAACTAAAATAAAAAAAATAAAAAGGAGTCTTTCAAATTTTACGCAAGCAATTAATCGAGTAATATACGCCAAAAATGACTTATATCATTTTGGAAAAGAGCTGATACTCTTACACTGTTGGACCGATACTAACCACCACACATAACTAAGAACCACCGCAAGGAAACTGGCTTTCAAATGAGTAAACTGCATCGAAATCGGTCCATACGTTTGAGAGCTACAAACATACACACTCAGAGACATAGTGGTCAAAGTTATAACACCCCTCTTTTTAAGTAGGGGGTTAAAAATAAAGTCTTTATTACCCTTTTATTAGTCTTTAGCCTTCCCTTCCCAGATAAGGATTTTACGTAGAAAGAAAACTCCTCAAATGCAATGTAACTAAAACTTCTAATCTCAACTTCATATTCGAGTTCCAGTTTTTGTAACGACATATATTTTATTTGTTTAGAAATACCTAAAAAAATTAAGGTGCGATGTACGACAAAACTTTTCGGATTTACCGTAAAATTAATATAGATTACGAAAACAAATTTTTCAGGGTATTTAGTGTTGTAACCGTCAGTTGTCCAGAACAAGGAAATTACAACACAAACAAAATAAATAGAAAAATAGGAATTGCTCGTTCTCAAAAAAATGTTTATTCCTTTACAAAATTAAATTCAAGGTAACAATTTTGTTTAAATGTGGGTAACTACGAGTAATAAAAGAAAAAAGAATTGACAAACAATTGCCCTAAAAGAATGATAGTGAAAGGGTAAAGGGTATTGGATTCGATTTCCTAACTATAAATATTCTAAGAAAACACTGACAAGATAAGGAATTTGAATTATACGCTCCTGAAGGCACTCGCAGCAGTAGAACGCCTATCGGCGAGCAAAGGTTAACTTAAAATTACACAGAGGGTAGGACGTCTGAACGCGACGAACTGGGTAGATAGCATGGCGTCCAGAAGGTGAACTTAAAACTTTACAGAGGTTAAGACGTCTGTAGACGATGAGCTAGGTAGATAGCACGGCATCCAGGAGGTGAACTTAAAACTTTACAGAGCGTAGGGCGGGTTTTAAAATTTAAATTTGTATTACGAATTGTCTAAAAACGAGAGGACGTGTGGCAGATACGAATTCACGGCAAAAATGACAGGCCTTCGCTCCGACCGTTACTCGTTTCGCGACGGTTTACGTTCCCTTATATCGATATTGTTGTATCGATATTGAAGGGTACGAGTTTAGTTTCACAGCAATGTAACACTATATTATTAAATTAGATCACGGACGTGGACGATACTTTTACCTTAATTTAGAAGTATCTACCCAGTTTTCGGGAATTCAGCTAGGATTTTGATTAATACCAACGAGGGACCAACATTAATCAACATGGAATTAAGTTATTAATTATTCAAAAGTGGGTTATGAATTATTTAGTACAACCTTTTCGCTCTTACGAAATATGGCAGGTTGGGAAGGGAGTGCTTATTGTGTTTTAAGCTTGATTTGAAATGAAACAAGAACACCTTTAGGCAGGCTTGTGAAATGGCCGGAATTCGAAAAGTTATATAATTTATATATTTTGTTTTTGAACTAATTGGTTTGGTAAATGTAATAGTGAATTAGACAGACAGATAAACAGACAGAGTTTCCAATTTATAATTTCAGTATAAATTTACTAGTTCTTAAATAGCTTTGTGAAGGTGTCATAAGGTATTCAAAGAATAAGACAATTGGAGCCGACGAAACCGGAATTCCCTTTTTAGGAAACACCTGATTCTCTCGTTACTGACTGATATCTGATTTATGTCAGTTCGAGTACGACATAACCTCCACATTGGTAGAGAAAAAGGAAAAACGCGGATAGAAGCATGTCCTATTGCTCTGAAAAAATCCTATTTCAATAATCTATTACAAAAATATTTTAGTGATGATACAAAACAAAATAGCTATTATAAAATATATCCCATTTTCTAGAAAGCAGATAGCTACCAAAGTGACTGTCAAGTTTTGAGACTAGTTGTAAGCCTGCTAATGGTTCGGAGCGATTTGTCATGTATACAAGCTAGGTTCTGAATAATATGTGTATATATAAATGGGACAAGAGAACATCAAGAATCGATTTGCTGACGAAATACGTGGCATCTTGGTCGCTGCAAGGAAAATGTGATTCAAGACTTTATCTCAATACTAGGTCTAGTAGTTTTAGATAGGTATTTTATAGTCGATGAAGTGAAAGTGAACAGAAAACTTATCTTATTACTTAAAGGTACTTTGAATTTATTTAAACAACAAAATTGTCTTTTCTAAAAGTTTGTGAAGGTGATTATACAGTTTTATCTTATTTTTATCCGTTTTTGGTTAAAATAAGCAAGTAAGGTGAAAGAAATTACAGAAGTTAGTATTAAGATCCTCGACACCGGGGTTATCCGCTATAGGGGTCTGTTCATCTATCTCCTCATTAGATCAAAATATATCATTGAAATAGGATGAATCAAGTCACTTTGAAGTACTAACATCACATTTATAAAAAAGTATTTTAGTTTCAGGCAAGGGACTGGCGATTAACGAAACGAGCTAAAAAGTTTTATTAATCAGAATTATAAAAACTGCAAAGAACTGATACTGATAATGCTAGTTATAAATATTACAACAAAAAACACATCCAAACAGTCTGTTTCAAGAGAAACGTGAATTAATTAACAAAATTCACGTTATTACTTGCAAATTTGCAGCCGAAAGATTATACGTCAAGAAATGTGGTAGATTGATGCCTTCACTCCTCTCAAAGCCAATTAATCGTATCAGATATGTAATTAACGTGTTGACTCGCAGTTTACACCTCTTGAAAGCGAAGTAATCAGTTCAGTAAACAGCACAACGTCAAAAGCACATCACTCAATATTAACTTGTGCGGATGTAGGGTTTGAAGCGGCTCGGCTAAGTTTTAGAGCAAACATATACGACTCTAATTAGTATACGTTTTGTAGTGACATAAGTTGGTTTTAGTTGCAAGAGAGAGCGAGAGATGTAATGAGGCTGGGTCATAATCAACGTCATCAGCCTACTGCCCATTGCCTGATATAACAGTACTTATTATGATTACAAGCTTTTATTCAGTTTCACCCATCCCGATGTTTGTCTGAAATCAAATCTTGCAAGTTAAATTTGATCCACTTCCCGATTTCCGATTGAGCTCCCTTTAGTTCTGATGACCATGCAATTATGTATCGGTATTATTATTAATATATAATGGCCGTCGTTAAGAAATGGCGGCTAACGTGTTTCTGAACAACCCACCCAATATGGGTATCAAATAAAAGGGCTTAAATTTATTGTTTTTGTTTACAAGTAATGAAAGCTTGTTTTAATAAGCGTTTTTTTTATTTAATCACTTGTTTTTTGTATAGATTACAGTTGTATAGGCTCAGTGCATTCAGTATTAGATGGAATTCAGAACAAAATGCTTATTTTAAAGTAGGGGCTTTTATGTTTTTTTTTAAATTATTACTATGCTTGAATATAAAATATTGAGTGTCTCAAAAGTATAGTACTAAAAGATAATGTTGTCAGAGTGTTATTTCATATGCATTAAAGTTTATTCAATGCTAAGTGGCTGTGCAAACGTGTCGCTCGTTGCTATTCCTGGTCATTGGTAACCGTAGTTGCTATATCCGGTGGTGGCAATCGGACTCAGTCACCGGGCGCTACTTTTGGCTACAAATCGTCGCTTGTTTTCCGTCAGTCTCACAACGAACATCGTGGATGGCTTCTGCCGCACACAGGAGACAGACACCGAATGCGAGTTGCATTCGGTGTCTGACGCATAGCTCAGTACAATTGTAAGGGAATTTGTTCATGTTGTTTGTGTCTTCAACTGACGGCGTTTTAGTTTCCAGTTACCGACACCGAACACTTTTTGATCGTTAAGTAAAACAACTGGATACAAAAACAAGTTTACGTATGCGCTGGGAGTGGGTGATTCCACATAAATTCTATAGAAATCAAACTTTCATTCGTAGCTTGTATCTGAAACAGGACAATAAAGTGTCCACGTTTGTGTCTTGCTTAAAGCGCGGTTTAGTACAAAGTACCTTTTCTAGCTACAGGTCTTATGATCATAGACACAGGGTTGGTAATCGCTACCACTTTGATGAAATCACCCATTTTTGATTTAACTAAGCCAGAAAAAAATCTTGATTTTAACCGTGTTCTAATAGACGGAGTCTGTAAGACACTACCGTGAGTGATATATCCCCTTAAAGAATGTACTCAAATGTATGCAATATCTGTTGAAGGAATACTGCCACGGTATATAATACAGGGACAAGTAAATAAAAAGGTAGATACAATCTTGTGTTGAAAATTTAAATCTATTCAAATGATCCACGGTATTACTTAACCCGCAGATAACGCCGCGGGTCGCATCTATTAGCTACACAAATATATTTTTAATGATTTTTTTTACCGAATTGTGAATTCAAACCATTCTCGAATACTCAGGCATAGATACAATTTTTTTTATTAAAATCGGTACTGTTTTTAGGAGGAGTTTAGTCTCATACATACGTTTAGAGGAGTTATATATATGAAGAATATTTTGACAAATACTCGTAGTTAGATCAGAATCTAAGTACAGCTAATACTTTGATAACCAGAATGCTAATCAATATACTTTTCTAATATTTATATAAAAAATTCTCGTGTCGCGGAGTTTGTTACCAAACCCTTCCAAAAGGGCTGGACCGATTTTTATGAAATTTTGTGTGCATATCGTGTAAGTCTGAGACTCAGCCGACATTTATTTTCAAGCCCCTAAATGATAAAAGTCCCACCTCTTTAGTTTAGATAAAAAAAATAAAAAAAGAAATTTGTTTTTTTTATAAATAACAAAATAAACATTTGCCGGGTCAGCCAGTATATTTATAAATATATATTGTAGATAAATTACTCCCAAATATAGAACAAACTATTATTGTCATCACACACTTATCCTGCGTAAGAACATATCACCCACTACTATTCGATATTTTTTTTCGATAAATACAACTTTGAAGGAGTCTGTCTTTATTTGTAAATATACTCTTCTTCTTATGACTTAAAATTAAATTATTCAAAACCTTATGAATACATATCCCGCTTAAGTAACTTCACTAAATTGACTTTGTCAAGCCAAATTATTCCTTAATTCTATAACACAAGGTGTACGCGGGTAGTTGAGTTAAGCTTCTTAGTTAATAGGATAAATCCAGATTATACGGAGTTAGTTAAAATTGGTAGCGTGGTGTGCGGTTTGGCTAAATTAAAGGTACGTTATAAAAGAGATTAATAGCTTTACGCGAATGGAATTAGTGCCCGATAGATTAATAGCATTTAAATGAATGACGATACGGTATCTTTTTACTAAAAGTTTAAACACTGACGTCTTTTAACTGACCTTCAGTCAATCATTACTCATATGGGAGAGCCAAACCGGCATGAACGGGCCGGCTCGACCGGAGCGAAACAGCACTAGCGCTGTGTTTCACCGATAAAGTGAGGATACCACAGGTCTATGCCCCAACCCTTCTCCTCATCCTCCTCTCCTAGAAGCCGGCGACGCACTTGTGATGCCTCTTATATTGCGGAGGTCCAAGGATGGCGGTAATCGCTTACCATCAGGCGATACGTCTGCTCGTTTGCACATAGGGGGCATCCAAAAAAAATTTGGGTACGCCTTAAGAACACAGTGTCAACATTTCAGTTCATCCCATGGGTGTCGTAAGATGCGATCAAAGGATCGAATTACGCAGGATAATATCACTGTTAAAAGAAGAAAAATTGGGCTCAAACCCATTTCAACACATCTGGCCTTTGCGATGTAGTAGTTCAAAACCTCCTTTTTACAGAGAGAAATGAGTCCAATAGTCTTACTCCATTTCTGGAATTCTACTCTTTTGGGGTGTCCATCCGTCTTTTCTATAAACTCCTTTTACTTTCTCGTTCTTCACACAAAACTTTCTTTCTCACATACGCGTCACAGTTCCGATATTTTCTAAACTTTTTAACCACAGACGTTACTCTCAAGCTGTTTGGAATTCATTACTTATTTTGTTCAATCTAGTCACACCGTATGCGTTTAACATTCATGAACAGATACAACACGTATATTTTCAGAAGCCAATAAAATTCAAGCCAGTAATAATACTAGGTACGAGCAACTACCCAGTTTATCGGTTTAAATAGTATTGCCTTTATTCTATTACACTCTCTTGTTAACATCTTTCTCATAATAACTGAAACCCATTAGTAACAACCTTATCTCCTATAATATTAGTAAAAGCATTTCGTTCTCAAGAAAGTTGATGTTTCGTTAGGTTCTGCTTGCCGCTACAAGGTCAAAAACATGTTTATATTTATTTAAGAGTAAATTAAAAGAACATACATTAATAGTCTCATATGTTCAGCCTCATATCTGTAAGCACATTCTTTTGTCTATGATTTATGTGTGTAATCTGCATGTGTACAATCTTTTACCGCCAAATTTTGTCAGCACAATTTAAATCATTGCATATTTAGGTCACTGTATAGCAGAACGGAGATTTACATAATGTATTACCACACTTAAAATGGAAAAAGTGTAAAAGGCATTTATAAATTTGAATATTAAAATGGCGTCTTTCATATACAACGCAAAATAGAAACACACTACAGCGCCATCTTTCGAAAATGCATCGAAATACGGAGTAACGAAGGGAACGAAGGAACTATCAATTCTGAATCGCGCTATGGAAATTAGCATGTATACAACTTTCCAAAATCAACCGTTGGGCAGTGGCCCACCTGGAAAAAGCACCTCGCCTGGTCGGAGGACCTTTTGTGTCGGAGACACATGGGACCCGTTCCTCTAGATTAATAGAAATCCATTTTAAAGGGAATTCTTGTAGTTACTACTTCGTAGGTTTGCTTTAGTTTAAGGAATCGCTTTCTTTACTAGGAATAATCTGCATTTGCCACAGAATATACAACTCTAAGTAAACTTCGTACGTTTGGAGATCAAAATTTCTCTCTGCTAATCGGTTATAGTTTTTATGAAATTAAATTCATGCCATAGTTTATTCAAAACAGTTAATAGTTAACAGATACATACATCAATCTATTCAATTAACAATACATTGCCAAATGGGTTGCTAAGCGGAAATTCGAGAACCGCTCGCGGAAGTTTTTTATGGCGAGAAAGACTGTAAAAACTGCGAGGAAAATAGTAAAAACAATACTCATTTATTTTTTCAATTGTACAACTTTTGATATACGAAGTCTGTCAGGGCAGTTAGTGTGTATTAAATGGGTAGTTTTGACTGAATACATACTGATATCACGTACGCAAAGAGAACCAACGAAAAAGCGTTTTGTGACCATTTTAGGATTTCTTGTTAAAGACTGTAAATAGGAAATCATAAATAATTCAGAAACTTTACAGTACTTGAATTGTAGTTAAAATTTTATTTAGGCTGAGGTCGTTATATAACTCGTTATTATAGCTTTTTTACGTAGTTTTATGAAGTAAATAAGATAGAAATATGAATTACGCAATTTAAGCTCGGACAGTAAGCAGTTTCTAGTATTAATATTTTTTGGAATAATTATCCGAAAAGTACATCTAATGCTGCCTAGATCTATAAATTTGGCTATTTTCTGTTTTTAAAGGCAACTCCCGCATTAGGAATCATTCTGCATCACGAGGGAGTTTACAAACATACAAACACAATGAACACCCAGACTCAGGACAACAATTTGTGGATCACACAGTGTTGTCAGGTGTGGTATTTGGAGCCCTGATAATACAATAAACATTTATTTATTTATTTATAGCGACGAACTTCATACCGCCATTATTTTGTAATTTTTTTTTAAATTTTCGAAAAACTTGTTATTATCTTTTATGTCCACTACAGTTTCCTACAAGTACCATTGTGGGGTAAAAAAACTACCATTCTAGTTTTCTCATAATTTTCATTAGTATAAAACCTATCCTGAGAATAGCAAACAAACAAAAAAAGAAATATCCGATTTGGTTCAGTCGATCGGCAGTTATGCGCGTTACATATCAATGATTCATTTCAGTTTTATAGATAGATATTGTAAGTTTGTTGCAGTCAAGTGCTGGATGAACGCTGCACACAGTCGCTGCCAGCCCTTCTACATAAGTCGCTCCGCCATCAAGTCATAATTTTTTTTATCTACGATTAATCTACATGGCTACAAATTTGAAATTATGGCAGTTAATATTTTTTGTGTATATTGAGGTTTTCGTCAATTGAAAGGGGATAAAACAAAGAATGAGTGATTTTACAAAACTTTATCATTTATTTATTTAATCAGCTGCTAACCGCACTAACAATTTGCCCAAAATGTCCGTATACGTACGAACATTTTTAAAGCGAAGCCGTACGATATAGCTATTTTAGTATTATAACAAATAGGGTAGATCGCTAACAAAGAAAATATATTTTCATATATGATTTATGAGAAATATATGTAAAGTACACACGGGTTCCATCGTGACACGGATCACAAATCTGTCTTGAATAATCGTTGTAATATATTTCTTCAGAATTTCCTTAAAAAATGTTTCAGAAGGCATCGTAGTTTTGTGTTTTGTTACCCGATTGTTGCTTAAAAGGTGGGCTTTTTTTTAAAAACCTCTATATATTACTGTCAAAAGTTAGAAATAACATTTTTTTTTATTATTGGAATATTGAAATTAGATTATTCAATTAGAGAGGTTTTTTAAATTTTGCTTCGTGTCTATTTCTCTTTTCAAAATGCTTTTAAAGGTTCTTATTAATCCCAAAATTACCATTATTATTATCCTTACATAAGCAAAATTCGTTCATTCGACCTCAAATAAGGCGGACTCCTCAATATATATAAAAGAGGAAGGTAAGTGACTGGATGACTAAGATACCCAGAGATCAACACACAGCCCAAACCGTTGAGCCAAAAATTCCGAAATTTTGCATGTAGGTTCTTTATATAACATTAGTGTGCACTATGAAAGGAATTTTGGAAATGCCATGTATATATAAAGTCTTTCATAATATTGCACCTGACTCAGTCAACATTAGTAAAATCCTTTCCATCTCCAACAAAACATGTGTTAAATATTTTTCTCAGGAATTATACGGCATCCCTATCCCTATGGTCCCAAAGATGCCAACACTGGTCATAACAATAAATAACAGAGGTCCAAGAAGGTTCATAATATGTAGACCTGTTTTCTGTGGAATATACCTTAGACAACATACTGCCTTTAGAGAAATATATATCTCGATGTAAGCCAGGAAGCTAAATTAAGATAGCTAATAGAAAATGTTGCCGTGATTGTTTATGGTAAGGAAAGTACTTTCATGTGCTGCTAGAGTAAAATATATTTCGAAAGTGTATAGTGTTAGAAATATGTGCAGTGGTGTGTGATAATGAATTTCTTTGAGATTGCGTGAAAAATATGCAAATTATGTTGTACAAAAAGGGTTTTGAAATCTGCATATATTTTAAATTTGTACATGTTTTAAATTTAACATTTTTCAGACAAATGTGTTTGTGATAGAGAGTATATAATATATAAAAGATATACATGTGTATGTACATTATTAATAGTTAAAAATGGTATTTATATGAGTCCGCAGAAGTGAAAACAAACTAATCGACAGGATGGGTCAGTGCCCAATGTAACCAAAATTAGTGTATCTATTAATATTTTGTAGATTATTTATAGATGACACAATAATGGATAGATGCACATGAATTGGAATTCAATTTAAGATCATCATCATCAAAACTGCTGTGCTTGAGGTCTCGGGTTCGATTCCCGGGTCGGACCAAGTATTTTGTATGATCTGAAATTTTTGTTTCGAAGTTTGGGAGTTCGCTATGTATAACAATTATGTATTAACAAAATAAGTATTATTTCATCTCCAATTAATAGAAAAAGAAATTGTTTACACAGGGCTAATAGTATAAACAATTCAAAACAAAGAAATTGATTCATAAACAGCAAATATCGAATAGTCGAGAGCCTCCTTTTATTTAAAAACAGTTATACGACAGTTAACTCGGGAATAAATTCTACTTACTACTACTAATTAATTTAATATCTTTTCATCTAGACCGGTAGTTTCCCAGTGATCTAAGGTCGACCATTATTAATTCATTTTTAAGCTATTGCATAGCTTTTGTCGCAAGCTTTGAGTGCGACGACTGAATCATGAAATTCCGTAACGAAAATACACCTAAAACTTCCCACTCCAACCGGCACAGTGGTGCGGCGTTGAAAGCCGTGCATCGTCTAAAGTCGTTTCAGTTCGGTAGACTTCGGCAAGGTGTTTGTGTGCGTGCGACTAGATGTATGCGGGGAGACTGTACGAAGCTCGCACGAATCGAGACGAGCTGCTTCGAAATCGTACGATTACGTAAGCAGCTGTTTGAGAGAAACTATATAGGTGTATAGGTATCTATAATAAAAAAAACGCTATACAATAGCTTTACCGCGGCAGTCTCCGAGTGCCACACGTATTTTTTATAATTTTTTAACTTTGTGCACTTATTATTAAGGTTTATAGAGGGGAGAAGTACCTTCTCTGTATAATAAATAATATTAATAAATATATCGGACATTTAATACACAACGCCATCTAGTCCCAAGCTAAGCAGAGCTTGTGTTATGGGTACAAGATAACAGATATAAATACATATTATACTTTTTTTGTAAATACACATTTATTATACGTAGAAAAACCCAAACTCCGAATAAAATATTTGCAGATCATACAAACACTTGGTTCGACCCGGGAATCGAACCCGCGACCTCAAGCTCAAACTTTAAGTTTCACTATAAACTTTAATTTTATCAAATTTCATACTCCTCCTTTCTCGAAATTTTCGTAAAAATAGCTAAAAATTTTCTCTTTACGTATTACTATATAGATAGTAGCAATCTTAACAATAATCTTAAACAAATATGTATAGCACAGAGCCCTTTAATTACTTCTAGATTTGGTTGAGCGCAGTGTAGCCTGCGGGGTACCTACACAATACTAAGAAAATATTTGTTATAACAATACTATATACTAGAGTAGATATATAAATGGATACATCTCTAGAGGCACATATTCTAGGTGGCAATGATACAGACCGTAATTGTGTCTTCTAGCAAACTATCTACTGGGGTAAATTAAAGTTATAATTTCTGGGGTAAAACAAATATTGAATTTGTTTTTACCCTACGGGGTCAGTAAGAGGGTCATTTTTTCTTGTATATGTAAATGAGTTTAAAGTTTTAATTGTAAAAATTTTACTGGATTGGATAACAATTGAAATTGAGGATTTGTTGTTTTGTGAGGTACCTAATTAAATCCATACTGATATTATAAATTCTAAGGTAGTTCTATCGTTCTGTCTGTCTATTGGCTTTCACGGCTAAACCACTTTATCGATTTCAACGGAGTGGTTTAGAAGTTCTTTATCCTGATTACCGACATACACGAGGGCGAAACTATTGGATAACAGACTGACCGACTGACGATAGACGATAGACAGATAGACAAAAAATATAAAATTTATTTTTTAATTAAATAGTGTATATACTCTTGTTATGCATCTCTTGCGGCAAAGTTTTAATTCTTAGCACGAAATTCTAAATTAATTTATAATTTTTGAAATTATAATGACGCGTACGAAAAATTATAAATTCATCAAGAATTTCTCGCTACGAATTAAAACTTTTCGAAGCTTTTAGAAAATGTTAACTCAATTACTTGTTAACTTTTACTAACTATTTATTTATTTTATTTTTAAAGTCAAAGTTAAAATTGTACTGTTAAAAATAAATTTGAGACACATGCTACCAGATTAAATTTTAATAATGTCGAGACACTATCAAAAAACTACTATTGGTATTTAAATACTACCATAAAATAGGGCGATCACTATTATGGTTGACTCAAATCCTATATAAATCAGACTCAATTATAGAACAATCATTAAAAGAGCTGCTCTTATTAAAATTCATTTACATATCAGTATATACAAATAAAAATGAGTCGCCTAATGTGTTGCTAAGCACAAAACTAAAGAACCACTTGACCAGTTCGGTATTTTTTATATTTTCGTTAAGTCACAAGGAAGGTTCCTATAGAGAGGAAAAACGTAAAAATTACGAAGAAAATAATGAAAACAACACTTTCGTTTTCCAAAAATAAACCATAGAGAAATTTAAACACCTGTCGATAATCTCAACAGAACAAAATCTTTAGGGCAGGTAGTTTAAAAAAACTTATAAAAAAAATATTGACTTATAGCTATTACTCACTGTGGCTCATGTTCAGTCAACAATTCTTCGAAATGTAGTCTCAGCGTGTGCGCAGGAGGTGCTCTTATCTCGCTCACACACTCTACGTCATCAGGATACGGTCGGGGGAAGCCGGGACTCGAGACAACGGCGTGTGGGTGCGAATGAGACAGCTGGATGGTCTCGTTGCACTGAATTTTTGAAGCTGTATATGGATCTGTAACAAAGAAATAACAAGAATAAGTAAGAAGGCGCCAGCAGACCTCAGAATTACTGGGATCTACACATAACATAGTTCCATTCAACAGTTTTGTTTCCGTCGTCTTAGTGGCAAATAAGGTTGATCAAAAATGGTTCTATGAATTAGAGTGATAAAATTCATGTTATTATTGCCATAATATTTAAAGGGGGCTTCTGAAGTCAGTAGCAGCAGAAAGAACAGCGATACGCAAAGGATACGCCTTTGGGTATCGCTAGTATCTGCTATATATAGAATATTTTCTTTAACATAAAAAAAAACTGTGAGGTACTAATAGACCTCCGAACCCTCCTTTAGAATATTTTGCCACCTAAGATGCTTTAACCGTTTCAATGTGGCAAACCTTTTGTTTTGCCATTAATATATGTAATCATTATCGTCATCAGTCATATAAATTCCAACACTTATCAATATTTTTGTATCACTTTGAATATTTTTTTTCTCTGACTCTATTTATCTAAATGATCCTTTAAAGCAAATAACAGGTGTGCGTAAAAGTTTTGAAACAATTTTCGAATATATGAGTCTCGAATATTTTAAATCTAAAATAAATTTATTACCCACTTCAGTGTAACCGAGCCAGTAAAACAGTTCGGAAAAAATAATATTGTGAACATACATTTGTATTGTTCGAGTATCAATATTCTATATTCATGTCAGATGGACTTAAAGATTGCACATGAATTAAGTTGAAAAAGTATAATCTTTTGGCTCTGGCAATACGAAAGAGCGTCATAACTTTTAAATTTATTATGAGTATTGGTGTTACGCGTTGTTCAACCGATCTCAAATACATTTGAGAACGGTTGTTATCGATCGATAAGTGACTGGTTGTCTTTATGTGACTTCAACCGTTTTATGTTTATCAATAAAGCAACATGTACCATGCATTGCTTAACAGGGCCTTAGGAAGTTTTGTTAAAATGTATTTATATATAAATATATTTATATTCATTATTTGTCTACCACAAATATCTGTGACATTTAGTCATTACTCCGAATGATTCGTCATGAATCCGCATAAAATTTTGTTTGTATGATATATGGCGCAGGCGATCTGTATGAGTACCTCTGCTCATGGATCTCCAAGAGACTTAAACTCCCTCCCACCTCAGAATTGGATGCTAAGCGTGAGGTCTCTTGTTTCGATTCCCGGATCGGACTACATGTTTGTATTACCTGCAAATACTGTTTGGGAGTTTGAATGTTTTCTACGTTTATATAAATAAAATAATATAAATATATTATATGTATGTATTTACAAAAAAGTATATGTGTATTTGTATAATACCCATAGCTTTGGTTTGTGTGAGACTGGATGACGTTGCGTGAATACAAAAAAAGGGAGTTGGAATTTGGGGTTCGGTCTCCTCTCTCACAGTACAAGAAAATAAATACTTTTTTATAACTGTATATTTATAAAAACTACTGTTTTTTGAAGTTTTTTCAAGCTTTATAGAAGCTATATATAATTTTAATTGTTAATTAAACCGATGTCTCGACATTCACTCGAAATTCCTGTTCAGATACAGATGAAAAACATTTCAATACCTAACCCAGTTTAGTTACAAGCCTCGTTCCTTTCTATTTTGTATCAATCGAATCACTTAATTCTGGCTAGGAGTGAACCAAACTGTTAATAATGAAATCAAATGGAACTACGTACACCTTTTTCTATAAAATGTTCATAAGGCCTACTTTTAAGGCTCATTCTGAAGCAAGTTTATGAATACTGTTTGTAGTTTTACCTGACTATATAGTCAGGTCAAGAAAATATTTTCTTGGTGTTTAAAGTTGTATACGTATTCTACTTTTCGTTATTATGCGCGTGAGAATACAATTATAGTGAATTTGGTATACAGAAGTATTATAGATGTGCGAATTTTTGTTGCTTTGTCGAGCCTCAATAATGACGATCTTAATAAGCCGCCATAGTATGGGTCACCATGCTGTAATGTTGTCTGTAATCTGGTGACCCCCATTCTTAGAATCTGCTCATGCTTTTAACCAGGCAGATTTGAGTCACTTTGGTTTTTATACATATGCGTGAATGAATATTATTAAATGCGATTTGAAATAAAAAACTAATATAAAATATATGTATATCATCTATATTAATATTCTAAATACATAGATATCTATCTGGATATCTGTATTTAGAAAATTATAATTACAATACTCGGCAACAAGATATCTTCAGACGTTACATTTTCTCAAAGAAAATTTCTCATGCTTTTCTCAATAGCCTTCAAACAAATCAGTCTAGAGAACTAACATGCAGTAGTTGATTAAAGGTAGTGAAACCATTCTTGCTAGACAAACGAACCGACACCGGACGCTTAAAACAATAGCAGAGTTTGTCCGTACGTCCGTCACTGACAATGAAAGGTATCGGGGACAACGATGCCTTTTTCGCGCAAGCTTTTATAAGTACAATAAGGTAATAGAAAAAAAAATCTGTTATGTTTTAATGAGTTTTTAGACTTGTAAATAAGTAGTATATTTTATCTTAAACTCATACATTTCATCTTAAACTAGTCAGAACTTGTGCTATAATAGTAATATGGCTGCAGAATATACTTTTAAATTCCAAACGAAGATGATGTTCTCCTAGCCGATTACGGCCACGGCGGCCAGTTTTAATGGAGACCAGTCAACTACGCAGGAGATATTAAAGTGCACAAGTGTATGTGCAAACACAGATGCACTCTCTGTTCCCGCTTTATCATAATCCGATAAGACGATTAATTGACAAGACCGAAGAGAGGTCAGGTGCAGGATCAACAGTTTTACGTGCTCTCCGAGGCAAGGGGGTTTAAACCCCAACTTCCAAACTCCGAGCAGTTATTAGTTAGTATTAATCAGAAAAAGTCAATAAAACTTTTAGCTCGGGATTCGAACCTGAAATTCCAAAATACCTAAATACCGACTGCACAGCTGGCGTAGTTTTAGAATTCATTGTCACGCCGCTTTTACCTGCGCTGAATGTTGGGTTCAATCACCACGTGTGTGGTTTACAAATTGTAGCTCAGAATCTCGATATTCTTTGCGTCCATTTCATGAACGTTCATGAAGTTCTCATCGGCTATAGATATATTCCAAGCATGATAGTTACCGTAGAAAATCTGAGTTACAAATCGGAGGTTTAAGAGACCCAGAATACTTTCACCTCCTCTAATTTAGAAGTAGAACACGACACGCCGTAGCGGGCCTTTGTGACGCATTCGCACCTAAATGACTCAACTTTGTAAAACTGTCTGTAGAATTCCATCAGGAAGCAAAAAGGACATGAAACGCGCTTTATCCAGAAGAAAGATATTACTCCTAAGGGACACCTGAATTATATGGCAAAACTTACATTCGAGGGATAAAGGCGAACGTTATGAGTATGAGTGAATGGTAATAATTAAAGTTTCATGTAATGTAGTTGATGGATACAAAAGAGAAGAGGAAAAGTAGGAGAGCCCCGCTTCAGCATGCATGGGATGGCTAAGCTGGAGTGATACCACGGCCTCAGAGACAAACGGTGTGAAACAATGTGAGTGAAGATACCAGAGGCCCTCTCGAACGTAATCTTGCCATTGGATATTTTCAAGCCCCCCAAAGGCCTCCAACTAAGCTTCACGACTGGTGTCCTATGATAAAAACCGGAACCGACTGCTTAACGTAACATTTGAATCACGGAGACGCTCATGGTTAAGGTTGCCTGGAAGAGATTGCTTTCGGCAATAAGGCCGCCCTTTGTACAATATATATTTAATGTTTTCTATACTCTCTTGTAAAACTGTAGTACGGTGTACAAATAAAGAGTTATCTATCTATCTATCTATCTATCTATCTATCTATCATGGTATCATGCCACCAGCGGTCACCTGTTCAGGTACGGACCGCGCCGTCATTGCTTACCTTAGTATTTTTTCCAATCACTGAGGGTAACTGGGTTATGAGCGTCTCCATTCTCATTGATACCAGAGATTTATGCAAAATAAACCATTGCAAAAGAACACAATAGTAATTAACGTTATTCTTGCAAAACTGCATTGTATTTACAAGAATCTTTATGTACACGAATGATATTGCATTGCAATAATACAAAGAAATATCGGTTGAAATTTATGCCGTTGCGTTAACATTATTGGTGTATGTTCTAGTGCACATGTGGTAGTGTGCACGCATCATGAACGAGAAATAGAAGTGGTTTATAATTTTGCAATTTCAGACCTAGGAATTTTTGTCTTTCACGATGCAGGTATTATTATTATTTTTTTATATTAAGGCATTGTATGATTATTACACTGATAGGTGAACTCAAAAGTAAGAATAGCATCACTATTAGTGCGATATGAAACGCCATTCAATGGAACGTAATATTTATATTACTATTATACATCCTTAATTAAATAGAAGATGTGAAGATTGAAAACGTCAAGTCAATAACTCTCTCAACAAATTTTTGAATGACAATGGCGATGGGCAATGGTGCGCTTGAAGTTTTTTTAAGAATAGAATACGTAAGGTTGTAAAATGGGAGAGAACCTGGCTGCAGGAATCACGTGGTTGTCAGCGGTGATGTCGTCGCTTCCAACTGCACTGAGTGTTAAAGGGTCATTCACATACCACTATTGTTGGAAAAACAATAGGTATTCTTTGAGTCCGTTTTATGTACGTTTGTAAAATTTGCCATGATTAAGTATTAAATGAGATATATTACTAGTGCGGTAGTTGTCTTGTCAGTTCTTTTCCATAAGTAGTTTTGGCAGTTTCAATTAACTTTAATATATTTTTAGGTTTCAAAATTAGATTTAAATAATAATATTATAAATAACAAAACTAAGCAGAGCTTGTTCTACTGGTAATAGCTAAGTGATATTATACATATATTTTTTTGTATATTTATCAGCATAATACCTTTCTCCTGTTTTTGGTATGAACCTAAAATGACTACACTTTGTTGGAACAACCTGTATAAACGATACTTCGAAACATCGCTTTTGCACAAACCCAAACAAACAAAAATATTTTAAATCCTCTCTTCAACTTGAACACCGTTTACATAATCCTGTCTTCTCTCCTCCTCTATTTACAGCATTAGAACGAGACAGCTGGTAAATATTGCCGGTTACAAGTTAATGGAGGTGGAACGCGTTCGGAATACAAAATTGTTGAAACTGATGGAGTAGCACCGAGGTCTTATCTTTATCTTTCGTGATGTATTAGACAAGGACGGAGAATAGTCTTTAGATTGGAGGCATATTTTATCATGTTTTGTGTAGGTTGCTAAGACTGATGGCTTATTGGTGGTGGTATATTAATTTTATATGTATTGTGATTACTTATGTACAAGGTTTCGGTAAAATTGACTGAGGAATCAGCACAGAAACATAGCATAAAGTAGTTGTTTTTATTTTTAATTTCATTAACCTTAAATAATATTTGGGAATAGAGCTGAATAATACTGACAATAATTCTCTTTAAATATGGCAAACACTTGTTCGTGTTTTGATGCCTTGATCACGATTGGAGTTCAGTCCCGCACGAAAAAATATGTATGTGAAAAATAGATGTCGGATAGATGTGACATATACTATGTGTATGTGCGCAAAAAAAAAAAATATTAGATATATTTTCAGATATATGTTATCAAACATTTTCAAATAGATGTCAGTATATATTTCAAATATATCGAAATATACAGGTTACATATATTTCTGTATGTATGTTAACATATATACGTAGATATATACTAATATACTAATATACATGCCGAAATCTATACGATATATATACTGACATTTATGTGCGCACATTTATCAGCATCACGAATTTTTTTGCGCTGTTTCTTTACAATTATTAGAATTTCAAATTTAAAAAACAGAAAGATTATCATTGATGTATTAGAAGGTCAAATTAAAAAAGTATATCAGGGACATTGTGAAATTTTATTCCTTTGAATCATATTTGTACCTTTATTACTCACATGTACGTTTAAAAAAAAACCGAGTGGGTAAATAAAATATATCCTAATATATTTAGACATATACATCTAAATATATTTTGTTATACATACAAAATGTATGTTGACATATATTTGAATATATATACAGACATATATCTCAATATATATGCACACATATAGTTTTACACAAAAAAATATGCTTAAATATATACGACATATATTATTATATATTTTCACATCTATATTGACATATATTTTTCACATACATATTTTTACGTGCGGGGTAGTCAAAAGAAAAAAAGCTATTTTGTTTGGTAGGCAAAGGTGTACGTGTTAATTTTCACACGAAAACAATGTGGATCCAGATATTATCTATTTTATTCAATTCTTTGAACTTTTATAGCAATATATTTCAACACAAAGAAATTTAGAAAATAATATTCAGTAGAAATATTTATACTTTTATTATTAATACTTTTTTCCCACGAATAACACTAAAGCGACCTGCAGTACAGCTATACAATACACCTATTTCATTCGCATCCGGGGCATCGAACTTTCATCTTTACGGCACTTTTAGCGGTCGTTAACACCCACTGAGCAAATCCGGCGCCCTGGAGTCATCAATTACATTAAGTAAAGGGCAAGAATTGGTTATATACAACATTACATGGCTATTTCTTATGTGAATAAAATAATATTTATTTTGTTTATGGATTTCAATTTGTGGAGTTCATGTGAGAACCCTAAATGATAAACCAGGTTGAGCAGTTTGCTATGGGCGTAGCGGTTACCGATAAGGTGCTACGATCGTAGCATACTACGAGGTGTATGTAGCACATCTCGTTTGTAGCACTAAGGATCGTTGCTTGTAGTGTAGAGGTAAAATACTTGTTTGTGGTTTTCTTTACATTAAACAGGGAGAAATGAGCAAACGAGTCACCTGCGGGTAGTTGACTATCACTACACGTGGACACTTGAGTTAAAATACACAGGAAAAGCACAAACCTTACAAACAAGATACTGCAGTATAATGTAAGGTGTAACTAGTTGAGACTCGTATTGTACAATTGTCCTTAATTTCTTATGTTTTCTGCTGTTATTGCCCTCTTTGTTTAGTCGTCAGATAGATAGCCACAGCAGTATCACAGTAGGAGAGACATCTAATATGCACTGTATGCGATGCAGTATCAAAACGTATAATTTACTTGTTAATATTTTAAGGTAGATTTGACGAGTTGTTCTGTTACCGCTGCTGCGAACATTACGTTTTTTCTGTTGCTCTGTACTTTTATCTTGCAATTTGTAAAACAGTAATTTTCAGTAATATAGTGTTAGTGAGCTGAAAACAGCGTAAGTTTTCTTTTATTTTGATCTCCTGACTCATGCATGCACTACTCGATAGTTGCTTGTCACGTTCTGTGAAGCCAGCAAAGTAGTGTAGAATACACAGATTCTAAACAAATTATACACTTAAATCTTCCTCGTGAATCGTTGCTTCCGATAGCTAAACTAGTGATTTTTTTAGTAATATTTGAGTTCGTTACAAACAGACAAACAGAGATACGTAGTGGGGAAGTTCAATTAATAGTTTTCTTGTTTTGTTGCCAGCGTGTATATCGGTCTTCACGGTAAATAGTAGGCTATGTATTATTCTGATGTACAAGGTATATTAATATAAAACCTGATATGGATTCATTTAATAGTTTTTGCGTAAAATAGTAACAAACACCCATCCTCCCAAATTTTTGTATTTATATTATTAAGTAAAAGTTGGATAGTGATAGACAAATAAAATATATTCAACACTCCACTAGCAACAAGTCTTATTTACTACATTTCACACAAGTATTCACAATATCTTGAGATTTATCTCCAACGTTAACCTACACTACACTTGAAGAGTGCAATTCCCTCCGTCGAGAGCACTGAGCTGATGCAATACGATTGCACTTAACTTTATCAAATCAAGGAATAAATGCAAGCTAGCTTTTATTTTGCTCTAGAACTAGAACAAACATTTTAGCTTAATACAATTATTTAGAATAGAAATAGGATTCCATTAATACCGTCATGTGGAAAGCTATTGTATGCGGCTTTACACGTGTGAATTTTTCTAATTTCTAATTTTTGAAAATGAAAAATGTTCATTGTTGCGTTACGATTCCTATTTTATCCTCTTAGGGGTAGGATTTCTGAAAATCCTTTCCTAATAGATGTTTGTAAATAAAAAAACATAACGCGATCTAAAATTCAAGTTTGGTGTAATGCAGTTTAAATTCTCCGTGGACTTATTCAGTCAGTCAGTCAGTGCAATTTACAATATATAGTTATTACCGGCTCAGACAAGCAGTGTTACGTTGTTAGCGGGCGAAGCTAGCCTAAAAGTCCTTATATCACCAGATATCTGACAGAGAAAGCCCCGTCAAAGTTGGTTCACCTGCTCCAGAGATTAGAGCAAAAAGTAAGACATACAGGCAAACAAAAACAATGCCTTTTTTGTATTGTACATACTTTTATATGCATGTATTGAAAAGCTGTTTATTTAAAATAACAAACAAATAATTTAATTTTATTTATAAATACTCGTATATAACGAGTTTTGATCTTCAGCTTACTGCTTACATTTTTAGAACAAATGAAAAATTGGAGATCCTTAAATCCTGAAATTTACTTTTACTAGAAAGTACTTTACACAATAAGTCATACCAATATGTTCAAAAGATCTCTAAATTGAGTATCCAATAAATTTTAATGGACATTTTAGGATTTGAGATCAGACTTCGTAATAGGCACTTAAAGGCTTTCAGAATCGATATACTTGACATTTAATGGTGAAATATTAATAATACTTTAAATCCTAAAACTTTATGCTTAAGAGTTTTAAAGATAGACGACATTACTGAGGCATGTTATGAATTAGATACTTTGAACGATTTATTTGATATCGTTTACCATTGTATCGCTTGCGCTGTATTTCACCGAGTGAGTGAGCATAGCGGAGGCCAATACCACCAATTTTTCCAATTTTTCCGAACGGTGGTGTTGCGGTTGTTCAAGGGCGGCATGTAGACATTTGTAAAAAATTATGCCGCATATTTTCTCGGGGGAATATATATTCCATATTATATTTTCCGTAAAGTGCCCGTGTGAAGCCGGGGCGGGTTGCTAGTCTATTATATATAATTCTAGTGTCAGATTGGTGTTGTGTTGAAAAAAGATGCAAACAACGTTTCAGTTCACTGCTGGACACAGACCTCTCCAATTGCACGCCACTCTGTATGATTGTTTTCTAAAACATGAATATTTAATTGCTTTCGATAGAGATACTCACAAAAATTTATGGCGTGTAACCCTATAAAAGGTGGCATATTTATGACCCATGTAAGCGACTTCCGACATTTATTAAGAAAGAAAATTGAAGACGAAAAACGATATTACCCTTTTTATATACACTTATTGCAAATACATGCACTATTTATTGATTAAAAAAACTTTTTTTAGTCGAAAAAAACATATAACAGTATTTTACAGAGCTGATTCTTATTTAGTAGTTGACTGTACTTTCGAAAAAATGATTTTGAACATTATCCTACTTCTATACACTTTGGTTTACTTTCTAAAATAATTAAACATTAATCTCTATTCATTCACCATCACCTTCATTATCATTTCTTCTTTAAAAGAGAAGGTTTAGGTTATTATACCACACTGGTCGGATGACCTTGTTGTTCTTGACTTGACCACTACTTCTGAATTCTGCACATGCATCATCAGGCACTGTCGAGTCACTTTAGAAGGCTCATACGTATTAAGGCGGTTAAAATAATGGAGACAAATGCTATAGATGGCGCGCATGTATGTTTTGAAGGTCGTGGCTTGAGTATGTGACAGCTGGGTCCCTTACAAATAGTATTGCATAGTTTTCGTCGGGAGCGCACGTTCCACGCGCTTACTACGACCATGAGTGAATATCAAGTACCGACCGCCGTTGCGCAATGTATTGTCATTCGGTTTTCAAGTGTGAAAAGGCGTTCAAAATACGGAATATTTTTGCGTTTTCGATATCAGTTCCGTAGTACCTGAATAGGGCTGCTGTGTTTAAATAGGTCGAATATGGTCATAACTCTCAGACCTCGGTGAAGGTTACCTAAGATACACTTCATATACGCGATGGCCTTTTCTAAAAATCTCTCCATCTTTCCCTTCTTTTGCTCGAGACCTTTGACATAGCCTATTTAAGGTATACAATAAAATCCTGGTACATCTACTTCTGCTGGAGCAAGGAGTGTCAAACGACCGTTATTAGTTCGCCCTTTGTATTAGTTCCGCGAGGCGTCGTTGAGGTGACGTAATGAACCTCTTTGGGGATCACCGGCGTGGCATAGTTTGGCTCGGCATTCGAACGGGGTTGCCAGATTTAATCGCTGAATCCGTATCTTTGTTAATGTCTCTTTTTTAAGTTTGTAGTAGTTTAAAAGGAATTTAGTCAACCATGTTTAAACTTGGGTTTAAATTTTGATTTTTAGTTCCTTTTAAAATACCACTACATTCATAATATTTAGGTATTATTATGTTAATCAGATAAGCTGTAACAAATCTTTAATAAATAAGTAAGTTACCCCAGCATTCATTGAAACTCATCTTCACAGAATAAATTATAAAATATCAATAACCTATAAAGTGACAGTTATGAAATAAAGCATAAAATATAACCAGCTGAAAAATAAACATTTCTAACCACGTTGTATAATATTTAAAAGCTTGGAAATTTTTATCTGGCAACTTCAAAACCAAGTACGATACCACGATCGCGTGTGTAAGTCCCGACCGCTATATAGGTCGTCGCTTCACTAATACCCCTGCTTTAAATTCAGAACACGATTAGAACCAGTTCATTTTTAAACTCTTTAGTTTCAAAACTTTAAAGTTTCCTTTATATTTAAATAAAGGGGCCGTTTCTAAATTGTCTATATTTGAGTTTAAATCTCGAATTATAAAATAACTTCTTCATTTGTTTATTCTATTAATTTACTTAGCAATAAATTTTGAGGTTTATAAGATTTGCTTTCGTATTTTAAATAAACTAAGTTTGAAAATTAAAAATTTGTCTTATTTTATTTCTTTTTCCATTACATTCTTTTTTAATAAAATCTTTTTACCTAAACAAAGAGAAAGTACTTGTAGAATCGACAGTTATTATTTCTTTAGAGCAGGTCTGTTACGAAGATAATTTTATATTCCTTAAAATATTTTTAACTGATTTATAATGCTACAATTTTGTTATAAGTATTATGAAATTAAGAGAAATAATAGTGGAGAAATAAACATTTACATGTACCCATAGTTAGTTTTTAAGAAACTTTGGATTACTGTTCTGCCGCAAATAGGTTTATTTAGTCGATTCCAGTTAACCATGAGGCGCTCATAGCCCAGTTGCACTCGGTGATTAGAAACAATCACCGAGAGTAAGTAACGACGGCGCGGTCAGTACCTGGATGGGTGACCGCTGGTGGTATGTTACCATAAGCATATCCGTGATTCGGAGATCACGTTAAGCAGTCGGTCCCGGCTGTTATCATACGATAACAGTCGTGAAGCTTAGTCGGAGGCCTTAAGACGGCTTAAAAACACGGCAAGATACGTAGCCACAACGTATTCTTGTCAGTCCCCAACCCGCACTTGGCCAGCGTGAGGACGTTAACCCTCTCCTGACAGGAGATCCGAGCCCAGCAGTGGGACATTATGGGTTGTTGATGATGATTGATGATGATGATTGATGAGTTAACCATGAATATTTATAATTCCGAGAAGATAAAACCTATATTCATAGTAATTAAATTAGTTTAGATAGGAACGAAATAAAATGAAATTACTTAAAACAGTCTTGTAGTTTATTAGAAAATGAGATTTTCAAGTTATTGCTGTACCTTTCTCAAGATCGAGATCCTTAATTATTTAATTTAATGAAAGACCAAAGGTCGGCTAAGCATAGGCGAAGTTCGGATCGATTCTCGTCTTTTATTTACATAAGTAGCTGTACCCTACTTTGCTCGGTATTTTTATAGTAAATTTTCTAAAAATAAGTCTTAGCTTGATCGATTTGTCGCCTTCGAAACCTCCTGCATATTAGACTTTATGAGTAATTTAAGGGTTTTTATTTTAAACTAGTCTATGCCCGCGGCTCCATCTGTGTATATGTCGGTTATGCCTATGTGTTTTTCTGATGTATCAGCTATATTACTGTTAAGTTTCATCCAAATCCGTTCAGTAGTTATTGCGTGAAAGAGTCACAAACATCCTCATAAACTTTCACATTTATAATATTAGTATAGATGTACATCAGTATATAAATAATTTGAGCTGGCAATATAAAAATTTACTAAGTTAGCATGTGTATTATATAATAAATTTCATATCACGAAGATTTTTATTAACATTTTTGGAATATTCAACTAAATAAAAACAATAGAAATATCGTGTGTGTACTTATATATACACACGATAGAAGTTATACTTCTTTGGCGTAACAAGACAAAAATTTGAAAAACTAAAAGTTGACCATAGCTAACTTCAGGGTGTCGGTTTTTCGCGACGGTGTGCGCGCGCATCGTATAATATTACTCTCATCATTTTTCCCTAACGCGCCAAAAGAGGTATAACTGTTTCGTGTTGTTTCTTAAAATATACGTATCAGTAACAATCTTCGTTCTAATATTGTAAAATCGAAAGTAACTCTGCCTATTTGTCTGATTTTACATAGAGATATTGTCATACTTGAGGAAGGACATAGGTTAACCTGTACCGCGATTACAACGTACGCACGGGCAGAGCCGCTGGCAAAAGTTAGTTACGTATAAAAACAATTTTTTTACCAATCTTCTTCGGAACACTAAGTGTTGCCAAATTCAAAATACCTATGATAAAAAGCCTTTATGGCTATATAATAGCTAAAAAGCTATTGTATGAATTCTTTCTATTAAATTCTCAATACATTGTTACCCAAAATGTAGGTACTTCCCCGACTGCTATCAAAATTAGAATCTCAAATTTATTCAATCCCATATACATGTGTACATGATGGATGAACAAAAATGCCCGCCACAAAAGCGGTGCATCGCCGTAGTCATTTGGCTGACAATGGCGACGTTAACGTCGAGTGCGTTCCGTTCTACAACTGGGTCATACCGTGTCGCGCGTTCAAACGAACGAACCAACCTGAGTTGAACCTCCCTTCCCCTCCAAATACTTTACAAATGGATGTTCCAAGAGCACGTAAAGGTTTCAGTAAGTTCTAGTGATTATGGATAGGCATGTAAAAAAATAAAGTTTGAATTTGGAAAAAAATGGTTCAATGTTTTGTTACAGGCTGAATATTTACTTCATAATACTTGTTCAGGTTAAAGAAATGGTGACGAATTTTTTTAATATTTCATTGGTGAGTCCTTTTCGAGAAATTCATAATATATTATAATATTATGGTAGTGAGTGTTAATTTCTAACACTTTCAACGAACCATTCTTGTAGAAAGATTTATACATACATAAACTATATCTCGGAAACGGCACCAACCATTTTCATGAAATTTAGTATGCTATAGTAATCGATGTAGCTAGGAGTCATTTTAAGCTTAACTAAACAACTTAACATACTATTCTTATTTTGGGTAATTCAAGAACAAGAAAAAATCTAACCAATTTCTACATTATCTTTATACCGATATCGATACTCATAGGTATATTTTAAGAAAAAATATGAAACAGTTTCTTTCAAAATTTCGATTCTTTTTATGTCGTTTTTCGTATTTCATATTGGATCATTTTAACACCTATCTTTAATAAACAATAGTTTTCAGAAACTAAAAAACAGACTTCAAAATTCTTTAATATGATCATAACAAAATAATTCAAGAAAAAAACCCATTTTATCGTCTTTATTACACCATGTAAGTTTTTATGATTGCTAGGGGCGCTTGATCTTGAGAAGTTTAAGCACCTACATAAACCTTTAAAACTTGCACAATTGCAGTCACGATTTCCTAACGATTGCAGGGCAAGATTGTAATGGTTATCGCGCAATTCTCGAAGCGATTACTTTCTATTACACCAAGTTGCTTACAGACTCGTTAAACTTATATTGTTATGACTTCGGACAAACTTCAGATGTTATTTTTTGTTTTATAGTTACCTAAACTTTTTACGGCAAAGCATAGCGTGCATACGTGCATTATGTCTGTAGTGTTGCGAGTTCAGAGTAGTATGATGTTGGACACCCGCAACACCAATGACGTCACAAGTGCGTTGCTTGCCTTTTAAAAAGGAGTACACTTTTTCTTGAAGGTTTGGTTGTATTTTGCCGGGTATCTGCGAGACAGAAAGTTTCTGAAAAAGCGCACAGTCGTGGACTACCAACCATTTAAGTGATGGGGATGAAACTATTATCGTGTAGAACGGTGGTAGAAAGAAGCGGCAGGGATCAGCTTAAACCATCCCTCGGAGTACTCCCCGTTGTAAATGCAATAGAAGATGCTCAATGAAATCATATCTCTACGTAGCGCCAGAGTCCAGCCGAATAGTAACCTCTTTGCAATCGATGATTCGAGTCGCTCTCCGTTTAATGATTTTAGAAAAAAAAGAAAATCGTTTTAGAGGATATAATAGAAGAGAAGATATTTCTTCTCTCCTATTATATCCTCCTAGTACAACGTTAAGAATATCTCAAAAGCTCAACAAGCAATAATCTTCGATAGACTTCTGGACATAAGAGATTAAAGTTTGATATTTACAACGTGGGAGAGCAGCCACGCTTCTGCATGCATGGGCCGGCTCGACCGGAGTGATACCACGGCCACACAGAAAACCAGTGTGAAACAGTGCCTGCGCTATGTTTCACCGAGTGAGTGAGGATACCGGAGGCCCATAATCCAACCCTTCCACTCATCCACCTTCCCATCCCCAAGGCTGGCAACGCACTTGTGACGCCTCTGGTGTCACGTGTGTCCATGGGCGGCATAATCGCTTACCATCAGGCGATACGTCTGCTCGTTTGCCCCGTATTCCATAAAATGGACATATGACATTAGCCTTGGCTGGGTGCAACTAGTACTTTTACTGCAGTTTTATAAAGAATACGTGGCAGAAAAGTGTAGCAGGTACTTTTCAATAAGTGATCGATCTTTACATGCTTCTGAATATATATATATATATTACAAACTGTGTTTATAGCGTGAAGTTTAAATCCTTAATCCCAAGTAATCATATTCAAGTTGCTCGTCTAACTTTGAGAGACATTGGTTACACACATTTTTTTATAACTAGCTTGTCAATCAAGTACATGTAGTACAAGCTCTGTTTAGTAGACTAGATAGCGTTGTGTGTTAAAATGTCTGAACATATTTATTTATTTAATCATTTATTTGTCATTCCGGGATATAGTTAATTATCTTCCTAGCCGTAATTACTCTTATATTTTTTTTTTATGGAATCGCTGGCAAACGAGCAGACGTATCACCTGATGGTAAGCGATTACCGCCGCCCATGGACATCTGCAACACCAGATGCGTCACAAGTACATTGCCGGCCTTGGGGGATAGGGAGGAGGATGGGGATGGGGGGAGGGGTTGTTGTATGGGCCTCCGGTATCCTCACTCATTCGGTGAAACACAGTGCAAACGCTGTTTCACACCGGTTTTCTGTGAGGCCGTGGTATCACTCCGGTCGAGCCGACCGATTCATGTCGAAGCGTGGCTCTCCCACGGTGTAATGGATTATATGGACGGATTATATGGTGTTGGCTACTAGATTAACTAGTTTTATCTAAATGCCAGTTTTCCACGAAACCTCCGCAACCCTGTGAGTGAACTGAATGAAGTTGTTGTCACATATATTTAAGGGCAGTGACTTCCCTATAACGACTGCAATAGAAGTTCATGACAATCGGAGCCGAAGGTTTAAAGTGTTCTCCGAGGCACGGACGTGAAATACCGCCATTCCCTTGCTGCCGAACTGCTATTAAGAAATTCTTGTAGGAATCTAACCGGAGACCGGATAGACCAACGAGTCGGTTTATTCATTTTTAATAAGTCCATCATTAAAGTTCTTAGTGGTATTTCACTTAATAAAAATAGTTATTTTTTTATATTTAAGCTGCCAAAATGACTCTGCCCTGCCTGATGGAAAGCATGAGCAGAATCCAAGAGTGGTGGTCACCATCCTCAATGCGAAAAAGAACAATGCAGTATGGTGACCCACACTATGGCGGCCTGGGGGGAAAGGGGATGGTGAGGGGGATAGGGGGCGTTGGATTGGGGTATGGGCCTCCAGTATCCTCACTCACTCGATGAAACACAGCGTAAGCGCTGTTTCACACCGGTTTTCTGTGAGGCCGTGGTATCACTCCGGTCGAGCCAGCCCATTCATGCCGAAGCGTGGCTCTCCCACGGTATAAAGTTATCAATTATATCAAATACAAAAGAAGCTTTTAATACTTTAGAAACTAAGACATTAATGTTTGATCATTAATGAACAAAACAGATTTTAAAAGCATAACTCACGGTAAATTTCCAATGTTTAATGTTCAAGTTAATGTGTTATTAACTGTTTCTAACTTGTAACGTTTACTAGGTTAGTAAAAATACTGAAAAAGTTTACTTAAATTTCACTTATTTTGTCCGTTGCTTTAGTTGGGATACTGACTAATGAAATAGGTTTTATCTCGTTGCCCAAAATACTTCATCCTGATTAATCTGGTCGAGGAAGTGCGGGGAGGTTTACAGTTGCGTTGCAGGATTTAATATATTACTTTTATTTATTTATTTAATAATTATGCACTTGTGGTGCATTGGGGGACTTAATGCCTGAGGCATTCTCTGCCAGTCAATCATTGGGCGATGCAGAGAAAACAGAAAGTACGTGCTTTTGATTAATAATTGTATTAAAATAAACAATTCAAATGCCATATCAAATACACATAATAAATATAAAACTAACTAACTTTTCCCATGGGAGACGGTAGTTACATACCATCAAATAACTCGCCTATTAGCTTACAAGCCATACTAATATTATAAATTCAAAAGTTATTCTATCTGTCTCTCATGACTAAATCACTGCACCAATTTAAATGAAAATTGGCTTGCAAATGGATACTTTGAAGCCTCTTGAAGAAGAACATAAGCTACTTTTAGCCACGATAACCGACATACACGCGGCACTGCCGTGGGCATGACTTAGTATAAGCTATAAAAGAATATGTATCTAGTTCAGAATAGTCTTGATACCATTGTATCTTTGTTTATTTAGAATGAAACAGCCCCCTTTACGATCATTGATAATACGAGTGATATCAAGTACAATGTTTAATAAACATAACATGTACCAATTCCCGACAATAGCCACCATTACTTCAGCATTGGCTATAACAGTAGCATCCTAAGTAATATTATTGTGGTGCAAATGGCAGCCGTTAGTGCAACGGCTACTATCCTTGACTCAAATAGAAAATGTCCAATAAACGCTTTAACAGACGACTTATGTCTAGACATTTTATATGTATGTATACTCCTTTTTAAGGTTGTAGAGCCACGCTGACTTCAGCAGGAAAGGGGCGTCTCGACCAAGGTAGGTACTACCCTCGCATAGAAAATTAACGTAATATGTCAGCGTTCGTGCTGTCGTGTTTCGTTGGCGAGGGGAAAGCGGAGGCCTAATGATATAGAAGCATCACTAAGTACCAATAGCTAAGCTCAGTATAAATTGCTTTAACTCTCAAACTAATGTAAAAATATACCATAGAATATTGTTATTAGGCTATGCAAGATAATTTTTATAAAATATGTATTTGGACTTGCGCCATTTTTTTTTATTTCGCCTTTGAGAAACGATTTACACCTCTATGATATAAGTACTTACCTTCAACACTGGGCTTCTCGCAGACGAAGTAGTTATGCTCCCTGCAGCCTCTGTCGTTCCACATGAAAGTTGGCGATGCCGGAGGAGGTCTTGGAGGGAACTCTCTTCTAGCTTCGACACAATCTTGACCTGAAGTGCCATCGTCGTTTGGCTGGCTGCTGTGTTTGCGCCAACCAGGAAACCAGTCTACAGACAAGCGAAAAACAACATTTAAAACAAACAACAATTAATTATAGCTTAGACTCAAGCAGAGTGGCTTAACCCGATAGATACCATGGCTAAAAAAAGTATTGAGAAAATCTTTCATCACTTTTACTAAATTGCAGGAGTTATAACCTCCCATAAAGGCCACTGCACTTATATCTCATGAGATACACGTTTGCCCGTTGCAATTGTCCAAGGTTGCCCCTATACAATAAAAAAATATTCTAAATGAACGTATAGATTACCCCGTTATAGATTACCCCAATTTATAATGAAGGTTCTTAACTTACTTTCAATAATCGATGAAATTTGATTAAAAATGTAGGTACGTTATAAAAGAAAATGTTTGAAATTCTATATGAAAACACAACAAGACTCTCATTTACATAATTTAATCTAGGACACAGTAATCCGACTTTTCTCCGAGCTTGTTTTAAATATTCTAGAGGAATTGTAATGTAAATGTACAGATTTCCAACTACAGTTTTCTATTCTACTCTTGGTGAAGCGTGTAGGTCGTAATGGAAGCCAAGAATGGGACTTAAACAGGGCAAGTATAAGTCGAACCGTGATTATAATCGGCAGTAAATAATACGTTCGATTCTTAATTGTAAGTTTACACATCTAGTACTATAGCTAAGAATGTAAAAATAATATTTGTGTATAGTTTAAAATATTTATTTTAGTTTTTCATATACAGCGCGGTTTAGTAGGCCAAAACCTCCTTCCTTAGGCTTACGTATATTAGTGGAATATTATAACAATGGGGCGAAAATACTTAGGTATGTATTAAAATACATATACATGAAATCCTTTATAAGTTTCATACTTAAATATATGATATACTCCAGACATCTGACAAATATTTCACTATTCGCTAACATCGTTACAGCTGGTAGTCTGAGATAGGTAGTTTCCTTAAAGTAAAATAAACTTCTTGCGAATAATGTCAAAACACTTTACAGGTTACACGTGCCAAATATTATGATAGCAAAACTGTAATATAGAGTGTATACTGACTTCTACGTAGGAATAAAGTGCGAGCAATATTGAACTTTGTTACGAAATATTTCGAAGATTATTTTTGAGGTCGGCTACTAGTTCAACCGATGTAAATAATACTCTCGATTGTCGGCGCTTGAAGGACTTGTTGTACAATGCATTCTAGAATTATCTCCCTTGTACTTTTTCCACGATTTTTATAAATTTTTTGGTAGTATAGTTTAGTACTATTAAGTAATGAATAATAAAACTATTCTAACTATTCAACCTATTTTATATATATAAAAGTTTTTCGATCGACTGGCATTGATAGTTGTCAGTATAGGGCCCTCACATACCAATAACGATTATCATAGATGTTCATGGCAACCAGGACCAACAGCATAATGTGCTCTCTGTGGCAAGAGCGTGTCTGTTGCACGTTTAGCCGCGTGATATTGTCAAACTGCCATACTCCGGGCTGTAATAAAGGATTTTTAGTAAAAAATTCAATAAGATTTTTTTGCAATCGAACCCAACACCTCTGTCGGGAGCCGCATACGCAGACCGCTAGAACAACGAGAAAACCCAACCATCTTAATTTTTATATATACATGTATGTACACACATGTAAAATGTATCATAATTTTTACAATGAAAGGTCTGCAGACGTAGTCTTGTATTATTAATTTTTACCTTTGCATTCATAATGTATAAAAGAATATATAACTATGAAATAAGTATACTAATATTCTTATAATATTCGTATAATAAATACTAATATTCTTGTAAACCACTCACACTAATTACATTCAAAGTTCTCTGAAACAAACGCGCGATATATTTCATTTGTAACACCACCTCGTCCAATTACAATTTCATTTGTATTAACCTTTTGTGTACTGCTGTTTTTTAAGTGAGTGACGTAATTAGTCGCTCAAAAAACTTAACAACTTTAGGGACTATGTTAGTTTGACTATACATGGTTACAATATTCATTTGTCTAGAATTGATATATTTCCGCTTACTCATTGTTTATTTAAAAAACAGGCCATTAAACTTTGCAATCTATGAATTAGTTGTAGTAAATTAATTGAAATTCAGTCAGCCCATAGCCGCTTACTGCTGGATAAAGGCTTCCCTCAGAGAGCATCGGATGACCCGGTCTTGGCCTGTCTTCATTCCTCATTCGCATTTGCATTCTAGTTATAGTTTAACAATATTTATTTAACTGATTTTCACTTACTGCTGAGATATTTATTTTTTTCATGGCACATATTGTTATTGTTATAAATCTAATGTTTACTGAGTAACATGACCTATTTTTTGGTAATCTGTGAACAATAGTGTTGGTTTCATGTTCATAAATTTCGTTCCAATAAATATAATAAACTAAAAATATACACACAATATAATATTTGGGGTCAAGGCGGGTCATGGTGTCCGAGTGCTCACGCTATGTTTAAACAACTAGCTAAGCTACTGATTGATGCTTCTTGTAACCAGAGTAGTCGGTAGTGGGTATGATATGACTTATGATGTGACGCTTCTATGGAAATATTTTAATTGTTTTCTTTTCCTAATATTATATTTTAACGTAAAAGTTAATATTTATGTTTATTTTAACGTACTTTAATTAAAATAAATATTTTAAAAGTTTTTCTAAGGTTAGCAATTTAATTTTTAACTAGCTGAGCCCCGCAGTATTACCCACGGTACAACAACAAAGCTACGTGGCAAATCTGGTCGTACCAACTTAGAAACCTTTGTGGGCTCATGCACTACACTTTGCTGAAGATCATGACATGATCAAATGCAGAGTTTACGATTCTATAAAGGGTATACAGATAAACATACATTTTTACATATATAAATAGATAAACCATAGGTTAAATATAGGTAATGTAACCTATATATAAATTAAATATAGGTTATATTATGTTTAATATTTAGTATGTACATTAATACTTTAGGCTGCAATAATGCTTAAGCTGCTAAAATAAAAAATAAATAAATATTTAAACCCGTTTACACACAGTAACGACTCCGACTTTGTTAGAAATCCACTCAACCCACTGCAACTGGCACACTATTCTAGGATGGTGAGTTGGTGCATCTAAATATTGACCCCCGGCTTTCAAGGAACAAAAGAAAGGAAAATCACCTTGCCTAGTCGGAGGATTACTTTGTGATGGACATAAAATCCATTTCTCCATACGATAAAATATTGGTAAGTGGCTGATATTAATATAATCAACGTTTACGCGAATACATATTCAAAACTCAACCAGTAACAGACACAGTTGCCAGAATAGTTTTAAATCTATTTCACAAAAACTACTTACAATACTGTAAAAAGCATAGAACTATACAACTAGAACAAAAACTAAATGGCCTTTTCATATGAACTGAACTCTCAAAGAGGATGGTGATTTTGTTTTCTGGTTAAAATATTTTGTTAAAACTTAGTATAGAGAGTTGAAATAAACTATATCATGTTTCAAACATGCAAACAGAATTTTATAACAAATAGAATTTAGTTGCTCGCAGTGAATATAAACAATCACCGAAGGTAAGCAATGACGGCGCGGTCAGTATCTGGATGGGTAGCCGCTGGTGACACAAAACCATGAGCGTCTCCGGAATTCAGAGGTCTCGTGAAGCAGTCGGTCCCGGTTATTATAATAGGATAATAGTCGTGAAGCTTAGTTGTAGGCCTTGGGGTGGCTTAAAAACATCCAACGTTAAGATTACATAGCTACAACGTCGTATTGTCAGTCCCCAAACCGCACTCGGCCAGCGTGGGGATGTATGGCCTTAATGAAAGGAGACCCGAGTCCAGAAATGGGACATTGTGGGTTGTTGATGACTGGCGAACTATTTATTATAGATCTTAGGACTGATTTCCAGGACAAATAATGACATGATGACTGTGATATTTTGTTCTCCATCTGTTATTTGAATCTATAGTAGATATCTATATTATGTGTGACTGTGCAAATAAAGTTATTGTGCATGTAGGCATATATATCCAACTTTATTTAAATTCAGTGCAGCGACTTTATTTCTTAGACTCGCTTCTATCATTCGGGGGGATGTATGCCCTTAAACCTCTCTTGAGAAAAGAGCGGAGCTCAGCAGTGGTACATATGAAATCATAATTTTATGTATCCTTGAACGGGTAGACAGATGTACATTAAACTCTTCTTTTTCTTAGCTTTCTTAGAAAATGACAGAACTTTCTATTTTGTTAAAATAATATATTTCTATTTATAAAAGCGAGCATAAATTCTCAGTAACAATAAAACAATTCGTTAAAGTAATAGCTCTCTAAAGTATTCTAAAGTGAGTTTAGTTCAATACCTCTTACTTTAGTCGAGTATTTGTAACTAAACGAATGCGGTCAGACTTGTAAGTGAAATGAGTTGAATTATTTAGTAAGACAATCGTGTTCGGTTAACTGATTCACACTTAGAGCGAGTAAAATATCGTACAACTTATATAGTTGGAGTAAGTGGTATTCTTTCACTGCCACCGCATGTGTTTCTCTCCCATTATGATCCCGGGTCCTTTAAGCAGGGGGTGGGTCACGATGCTGCTCTGTCCACGTTCGTGTTGAGGATAGTGACCACCTCTTGAATTCTGCTTATGCTTTGCATCAGGCAGAGCAGAGTCATTTTGGTAGCTTAAACATGAAATAAGTGAACTTTAAAGTTCTATGCTTCGTGTGGTGACGGGTTAAGTATACGAAATGCCGTAACCCCTGTTCATATATTAGCTGGGGTACGAGCGGTCCAAGGGTACAAATTAAGTGGGAGAACAGCGCTGTAAACAGAAGGAAGATTTCTAACAAGCCCTTCGTCAATACGTGTGGATTTGTGATATTATATTAAATTAAGGAACGTAAACTTAAATTTGATTATTCAAATTCTCGTGTATTAATTAAAGAATTGTGTTTAGATCAGCTTATAAAGAAACGACAATTTAATTGTGATCTTTGCTTGCTGTCATTGAGTCTACCATTCTACATATTTGTGCAGAATATATTGATTATATAAAAACTAAAACTAAAAAAAAATACATATATTATGTTAATCATTCGAGGGCGAGACAGTCATGTGCAGAGAGAGAAATTTAATATAAATGCATATCAAGGGACATTTTGAAGCAATATCAAATGCTGAAGCGGCAAAATTTATTATTGAAAATATTATTCTCTAACGATAATCCGTTTTCTAGTTTCATCATTAAATCAACTCTTACTTGACAAACTATAATGTTATCATTAATAAAACAAATTTTTCACAAAAAGAACCGACTGTAAGAACTGGACCAAATTAAAAATGAAACACATCGTCAAAAGTGGTTCACCCAGTCAAAAGTTCTGAGGTAACGAACATAAAAAATAGTCGAATTGATAACCCACTCCTTTTTTAAAATCATTTTATAAATATAAAGTCATGAATATAAAAAAGTTTTACATCGATAAAACATTAAAAGGTAGATTAAAATTAAATTAAATTTACAAAGTTAAAGTAACAAGTGAAGCTGATAAAAGGTCATTAATGACCGGTGGCTAAATTTGCCAAGCCTTGATAAAAATTGCAAGTCACTTTGTATGATAAATTATCAAAAACATTGTAAATATCTCATTCTCTAAATGACTCATCAGTGTCGCCCCATTTGAGACTTACTAAGCGGCGTGTTCGTTGACATATTTTGCGTGTCATGTTTTTATGCTATATAATATGTATTGTACAATTTCTCGTGTCATAAACATAAAGAGATGCTATGAAGATATAGGAATTTGGACCTTATTGCTAGTAGGTAAATAAAGTCAAAAAAGTCTATCTACAGAACTTTGATATCATCTAGTACTTGAGTTGTGGAGATTTGACGGCAATGGGAATCGTTCTACGTAAAAAAAAACTGAACAGCCGTCGCGTAATTGACTGGAAGTCGACCTCAACTTAATTTGAAAAAAAAAGCATGCAATTACAAACTTTCACAATCCCTACTCACGACAAGAGAATAGTAAGAGGAGATTAAGGGAACAGGATTATTGTGGAAGAGCCACGCTTCGGCGAGAATGGGCCAGCTCGACTAGATTGATACCACGGCCTCACAGCAACCCGGTGTGAAATAGTGCTTGCGCTGTGTTTCACTGAGTACGTGAGGATACCGGAAGCCAATGCTCTAACCCCTCTCCCAAAGGCCGGCAACGCAATTGTGACGCCTCAAGTGTTGTGGGTTTTCAAAGCGGCGGTAATCGCTTAACAAATAAGTCTGCGCGTTTGCTCGCTATTCCATAAAAAAAATAAACTACCTAGGATAAAATCGCAGCAAAAAAAGAAAATCTTGAAGTAAACCCTATACCAGTCCGTCTTCTAGAGTAGCATAATAGGCCGATACCTCCTTTTGAAGGGCTTATGTCTAGCAGTGAATTATTAAAATTTGTTGATGAAATGAAAAAAACACATTCAAAGTCAAATTTGATAGTTAAGAAACCCAATTTTTCAAAGTATAATGAAACATTTATGAAGACTGTTGAATAATTTATTATCACCGTGGAAAAGCAGTCTATTGCGTATCGATTTGTACAACATTCCTCAGCATGGTATTCAGTATGTAGGCTCTACCTTCACATTCATCTTTTGCACGCCTACATACATCATCTCGCGCCATTTCTACTCTTTACAAATGCAACGCACCTCTTCGTTTATTTTTAAACGACTCGAAAATAGGAAGAGGTTATCAATTTGATTTTTTTTTATGTTTGTATGTTTGTAACGGGAATTAAAAAAAGTCGAAGAAGCTGGTGCTTCCCGTGACGTCTCATTTTAAAAAGCCCAGTTCTTGAAGTAGTTTTTTTTTGTTAAGATTTGTGATTATCATAAAGTAAAATACGGAACAACATGACAACATACGGGAAAAATCAATAATTCGAACAAGATTTTTTACTATTGCGGTTTTAATTCTCGAGTTTGGCCCATAAATCATAAAAAAATGATACATGGGCCAAACGAGTAGACGTATAGCCTGATGTCAAGCAATTACCGCCGCCCATGTACACCCGGAACACCAGAGGCGTCACAAGTGCGTTGCCGGCCTTTTAAGGCGGAAGAAAGTTTCTATTCTTGAAGGTTTGAAGGTCGTATTGGTCCGGGAATACCGTAGGCGATAGTTCTTGACCATGAGGGTAAATATTCTGATGATCGGGTCCGTCCCTGACTATAATTATTTTACGTTTACTAGAGCATTCATAATTATTTCCATTAATTATTTAACTATCACCTATATATTTTTACTATATACACTGATACATTTTTATGAACCCTGTACAAACACCAGAACATTTTTAATTTAGTACAACACAATTCTAATTCTATTATCTAGGGTAAAACTGGGTTAAATACCCCAAAAATACCTTCATAATTTTAAAAATATTAATTTTAAATAAATAATTTCTGTGTCTATTGCTAGCTTAGTCAATTACAGAAACCGATAGCAATAAGCTAAATGAAAGCTTGTAATATCCTGCATTTAATGATGACATTTTATTTTTAGCAGCAAATCGCGTTCGCGATATTCTAGAAAGAATCCCAAATCAACAGAATATTTTGTTTATCTCCAAGGTTTTTTTTTATTTTATCGAAAGCTGACTGTAGTTGTGCAAGAACATATATGGTGTGTCGAGGAATTGATGCCCCTATACCTCGAAAAATCAGGGCAACCATCCTTTTTGGTAGGGATAGATGCTTAGGTTAATTTGTATGTATCTATTCCGATTTTACAATTTTTTTATTTATTTAATCAACTGCTCACTGCGCTTTAATTTACAAAACGTACAGTAAGCCAGTACAATAACATAAAATGTTAAAAATAGTATCATTGATGCTTTTTACATACTAATATTAGAACCTACTACTAAGGAAAGTATACAAAATTAAAAAATGTATATAAATTGGTATGAAATAAGTCAATATTCGAGTACTACTGAGCAATCAGAGAGTTGAGCAGACTAACCTATGGATAGGCTATCAAAGTTCAATTTTCAACGTCACTGTTAGGAGAAATAAGTAACTTTTTATTAAGCACTATGTGTACTCCTATCTATGTTCTCCGGCATTTTGGTACTTATGATGAGAAGCAAATGTTCAGAAAAATCTTTGAAAAAGTTTGTATATTATAAATGTCAAAAATTGAGATCTATTAGTGCAGAACATTTGAGGTGATTCTGGTGCTTTTTGTATTGTCAGCACTCACTGAGAAAATATTTTTAAAACCTCTTCACCTCCAAGGAGGTACTAAAAGGAATAATTGGCTCTTTGTAATTTAATACTTTTAAAGTTAGAACCACTAAATAATCGAGCGAGAAAAGCCGTAGGCAATAAATAGCTTTTATTGTTCCCTAGTAAACAACCTATTCGATTTAATAAGAATTTAACAAGAAGAAAAATATGTATATAATCAATAGTTACAAAGATTATTGCGTTGAAACAACTGAAAGAAAATCTCTACAGCCTTATTATATTACAAAAGATTATAATTAATGAACAAGTCTGTTTCGAACGCAGGAATTTTAGCGTTCGCCATTTGTACAAAATGGTTTCCAGTATGATTTATTGTGGTATATATTGATGTCCAGATTCAACGACAAGAAATATTATTGAGTATTTTAACGTAATGGAGGAATATATGTTGCCGGTTAATGGTTTTGACAGAGACGTATTAATATGTGTTATCTGAAGCTGTATATGTATCACCTGATGTACTTCCGCGAGGGAGACCAACGATCCCAAGGTGGCGTGGGGTTTCTGGTAAACAAGTCGCTTTCTGGCAACGTTGTGGAAATTTCCAGTGTGTCGAACAGGGTAGCGTACCTCATTGTCAAGCTTACCGAGAGGTATAGCCTCAAGGTAATACAGGTGTACGCACCGACCTCGGCTCGCTCAGACGATGAAGTGGAGGATATGTTCGATGACATATCGAGGGCCCTCCACTCCACTACTAAAACCTACTACAGCGTTNNNNGTAGCCCACAGGATTAGCAAGCTGAAGTGGCAGTGGGCTGGCCACATTTGCCGAAGAACAGATAACCGTTGGGGTAAACGAGTTCTTGAGTGGAGACCGCGTCTCGGCAAACGTAGTGTAGGACGTCCACAAGCCAGGTGGAGCGATGATTTGCGCGGGACGGCTGGCAGGAGCTGGATGCGAGAAGCCATAGATCGAACTAAGTGGCGTGAAATTGGAGAGGCCTATGTCCAGCAGTGGACTGCGATAGGCTGATGATGATGATGATGATCTGAAGCTGGTCAGTGATGCGGTAATTACATTACCTGGATATAAATACCTGTTTTTATAACTTTATTATTGTGGTAATTATTACGGGTAGTTGCGGTGCTGCCTGCGGTCAGTGCCTTTGCTGTCTAGTGTTTTTTTTAATGTATGGGCCCGCCAAGGTGATTCTACTCTGATGGAAAACATAAGCAGAATGTAGACAATACAATAATGCAGCATCGTGACCCATACCATGGCGGCCTAGTGATGCTTCTGCATCATTGGGGCTTCAACGAAACACGACAGCACGTATGCTGTTATTTTACGTTTATCTTTTGTACGAGGGTGGTATCGCCTCGGTTGAGCCAACCTACTACCTTAAAACTTTGGGTTGTGGGCGATTTGATGCAAGTAATAAAATAGAACGCCCCTAATAAAATAGAAGTTCAGTCGTGTCATCGTCGACTGCATCACAGAGAATCAGTACCTTCACTGAAATGGGTGTCTCCAGGTAGTGATAGTGGACTGATGTACGCTGGCTGGAACACATATGTTCTTGAAAGGCTCGGGAGTAATGAATGTTCTTGAAACATAGAATAGAGTGAACTTTATCGGACAGCAGTCGAAATAGTTTACAAATTGCTGCCTTATATATTTATAAAATAATTATAAGTAGTATATATAAACAAACTTTATTGGCGCAAAGATATAACCAGCTTTATAAAAACGAAAATTGCGAATCTGGCTTATTCCAATAAAGATAACAAGTCTGTTTAAAATAACGAATTGACATTGGTCTCTGATAAGTATGAAATATTTTGAGTTAATCGACGTTTTGAAGATCATGTTCAAAAGTTCAGTTACTTACATACAAATTCAGTTAATAAAAAGGTGTTAAAAAGCAATTTCTTTTAGACAACCTTTGGACGTACAAATAGACTGTGCCAATTCATAGGTATATTGTGCTTTGTGGGTACAGTTGAATTATAACTATGTAAATAATATATATAATATATATGAAAAAAAATAAATAAATAATCGAATATTGTAGTAATATTCATTCATTCATTCGTCCCTGACTAACATTCATTGAGTAGAATAGAATAGAATAGAATAAACTTTATTGTACACCAGTTAAAACAGTTTACATTAAGGAGCATAACATATTAACGACGACGACGAATGTACAAATGGCGGCCTTATCGCTAAAAAGCAATTTCTTCCAGGCAACCATTAGATGGACTAATTGACTGACAATTGTACTGTATTTATATTTTTTTTATATTATACATAGTAACACTCAAACTCCGAAACAAATATTTGCAGATCATACAAACATTTGGACCGACCCAGGATTCGAACCCAAGACCTCTTGGACGCCTCACGGCGCCACTGAGGCAGTCAAATATGTATGTATTTATAAAAAAAGTGTATGTGTATGTATATTAGTTGTCTAGTACCCATAACACACGTTTTGCTTAGCTTAGGACTAGATGGTGTTGTGTTAGATGTCCGAAATATTATGTATGGACATCCGATATCGTCACTCACTCGGTGAAACACAGCACAAGCGCTGTTTCACACCGGTTTTCTGTAAAGCCATGGTATCACTTCGGTCGAGCCGGCCCATGCATGCCCAAGCGTGGCCCTTCCAGGGTAAAACCTTTTTTTTTAAATCCTCTCTTTATTCAAGTGCACTAATAGATATTTGTATTTCGTAGTTTTAATACTAATAATGTAAATGAAATAAAAACGGTGGTGTAGCGAAAAATTATTAACATTTGACGAAGTATGTATCAACAAGCCGTCGCCTTTTTTAATTATTTTTCTTTCCAAAAACCTTGTTATTCAGACCTTTGTATTAATAATAAATCACAATTTTCTTATCAAACTATTTTAATTAAAATAATTTTAAGGTAAACTTTTTCATTACTCCTCGTAAAAACTTGAGAAAATTACTTTTTAAAACTTTCCATGTCACCTAGGAGCGTCTTAGTTTCGTATGATTTAAGGTATATTAATCTTTAATATCTAAAATAATATCACACAATGCATATACGGCTGCCTAATCCCAAACTAGGCAGAACCTGTACCATGGTTACCACAGTACAGATAAACATTCTTATATATTTTGAAATATATACATTTCATAGATAAAATACCCTCAGACATAGTAAAAATGGTCGTGTTCATCTCACAAAGGTTTGTCCTGGTTGGGAATTGAATCCACGACCTATGGTCAATCAGTCAGGATCACTAAGCAATAGATCAACAAACCCGTCAAATAAACAGAAATATTGCGTTATCTAAACAAGACACGGATCCATTTTTTAATATATCTATGCTAATACATAAAGCTGAAGAGTTTGTTTGTTTGTTTGCTTGAAAGCGCTAATCCTAAAACCATTAGTCCGATTTGGAAAATTCCTTAAGTGGAAGATAGCCCATTTATAGGAGAAGACGAAATTGAGTTCAATTCGACCCTTCTTAGCTAACAATGGTGTTTGAGAGTCACCTCCAACCATTAATCTCAAAATAAAGGCTTTTAAAAACTGTATATTAATGAAAATAATACTTATTTTCATATCAGGTGTAAGGAGAAAGAATAAGTTAACAGTTTGTTAAATCAAACAACTTCTTAAAAAAACAGTCTCTCTTTTTTTATGCATAGGCTTGCCAAAATGATTTTACTCAGCCAGCCTGATAGAAAGCACAGCTTGAATCCAAGAATGGCACCATTCTCATTGCGAATCCAGACAATGCAATAATGCAGTATGGTGACCCACACCATGGGGGCCTAGTTATTTTGGATCAGTGAGCTTTTGGCTAGCCTTATCCCATTTCAATTGGGGTCGGATCTTCTCGTCATTCATCGCCAGACAGCTTAACTTTATTATGGGTCGTCGAGACATAGATTTTGGCTTTCTTTCAAATAACAAGTTAACTTTAAACTACATATAACAACTAATAGTATAGAAATAATTATATCATATAATACAAAATTAATTACTTAAATGGTTGTCTATTTACATTGTTGACGTGTGCATTCAACAAGTTCGATACCGCAGTGGACCACAGCCCCCACAAGCCACCCCTAGCCGGGCCACCGATGACGCATCAACATAAATATATAATATACTTATGTGAGAATTATGTTCGAAAATATGTTAACAATGACGCTTTTAATAAACGGTTTTTAAGATATAAGTATTCAATGTTTAATCGTGTTAAGCAACAGCTACTTTACGACTTTACAGTATATGTTACTTTAGAAAATAGTACCTAGTATGTTTTTGGTAAATTTTCTAAAAATAAACCCTAGCTAGATCGATTTATCGCCTCATTGAAATCACTAGAGCCGTTTCCGTGATTCAGATTACATAATTATGAACTATATGAGCCCCGCGGTATAATTTTATCCGCAGGTAATGCCGCGGCTCGAATCATTTTCTTTTTAATCTAAACCATTCTCGAATCCCGAGGTATGCAGTCTTGATCTTTTAATTTGTAAAAGTTTTATATAAAATTTCAAAAGCAATACTTTAGGCACTACGGTGAAACATTCATACATAGACTGCAAAATTATTACTCTTCCTTTTGACTTCGCTATACTCGGGTAAATAAAGTACGAGTTTGCTATTCAACATAGCTCACACGTTCAGTGTTTCTCAGAGACAACAAGTAATGGATTTAAAAAAATCCGAAAGCATTTTTTTTTTTGATTTAGGTGTACCCAGTGTTACTCTCACGTCTAAGACGAATCTATTGACGCCAAGCTCTAGGGCATGCCAAAGAAATATACATACATACCTACACTCGAAAAACATATCCGTCCTACTTTCGCATGCAGCTAAAAACATGTCCAACACCAGATACATTTTTTTAAAGGAGCACAAACAATGTATCGTACAATAATATCTTAAAATCTAATATATATTATGTTTTGATCTATTATATACATAAATAATATGTGTCCACAGCTTCTGCCATTACGTTATCTACCTTGAGAGATAAAATAACTTGTAAAGAAAATAAAAAAAATAATAAAAAAAGAAAATAAATTAAACCTTTACTTAACCAAATTCTGTAAGCGATGTTTATGATACGTAGTAACCACAATAACTTGAGCGATATTCATTTACTAAAATTTACGTATCATAGTCTCAAAACTTGCTTCACTTTTATAAACTAAATCTCTGCTGCTAAAATTCTTTGCGTTTAATCAATAATATGTGTTGTACATTCTTACAATTAGCGTATTTCTTCCAAGATTAGTACGAAAGCTGGGTAAAACAAATATTAAATATAATATATATTGGTTATAGGTTGTCTGAGTGACAACCTCCATTCCGAGATTCCAAGTGACACTAGAAAATTCTAACACACTTCTTACAAAACTTTTATACAAAAGGAGACTGGTAGTTGCCTTTTTGAACTGCTTTGTATTGTTACATTGTCACAACACATCAACGTACTTTAACTGTCCACTGCTGGACATAGGCATATACACATACTAATCGTCGCTTAGTGTTCGAAATTCTACCATAACCATTTACTTTTTCGTATTATTTTAGCATTTTGGACGCCTTCTCCATATAAACTTAAACTGTGCCTAGTTTTATGTTTCCCCGTTCGCATAATTTTCTGGTATTAAGTTTTTGCTTCACGTATTAATATTTAGATTTACACATTTACTCAATTTTATTGATAGTAACAAAACTGAATAGCATAGATCGAGACAGATGTTTGCCCACACTAAGTCTCTCGTTTATAGATCTGGTCACTTAAGTTCACTCGAAGTATGGTCATAAATTTTCTTAACAAATGTGTTTACATTTCAGATTAATTACTGCAGGCAAAATACGTTTGGTTAGCGACAAGTTAATGTACACAGATTAATTCAGAAGGTTGTGGTTTAGACACTACACTTAGATATAATACGTATGAGAGGTAAGTATTGATTTCTGCGGTTACTTCGTAACCCATTCTCTTGTGAACAATTAGAGCAACGTGTCAGACTTACTAGTTTCAGAAACATATGTATATGTTTATCTATACATTAAAAAACTATGAACATACATAATTGGAACAATATTCAACTGGTTAATATGTCCGTGAATATTTTAATACGTAGCATATTTTGAACAAGGCGAAAAACTATGAAAAAAAACTATGTTTGTTATTTTGGAACACACGTAGATGTTACCAAAAGAGTAGCGTAGCCTATGTTCTTCCCGAAGAATCGAAATATCTTTGTGTCAAATTTCATCGAAATCGGTACACTGATTTAGCCGTGAAAGCGTAAGAGACATACAGAGGTACTTTCGAATTTAACTATAAGTCTGAATGGATATACAAGTATTAAAATATAGAAGTTTCATCTATAGTTCCCCAATACAATAAATATCAAAATTTCACAACTAAACTAACATCAACTAATCAACCAACCATGCAGGTTTGAATAAACACACTTATTTAAACTTAAACAGTATATCAATTAAAATTTCGTATTCGACATTTCATCACATTCTGTTTTATTTATTTGCCAAATAATGAATGTTTAATGAAAATTGGTTACTGAAACGGAAATCGCAATAAAGAGGTAACTCAACAAATAATGCGTGCGGTCTGATTTGTCAATATACTATTAATATCTGTATATAGTTCTTTATTTGACCCGTTTTAATTTTTATATGGTTTCATTGCATTATCGGTGTTGTGATGGACGGAATATGAAGTGTTATTATCTCTATCATCCTCTAAGAAGAGCATAGTACACTGGAGAAATGTACACTGAACTATAAAGAGAAGGAAAACTTCAAAACAAACGCTATGCCAATCCGTCTGGCCAGTGAGGACCAGAAGGCCCAAATCTCCTTCTGATGGAAAGGTCTATGTCTAGCAGTAGATGGTTTAAAACTGTCTATGAGAATGACGGTATAACTGGTAGGGAAGTAGGAGTATCATCTGATGTTATCTCTCCCTTTCTCTCTCTCTCAATTTCAGGTTTATCTGTGGAGCAATCGCTACTCCTCTCTATTTTCTGCGATCTATTTGACCTCTTGATAGTCCACGACCCTACTTTCTTCTTTACTTGTTATAGATAAGTTATTCAAGGTCTTCCTCGTTTTCTCTTATATCTTTCCTTCTAGTATTGCTTTAAGAATATTGTCGTGTCTTATCAACTGCACAACCATTTTCCCTCTTCTTTTGTCAATAGTTTCCAACAATCCCCTCTTTTCATTAACCTTTATTAGGAAAACCTTGTTGGATCTATTCTTTATCCAACAAGTTCATCATCCGCCGCCAAACTGTCTGCCTTTGAGTTGATGGCATATAAGCGCCTCATTAATATCTGCGATTCAACAGTCACCAGTGCGTTTTCTAGCTTTGAGTGTGCCACTAAGAATTGCTTGGTTCTCCATTATCTTCACTTACTTATACACTACGAATTTATGCGTACCGGTTTTCTGTAACGTAAGTGCTATTGCTCCTGTAAACCGACCCCTTTTACGCCACTACATGGCTTTCCCACTATTCTAGTGTATGTGGTATGCTCGCTGATAAACATTTGTAAGTATTTAAAAATTCAATGTTTTTTGTTGAATTCTTTATGAGGAAGTATTAATAAATTTTAAAAAAATCCTTTTTTTTCTGAGGAAATCTATTCTTTGCTATTTTCTATAGCCGCGTAGATGAACATGCGATGTTTTCAAAAGATGTTACTGGTAAAGGTGGATAAGCATGTCTGAAAATATGTCACCAAGAAACCATAATGTCTCCCACTGCTAAGGTCGCGCGCCTCAAAATATATCAAGCTCATGGAATCCAGAAACATGCTCTTAGATAAAAAATAAATATTTTGTTTAGAAATTACGACCAAAGAATTCCATTTTCTCTTATTGTCTATAAAATTAGACATCATTAGCTCGAAAACTGTTGATACTTTAACGTTTAAACGCATTAGCTTTTAGTCTTAGCGTTAAAATAATAATCCCGCTGTCTTCGAAGGCTTACAGGCGTTACGCATATTTTATTTAAACGTGAAAGATTTGCGCAAGTCATTGGAAAGCCGGATGAAAAGATCTGAAAGGCTAAGCAGCAAGACTTGGAAGTTTACAAATGTGGTTTGACTTGAATACATCAACCTATCCGAACGCATATGATTAATGTATTATATTATATTATATTATATTATATTTACTTGCATGTTTATAAAGTTCGATTTTCTTTACGGAACTGAATCATGTTTCTAATGAAGTCGAACCACCCAAGGATACCTGGAATTTAAGAATAAATAATCAAGGAAAAAGTTGATTTGGGGTTTGGTAACCCCAGTCACGTGGTGAAAAGTAATTAACTACTAAAAATCTTCTAAGAAAAAGGGTTTTCAGAATACCGGTTGTTAGGTGTTCATTGAATCAAGTCTGGACTAATAATTCTAAGCTGCATCTTGCCTTCCGAGTAATGCTTCTCCCACGATAGTTATAGTTAATAGTTTCTTCCTAGAACACAAAGTATGAAGACGTACCCACGCTGTGGAAAATTGAAGCTAGCTTGCGTCTTTGTTGTGGGATGAAAGTGTATTGTGCAAAGTTTATATTATGTACTAGACTTGAGCGATCAACGAACCGTAAAAAATGTCTTAAGTACAAAAACTGTGGTAATATTTTACGCAAAGCGCTAAAAGTTTTATAAAATATGAGATTTTTTGTACAGTAAAGTATTTAAACTATGAAATATTTAACTAGACATGGCTTTTATAAGGCAAAAGAATACTGTTAATTCGACGCTCAGTAGTAAGTAGACGAATAAACAGTTTTATCAATCTAGAATCAACAATCTCTAGTGAGAGGTCTCTGGTTTTGAAACATCCTGATAAATGATGATTCTGTGTGCGTCTTTATATGTATATAATGACTATATAAAAGGACTATCTAAGGCCCATTTCTTATTAAATTAACGAAATAAACTTAATTTCAACCCTGCTAAATGTTCATTTGTAACACAAACTAGAAAACATAACATCGTCGGGTCGTACTCTTCAAAGAAATAGTTACATCCGAGACCTGAGAGTGTACCATGACTCTAAATTACTTTTTGGCATGCACATTGACACCATTCTTTTAAATGCACCCAAATCGCTTGGTTTTATAATACGTGCAGGTAAAGTCTTTTCAGAAGCAAAAACTCTTATAATACTATACTGCACTTATGTAATGAGTTATTTGGAGTATGTGTCTCAAATATGAAACCCGTGCTAGTTAGTGTACAGCAATCGTATCGAAAATATACAGAAACGTTTTATTAAATATTTCTGTAACCATCAAAATCCAAACCATTAGGAAGTCCGTAAAAAATCCGTACCATTAGGATTATCTCAGGCTATGTGAAAAGTTTCACCACCTCCCAGTCATAGATCGATGTAAAATAGCTTACTTTACTTTTCTTGTTGAAATATTGAACCCCGATATTGACTGCCCTCATCGCTTGATGATAGTGTCGAAGGGTGCTAGTTGGTTGATGGTTTATGCCATAAGGTTAAAGTTTGCAATGGCTGACGAAGCACACGTTCCTTTGATATGCAAATCAGACAATGCGCAATATATTTTTGAATGGACTATCGGATACCTGGGCACCAGAAATGCTTCAGTATGAGGTCTTTTCTGCGTTAATATGCTGATGCTATCGTGGAACAAGAAAAAGACTTAATCTGTGTCCTTTCTGAATAAAACATAAGAACCTGTATTCCTCATCCACTGGGCAATATTTTAGTACAGTAGGCTATCTTTGGCTTCGTATCGATTGCCATCTAACTTATCCTCTTGCAGTTGCATTAACAGCTCCTGGGTCTCGTTATTAGTGGAATGTGCAACCTGAGCCAGTTCTATGGGCGAGATAATTAATTAACTACAGCAGGTAGGTTGCGGCTTAGATAATAGACGTTTAGCATTATGTATCTTTGTCTATACTCAATTTGAAAGTTGAAGCCCTGCTGATAAAGCCACCATTGGGAGGTCCTAGGTAAGAGATCCTTCTTCTGCTCTGTTGACTTAATAGCATTGCAATCTGTTACCAGTTTTAAGTGGATCTATATGAGATTGTGGCGAAATTGTTGTAATGCCTGTAGAATAGCGAGGCATTATAATTCTTACGAGAGGTACTTTGACTCGACGATTTGCTTAACGTTAATAAAGTATTCTACTTCGTATCTACTATTATTTGTGTGGATTTGTAAAAGATCACTCCATAACCGGCACCGTTAGCGTCAGTAGAAACCTCCGTTGGTAGTTTGGGGTCAAATATTGCTAACACCAGCACAAAAGTCAGGATATGGATTAAGTTAGCGCGAACTTTTCTTGCTCGAGTCCCCAATTAAAAGTCATGCCCTTTTTGGGGCGTGACTTCTAACAGGGGTTTTTGTTAGTGCTTCGATTTTTCATAGGCTCGGTCTCACTTGACCTTTATTAGCTACGCGCCCTAGGTACTCTAATTCAGTTTTTAGAAATGAACATTTGGACAGAATTATGGAAAGTTCCGCATTTCTAATAGTTTTAAAGACTTCACGGAGTAAGGAAATACCTTCCGTAATCGATATACACGAAGACCTGTCCAGCACCAATATAGTCTCTAAGGGTATTATTGAGAATTTGTTGGTATACTATAGGAGAACTACAAAGACCAAATGGCATTTTGAGATACTCATAATGGCCCTCCGGGGTGACAAATTCGGTGCAGTGCAAGCAGCATTTATCAATAGGGATTTGAGGGAACCCGCTAGCCATGTCTAAACTTGAAAACCACGAGTAGTTGTCTAATCCTTCCATTCTTTTTTTGACTTAGATAATCGGGATAGTATATTGCGACCGAAACTCCTTAATTATACCTTTTGGTAGCGTATCTCTATTTCCCTAACCTTTATTTTTTCTGCATAAGATGACTTGTAGGGGTGATACGCAACAGACTTTAAACTTTTTAATTCTACGTTCATTTCGCCAGTATTAACTGTGGTGGTGGCTGAGCGGGATATAAAAAAAACCTTAGTGTTCGCGTATCACTTCTATTAAGGCATTATAATCTTCTCCGAGAAGAGGTTTATTTTTAATTAGTCTCACGAGTGTATGTTATTAATGGGCATATCATTCATAGACCGTGCTAAGTATGGTTTATCTTTTGTTTTTATGTAAACTACACCTTCTCGATTTAGGATATTTATCAGTCCCAATAACAATCGAAGTACTTATACACGATGTCGGTATGTCTACTAAGAGCCTCAATAGAAATATCACTAAGCTACTATGGCGACCGTTCCAGAAGATGTAGCGACGATGTCTTATACCTTTTATAATACGGTGAGTTAGTTTGAGTTAGCAAGAAGGGTGACAGAGGACACTAGACTTCAAAGTTCCACTGTCTATGAGTACAGCCATCGGTATACCATATACTACGACCGTAATCACGTTAAATACCTGGAGATCAAGTTTCGTAATATCGATCATTCTCAACTATTCAAATATGATGTGAAGCAATAGTTGAAGACACATTAAAAAAACAAAAAAAAAACAAAACCAATTTAATTTGTAGGACCATCCACAATTGTTCATGTGTAATAGTTATCAGAAATAATTGTATGTATAACCAAAGAATACTTTCAGATGAGGTTTGAAACCAAGTCATTTATGTCTGGATTAAATGATTTCCCTTATTAAAGAGAAAAAAAAAGACAAAAACTGATATCACAGTCGAACTACGGTTGAGGTTTTGTGTTTCAACACAACAGTATAATTATAGGGTAAATAAATAATTATAGCAACCAAATAATCCGTATTTACCTGTAAAAAGATATTCCATCTACTTTTTTTTGGGACCTACTCTTATAATGTTTAATGACGCCGTCTTGCGTCATTTGGACATAAAATCAAAAATCATTCATGACATGAACACAATATGGCGGTTTGTCAAGCTAGCATGTTTTTGTTAATACGATATATGTCATACGAATTCAATAAAAACTTGACGATAGAAAGAATTGGTTTTAGTTCTCAATCCTCGAACACTCTGGTAGTAAATATTTAGACAATCCACATTAGTCATCACTTAGCGATTCAACAACCGCAATCAACAATAATAACAATGTAAAACTACATTTAAATTGTATCCATATACAACAATAAATAATATACTTAGTAAAATTTTAACTATTATAATACTTATACAGACACACACACACCCCCAATTGCAGTCGGCTATTAGAAACAATCACTGAGGAAAGCAACGCCGCCGCGGTCAGTATCTGGATGGGTGACTGCTGGTGGCATGTTACCATGAGCGTCTCCGTGAATTGGAGGTCACGTTAAGCAGTCGGTCCTGGTTGTTATCATACGATAACAGTCGTGAAGCTTAGTTGGCGGCTTTTTGGCGGCTTAAAAACATCAAACGGCATGATATGTAGCTACAACGTATTCTTCCCAACCCGCATTTGGCCTGCGTGGGGACGTATGGACTTAACCTTCTCCTGAGAGGAGACCCGAGCTCAGCAGTAAGACATTATGGGTTGTTGATGATGATTGATGAATACTTATAAAGTGGGTAATAACATTTCATCACATTCCAATAAACATTACATTCATTCAATGCACAACATTTGATAATAGAGCGAGCAAGTATACACAAGTTCTAACAGTGCGTTAATCTTAGAAGCGCAAATAGGTATATGTGGAAGTGTACAGAAGAAGTGTAAGGAATAGAATGTAAACAGTGCGAAGGCATACAATAGAAATCGACAGAGAAAGAAAGAATATACATCAGGCAAATTAGTGTAGCAGAGGCTTCAAACCTTTTACAACAAAAACTTTTACACACTAGTTTGTGTGAGTTAAAAAGAATATAAAACGCAACGTATATAAAACTAGTCGTTATAAACAAATATATCTTAAATAGACGACACTTCAAATTAATTTGTTTACACCAATTACTTGTTTTACAACAAAGGATTTTAAACTATTATTTCTGCGTACATGTATTTTTCCATGTTTCACCAACACGTATCTTACATTCGTAGTTTTTCTCTTTAGCGACAATTTTCGTTCTTGTTAATAGTTTTGTGCATTACACACTTAGACGATCGTTAACGTAAATACGTCCACTACCTTGAATGGCCGACAAGCCTTTAACCGAGCGTGCAGCTGATATAAAATCTTCCTTAATGTTTAGGAAGCTTACAGTTATTAATTTCTCCATAGAGTTTTATATACGTAGGTACTCTGGATATGTAGTTAATTTGGGACTTGGGACAGTTGTAACTAATTTTACGCCCAATAGCCTTCCTGATTGTCAACATTTTTTTGTCTTTTTTTAAATGTTTGGTTTCTATATTATTTTGACGTAAGCGCTGTTCATAAGCGAACAGCTTTTGTTTATCTTTAGATAAGTCTTCCTGCAACGAGTTTAAGGACTCGAGGAGCTTATCACATAGTCAGCAGCCTTTTTTTCAAACTCCAGAACCTGAATTTCCTCAATTCGAGATGGTTAGCTTCGTAACTGGCGCTTCATGGCCTGGATTTCAGAAAGGATAGTGTCTAATATTGGACGTGATTTAAGATTGGATGCATCTGGTGAAGAAAGTCTTCACTTGGGATACTCCCGTTGAGTTCTTCTATACACTGCTAATTTTCTCCAACCGGCACATTGGGCGCTGTCACTGAATTGAACGTTCCGTAGTACAGGCTCATTTTTTTGTTATTTAAAAATGAATGTGTATGGAAACTGTAAAAGGTTGACGATCTGTTTTTACTCGACGGCGAAAGAAGGAGGATTATGTTTACGAGTGTATGTATGTATATTTCTTTGGCATGCTCTAAAGGCTAAACGGCTTGTCGTATTTTATGTGAATGGTGTCAACAGATTCGTCTTTGTCGTGAGAGTGACATTGGGTGCATGAAAATTAAAAAAAACATATATAAGAAATATTAAAAAAACCGGAATTCAATAAAGACAGCAGATATTGTCACAGTCGAGTTTTTGCCCGACTGCGAAAGAAGGTTATGTTTTTCAAGTGTACGTATGTAAATATATTTTTTTGGCACGCCCTAGAGCCTAAATGGCTTGTCGTATTTTTATGTGAGTGATATCAACAGTCGTCTTAGTCTTGACAGTGAGGCTGGGTACATCAAAATTAAAAAAAAACATTAATAAATATACGCAGTCTGTTTTTTTTTCAATAACGAGATATCACGAATGGGTCAGCAGACGTATTGTACGATTGCCCGCTTACACGGTTACTAATATAAATATATATCTCTTTGTTTTAGTCACTAAAATTTTCATATCACATCTTTTAACTTTAATAAACTTATTTATCGAGGCTTCGAAAATCAACAGTATTAATCAATTGTATACGGATATAATTATTTGTATTAAATAAAAGTGAAGAGTATTTTGATTTATTGTTTTAAATTTTCAAATCTCTTTAATTTTTTGATTATACAGCAAATAATGAGTATTCGTTGATTACAGTTAACACTACAATGTCCTGCAAGCTGTGGGAGCAGACCTAAGCAAGGAAAACTGCGAGAAATGGCTATCGAATTTAGGTACATGTAACCAAGACGTGGTTATACGCATACGTATCGTATCACTGTAATAAAAAATCCAAAAAAAGCTAGTAAAATAGTAGCATAATAACTACTTGAAACGATAGAATGAATGATTTATTTCATCGCCGCATTAACTTGCAACAAATTGCACCCAATATCGCCACACTAATCATGTCTAGACGGTCTAGACGCCGATTGTTTTCAGGACAGACCTTACCAGACATTATTTTATTCATTATAAAATGTGTCAATCGACATAAACTCGTTAAATATGGTGATATTGTATTATTAATCGCTAAATTCGTTTTTAAATTAGTAAATGAATGACATAATCTTACTGTCTTAAGTAATGATTAACAGTAAATAATTTATCATTAGCGCAATAAGAACTCCTGCAAAATTTTATGCTTCTTCGACACATTCAGTTCCAACTTTTCTCATTAAGCAACTAGTATTTCAATCAGTCTATCCGAGTCTTCCTTAATTTGTACTAAAGGAAGAGACTGAAAGACTGATTTTTAACTATTTATTAATATATATTTAAGTACCACGACGCTGTCCTAGTTTTTAGGGTACAGCTTATCCTAATGAATTTTAGTTATGATTTACAATGTTAAACTCAGGACCCACGGCGATGTCATTAGCACCTGGAGACTCTTAACAGCACGATTCAATTTTTCGCTGGCGCCATCTCGTGAGAACCTACACAAACAATAATACATTTCATTCCGCCCAGCAAGGACCTATTTTTCAATAGCTTTTTCTAGACCGACTGTCCACGATTCACAACTTTTATAAATGAGTTTTTACTAGGGCTAAATAACTGATGTAACTAGTACTTGAAATAAACACGTAACTTAGAAATATGGCAACAAATTTTTGAGTTATTGGTAATGTACCTATATAATTTTGAAGTAAGTATTATAATTGATGAGGTCGTTGTACGTAATATCACTAATGTAGCGGTCCCGCATTCAGTCACTAGTCTTGGGTGCTTTTCACATACATTACATAACATTACATAAGTCCCAAAAGTTCCTTGCTAGGAGATAAGTCACTCTCTTTCAGCCCTACATCTCTGATATTTGCTTCAATCTGTTGACACGACCATTGGTATTAAACCAAGGGAAACTCTGCAAAACACCCCTGCTGTACCTTGTGATCAAACTTTCCATAAGTTTTTATGTATCATCAAAACGCTTTCGTAAATTAGACGTGGTAGCAGTTTCTTAATAGATTTGACCAATTTTCATAGCGTAATTTCATTTTTCATCAAAACACAATATGTTCATATCTATATCCTTTATACACCGTATAAGTTGCTAATTATTACAAACATGGACTATCAAGATTATTGTGCAAATTTCATCCCTACAACAAAGCATCTGTGTTTGAATTAACTGATTGTGTTCATAACTGCAGAAATGCTAACGAACCCACTCGGCTATTGAAACATGCATAAACTAGTTGCAATTAGTATGGAGCGGCAGTCTGTTTTGTTTCGTTTAAAATTGAAATGAAACCTCTTTGTTACATTAATTTCGTTACTTGAAATATCAAAAACTAAAATATAATAATGTATTTTAAGTTATAGAGTGATTCAGAATAGAGTGGTGTTTCAGAAGTTAATTTAACTTGAAAAGGAAAAAAAATGGGAAAGGTTTTTCTTTAATGTGTCTCGGTGGCGCAATGGTACAATTTTCAACTGCCTGCTTGAGGTCTGGAGTTCGAGCCAGGTTCGGACCAAATGTTTATATGATCTGCAAATATTTGTTTCGGGGCGTGGGTGTTTTCTATGTAAAATAATTTTATATTTACAAATAAATAGTATATTAGTATTCTATTAATCTGTCTCGTGCAAACTCTGCTTTTTATGAAACTAGATGGCGTTGTGAGTGAGATGTTCCAAATATTTGAATAAAAATGTTATTAATCCTAAGTGGTAAATTAGAGCCCTATTTAGCGCCAATAATTATTTGATTTTTACATCTTCGCATTAGGACCTCTACACCTCTTTTCAATCACGCTGGGCTCTCTCTATATTAACTATCTTAGGCACGTCAGCAATACTCACCTAAAAAAAGGTAATATTGTATATATACTTTTGGAGTTCATCGTTCCCGTAATACAAGAATTATTTATATAAATTCTAACTTTTGCTGCTCTGTTTGTTTCTGTGTCCGTTATCTAAATGGCTCCGTGGCGCAAGTGATAGCATAGGCGACGGCTGTGCTTGAGGTCTTGGGTACGATTCCCCCGAGTCGGAATAAATATTTGTATGACCGGCACATGTTTGTTTCGGAGTATGGGTATTTCCTACGTATAATATGTGTGTATTTATTTATAAAAAAATATTTAGTTATTTATATCAGTTGTCTAGTATCCATAACACAACTTTTGCTTAGCTTGGGACTGGATGGCGTTGTGTTTCCCAAAATATTTATTTTATTATCTTGGTGCGAAGTATACTTTCCCAAGAATCAAAGTAAATCCGTGACATATATTATTAAAATAAGTTCAGCGGTATACCCGTGAAAATATAACAGCCAGACATAGTCACTTTCACATTCATATTTTTTTGATAAATTAAATATTGGCCAAGCTGCTAAGCTTGTTAACGAGACTCGCTCTTATCTACATATATATGAATATCTCTTACAATTTTATTATAAAATGTCTAATTCTTCACACTTCACTAGCCCCGATCTTCTCTGACAAAAGAGCCCATAGTTGTACTTTCAGTTGACATGAACTCAGCTTAGGTAATTGTCGCAGTAATAATTATTTATACCAGGTTTTCATATCATCAACAACCCATAATGTCCCACTGCTGGGCTCAGGTCTCCTTTCAGGAGAGGGTTAAGGCCATACGTCCCCACGCTGGCCAAGTGCGGATTGGGGACTGGCAAGACAACGTTGTGGCTACGTAATCTTACCGTTGGATGTTTTTAAGCCGCCCGAAGGCTAAGCTTCCAACGACTGTTATCCTATGATAACAACCGGGACCGACTGCTTAACCTGACCTGACCTCCTAATCACGGAGACGCTCATGGTAACATGCCACCAGCGGTCACCCACCCAGGTTCTGACCGCACCGTCGTTGCTTGCCCTCGCTGATTGTTTCTAATCAGCGAGTGCAACTGGGCTACGAGCGCCTCTAGGTTTTCTTATATTAATAGAAATTGTTTATGAGCCAAGTTTATATAACCCCTTAGCCAATGTGTGACAACAATCTCAAATGACGAGGAGGTATTTGATTAGAGTAAATGAAATTAAATTTCTTAGAAGCCATTAGTGTTATTAGATAAGCGAATATTGATTTTCATGGCTTTGGCTTAAGTTACAGCGTAGTTGAGTAAGCAATTGGTTTCGGCTGTGAAAGCATATAATTACATAAATGGGTTTCATTGCTGCATATTTTAGTTAGGTAGGTAATGTAATAATCATTGTTAGTAACGCTTACACCACTATTACTGTAAATTATCAAAATTCTTTGATTAGTAGTAATACACTCTAGAATTATTGAAGGTTAATTATCCTTTGATGAAACCGGTCAGGTGTAAATATAAATAAATAAAATAGTTGAATAAGTACAAGTGAGTTTAATTCTGAAATGTATTGCAACAGTTACAGATTGGTAAAATTATTTAATTTATAATAAGTATATCTTTTGTGTTTTGTTTGGTTGTAAGAAACTGGTTTATCAATTTTCACTTAAGCTTTTTGTATTTTCGACCGTAATGCCCCAAGTACTGAATCGATTTTAATAAGTATATATTTATTTATTATATATATTTATTTATATTTTTACATAAAATATAAAAAAAAACATTTAAACAGTCGAATAGGTATAAGTTTCATAATAAAAATTTCAAATTTATTCACTAAACATTAATTCTATTACTCGAATTATCCATTAAGACTTAAAATCAAAAGCCGTTATAATGACGAACGTCGAACAAGAAGCTCTCAGTGCAAGAGCACTCGGGCTTAAGACCCACTCAATACGAGTCTGGACACTTCCGTCAGTTTTATTCTACATCTTTATGAAGCTATTTTCTTATTCAGAGCCATTGCTTTGAATCTGACTTATGAGATCTGTTGTCAAAGATAAAGCTACGGTGGGGCATGCTGGGGCACATGCCCTATCCCACAAATCGTATTCGGTAACTAATGTTTAAATTTTTTAATGATCAAACCCTAAAAAATTCTCGCCCTAATTGACTGTCTTCTGAATTCTCTTGCGAATTCTGATTCTTTTTGTGTTGTAAGAGTATTTAACTTTTTTATCATAAATATACGATTTTTGAAAACTTCTTACTATTAATTTTCAAAGCTTGTAATTTTTTCAGTCAGAAAAATGAATTAATAAATAATAACGCGTAGTATAATGTGAGCTAGTCACAGAACATTCAAATAGTGATATTTATTTTATTTATCTATACAAAACATTTACAGTGCCTTTACAGTAACCACACCCTATGACAAGTAAAAATGGTAGGATTCAATTATTTTTAAAGAGAAAATAATTCGCTGCAATCACCTTTGAACAACTTCTTTGAAGTTTGAGAGGCAACAGTTGGGGATCGTCTTCTCGAACAGAATCGTTGCGGATTTGCGTTTCAATCGATACCAAACGATTTTTTCCATCCGCGTATAGTCGCGATTCGGAATCGCCGAGTGTATGAAAAATCCGCCCAAGTGCACTTGGCGACTTACGTAGTTTCGTTATACGATGTAACTAAAAATTTATGCTTTTTGCATTTTTCTCTTTACCTATGCTATGAGATATCCGAACCAAACTTCAAGATCCTGAATTCACTGGAAGTACCATGTATGTAATGCTTTTAATTCCCTTGCGAGAGTCGAAAGTTTGCAGCATAAACGGCGGTATCTTTACATTACGTTGGGTTAGAATACTGAATGTTTTACAGTTCCAAGGGACAGTAGACCTGGGTAGAGTATTTGATATTTTTGAAAAAAACGGTCTTGACAGACTGACAGACGGCCGACAAAGCGATCCTATAAAGGTTTCGTTTTATCTTTTTGAAGTCGGAACCCTAAAACGTGGCATGATGATAATATAGACGCGATTTTCTTGCCCGTGAAGATGGCCCCTTATATATCCATACAATATATATACAGCATACAAAAACAATATACAATAACAGAAATAAAACACCCATCAAACCTGTAGTGGTTTATCTAGGGTGTGATTGTACGTTCCTCATTTCATTCTGTTTTGTTTAATAATCTACATGCACGATAGAAACAAACAATCAGGCACATATATGACGGCAGTTGTACTGTATTCAAACTACGAGAGACGGCAACTGGATGGCGCTAGTGGAACGTGCACCGGACGCACCATTTGAAAAATTATTTAGTCGATTTGATTTTATATTGATTATTTGGCTCAAAACACTTGGATTCAAACTAGTAAAACATTGTGACGTTACCCCTCCCTAAGCAACCGCCTTTATAACGAGCTGCGCTGTTGAGACGGCACGCATTTCGAACGATTGCGTCCTGGTGCACGGACCATTGTCTCTTTACAGTCGTGGAACGTTATCTCTGATAATTAGTACTGTCTTTATTGCGGTGGGTACGTGGACCACTGTCCCTGACAGTCAGTACTTATGTGACCGCCTTCATTGCCATTGTAAGATATTTAACTAATTCTACACCTTTGTTAATTTCCTAGGTTTAGGATATTCTGATTTATTTGAGTTATTGAAATAAATTATGTATATTGCCATATCTAACTTTTACTTCTAATGTCTGGGCCTAACCCGACATATATATGAATTATAAAAAGTTGATGGTAGCACTACAATAATTATTAGGAGCAGGGCCTACCAACCTACCTAGGCGTACAAATATTTCTAGCGTTTGACAGGTACAGTTGTTAACGTTCGATGAAGCCATAATATTTTTTACCTTATGCTATGAGGCTCAGAGTCTGATTTGTAACTATTACGAGTTTAATTTTTTTTCACAGTATTAGGTATATTTATTATATTAAGGTTTATGTTAGATGATTAACTAACTGGTTTACGTTATATTACTGTTTGCTTTGGGTAAGTAGATATTCTTGACTATTATTTTTAAGTTCAAATAATTTATTTTATTTCTTGTTTCCACTGGTATTTCATTTGTAAGTCTTAGTAAGAGGTAGTCAGTAGTTCGCTTACTGTGGTAGTTATTGGCTGGTAGTTAGCATTTTATTTGCCATTTGAGGTGTCGTGATTGGGTATTTAATTAGATAACAATTGAATTTATAATAGTGTTCTATGGTAGGCACCATTTTTACTCTTTCGTAAACTGGTATTACTTGACACAATTTTAATAAAATAGTTTTTCATCATTATAGTTAAATTACTTTTTAATTTTCTTAGGCACAATAAACTTTAACAAACGGAGTTGTATGAAATATATTTTACCAGCTGAGCCCTCCGTGATGCCGCGGTACAAAGATATTGTTTGAATTGCATCGTTATAAATTGTAGTCTATGTGTTATTCTGATGTATAAGCTATATTATTTTAAAGTTTGATTAAAATCCATTCATTAGTTTTTACTCGAAAGAGTGACAAACATCCATCCATACTTACGAACTTGAGCGTTTATAATATTAGTAGGTTACAAATATGACTTAAACGTACGTTCGTAACTACTAAGCCCATATAGTATAATGCTTTCCGCTAAGGCTGTATACATATCTACTAAAATATCGAAAGGTTTTTTATACTTAAGTATATAGACTTTTGCCAAAATGTTGCAAAGTTTGTCACCCACAGTATCAATATGAGCAGCCCAATTGAACCTATTATCTATTGTTGCTTGTAATTACGGGATTTCAGAAACTTCAGAAATACATTCGCAGTTACACAGATTTTTTCTACCGTCCAAACAGTCGTGATCACGTGCAACCAATTGAATGTCATCATTAGTATACACTTTATGAAACGCTGATGGTGCATGAAGCAGTTTAGTTTTCTGTGCATTCAAGACTAGCCCTACATCATGAGACCACTTTGTTAGAAGCGTGAAATCTGTTTGTAGTCGGCTCATAGCCCGTCATATTATATATCACGATCAGCCGAAATGAGAGCTATATAAATAAACTATGCCCTTCCCCCTTTTAGAAGTTTCGTCATTTTTTTGTCATATATTTTTGCTTCTGAAACATATTAAATGACCTTTGCATCACGGACCGTTGGAAAATATAGAAAGCCAAGTTTTAAATAAATCAAGCTCGAAATAGGTTTTATCTTGAATGCTCACAGGCTTTTGCTTAAACATTATAGAAACCTTTTTTCTGAATATCAGCTGTCGTCATTATAATCAACAAGAAAAAAAACTATTTTTTTTTAACCTATGTCACCCGACCCACTATTATGAATCTCTTGACATCTCATTTGTATAAATCGGTTCAGAGGTTTAGGCGTTACTATGTATAGTAGCGCTAACACCTCTATACCACTGTGGAGGAACGGGTTTCATGTCCCTCCAACACAAAGGGAGGATCCTCCGACCAGGCGAGGTGATCATGCCTGGCGGGCCACTGCCCAACGGTTGATGTTGGGAAGTTGTATATATGTTAATCGGCGCGAGAACTTCTATTGCGCGATGTAGGATTGGTAATGTCTTAGTTTTTCTTCGTTGCTCCGTAGTTCGATGCATCTTCGGTAGATGGCGCTGTCATATATTTTATGTTGACGCTGTATGTGGAAGTCGCCACACCACCTGTATGTATAGTAAAACCTACAAACAAACATAATGATACATAGACTGCCTTTTGGCTCCGTCTTAATCTGGTAAAGATATGAATACACTGAAGTTGAACGGTTCATTCAACATATTATTTTTTTAAGTGCATGTGTCATAACTTATATTTAAAATACTCACGTGCATAAGAGAAAGGTAGTCCATCAGACCATCGGAACTCCCCTTCATGGACGGCGTCGGTTGCTCCGATCCAGTACACATCATCTACACCAGCGCCAGGTCTGTGGGGCAGAGAAGATTTGTTATTTTTACTTCCATAGATATAAGTGGACTACCGGGCTAGCTGGCGCTTCTTGAAGTATGCTTGTATACATTGTGGATGGCGAAAAGCCGTGATGATAGTGTGAAACCTTAATTTTTGGAGTCTGTTCCCTTCTTAAGAGTTGTAGCGTGATGACAAAAAGCTTTAAACTTCTTTCTAAGCTTCTTCAAATAAAACAGGTAGTTGTCGAAATTTTCAGGCCCAAAATAGCGATTTCGATAATAAGGTGCAAGTTGTAGCTTTGTAATAATTACAATTAGGTATATCATATAACCCACGTTATGATAACTAGACTATTAATAAATATACTTGTACTTTCCTATGATTATGAGCATGACAAAGTAACTCTGCTCTTCCTGATGGAAAACATGAATAGAATTCAAGAGTGGTGGACACCATACTCATTGCGAATGCAGGCAATGCAACAATGCAGTATGGTGACAAACACCATTGAGATTCTTCTGCATCATTCAGGCCTCCGGTCTCGCACTCACCAACGTAACACGACAGCACGACTGCTGTCATTATAGATTCTGTAAGGGGATAGTACCAACGTGGCTCTAGTACCTTGACAATACATAAATAAATACTTACATATTGGCACACACACATACACTTAGCTACTAAGTTAGTTTCTAGTGAAGAGCTAATAGTCATTAAAGAAAAAAAAATTGGTTTTCAAACAAATGCTATTAAAATGCTACTAGAGTGCCTTCAAATTAGTTAAATTTAACAGTTTCCATTTTAGTGGCACCGAAACTTGTTTGGCAAGGGGCAACGGTGATGGCTTATAGGGGTTACGAGGCAGAAAATTTCCATAGAAATCACCCTTTTGACCTAGTAAGGTAACCCCGATTCGAGATTAATGGGCCAGAAAAGGCAGTACGTTTATTAAAGAGAGAGGGGCATTGTTCGCCATCGTATACTCGTGCCAAGAGAAACGTCGGTCTATTAGTTTGATAAACACTAGAGCTAAATAATAGTATGATGATAAGCAATGTTATTTATCCCTTTTGTGTGTGCAATTTATCTATAATATATATGTATTTCATGTTAACCCATTACCCTCTATTGTCTAGCCAGGGTCTAATCTAAGGACCACATTTAGGACAATATTTAGAAGTATATATTTATCAGTAGTCTAGTTATCAAAGTACAGGTTCTGCTTATACCTGCTTTACACGTAATGATAAATTGAGATGATTAATCTGTACGGACTGCAGACTGATTTGCGTAGATTTACCGATCGTGTGTATGACAGTAATATACAACGCTTTAAATACACACACATTTGATAAATGAATGCACAAATCAATCTACAGTATTTTACCGTTACGAGTGTAGCTAACATTAGTTTGAGATCAGAGGGCCGTACCGCATGTCAAGATTTTGTAAAATAATCATGAATAAATAAGCCTTATATAAATTTTATAAAGTTACTACACACTATAATAGTAGTTATTTTAAGCCGTTGTGGCGACTTCTACATACAGCGCAACACAACAGAGCCATCTACCGGATATACACCAAACGACGGAGTAACGTACAATACAAAGAAATTACCAATCTTGCATCGCGCAATAGAAATTCTAGCGCCGATTAGCATATATACAACATCCCAACATCAACTGATAGGCAGTGACCCGCCAGGCATGATTGCCTAGCCAGGTCGGAGGATCCTCCCCTTATGTTGGAGGGACACATCACACCCGTTCCTCTACACTTACCACCACAAAGTTATTAAATAACAAAGAAATATCAAGAAAAGCCCCAAACGAAGAAATCCCTCGATAAAATACATATAATATTAGCTGAATACCGCGGTATTACGCTCTTTTTGCGGGTGTTCATGGATGGTGGTAACCGCTTAGGCGATACGTCTGCTTGTTTGCCCAAAATCCATAAAAAAACAAAAATAGGTTAAAAAAACAGTAGTAATTGGTAAGTAATGCAAATGAAAAGGTAATTTTATTTAAAGACTACTAAAAATATTGTTGTATTAACTATAATGTGTGATATATTTATAAAGGACAATTCAATATTAAAGGTTTTCACCGCCACAACATCAAAAAATATAAATAAAAAAAAATACATCTTATAAAAAGAAAAAGTTTAAAAACCATACCCCAACCCCTCTCTCCATCCCCCAAAGGTCGGCAACGCATTTGTGACGCCTCTGGTGTTGCTGGTGTCCATGGGCGTCGGTAATCGCTTACCATCAGGTGATATGTCTGGTCGTTTGCCCTCTATACCTTAAATTACTCTATGTAAAATTAACGAGACACGTTTAGGTCTCACTCGACGATAGTACTTAGTCATCTCGCAGTTTAAGTGCTCTTTTGATTGTTCCCAGTAACTTGTTGAACTCAAACGTACTTAAAATGGATAATGAATTATGGGTTTTAGTTTCTAGAGATAATAATAAGATAATAATAATGTCTTTATGTTCCCAGACTGTTGCATCATCCTGTTGCATTCATACTTTTGTCATCTGTTTTCGTTTATTATTGAGTTTGAACTTGACAACAATATTATTATGTATTTTAACCTACTTAAAAACTTGATGCATTATTTTATTTAGAGCCTAGAGCAATTGTTTCAACTAATATGGTAAGTCTGTCTAATAAGAAGCAAGAGGGGCATTGAAACTACTGAAATTTTAGCTTTAAAAAAAATCACACAAAAAGTAGGGATATCTCCCCTAAAATCAATTATTCATAATACGACACAAATAATGACAAACGTTAGAAGAACAGTTGGCAGATCATGTTCACCATGAGTTTGTGTTCACAGCACTCAGCACAAATTGTACTATTTAATCATTGCGTTTCCTCTTATTGACTTCACTAGTTTGATATAGTATTTGACCCGGATTTCGAGTAACACTGAAATTTAATTTAATAGTTTCAGGGAAATGCCAGCAAACAATGATTTGTCTTCGTGAAAATTAAATTACTTTAGTTTCGGAAGTAAAATATTCTTGGCAGCATATGAGCTGCAACAAATGTGTACTCAGTTTGAATAATAGCATGTTGCAGATCAATTTTTGTTGAGCCCAAGCGTACGACTTGTAACAAATTTTACACTCACTTTAATAATTAAGTTCACATAAAATCGAACTGAAGTATGTACTAGTTGTCAGTATATTTGAGGGCACTGACTTCTCAATAACAGTTGCTGTATGCTATATGTTACATTAATTGATACAACATTCGCATATAAATAAATATTTTGAAAAACCAAAAAGAGATATAAAATAAAACTTACGCGTGTATCAACATTTGGTCCATAATTTGCTGCTGTCTCTCATTTAGCACACTGGCGAGATGTCCACCTAACCTTGCACACTCCGCTTCAGCCTGCCTCCATGCCTTCTTCGCTTCCCTCACCGCTGATATGCAAAAATCTCCAGATAAAACCCACCCATAGTCACAATGACCAACAGTCTCTTCAACAGCCTTATCCATCCACCAGACCTTCAGCCACATAGCTGACGTATTTTTTTTCGCTGCAATACTAATATTCAACCGAACAGAATTCTTTTCGGATACTATCTGTACACTTCTCAACGGGTCCCCAGGCTGGGAGCAGTGTCTCCACCTCGACTCCCCATCTTCGAGACTCAGTTCCATTCCTCTACATAAAGCTTGAACATCCTCATGGATGATATTCGAAAGATCATTTTCTTTCGTATTCTTTGGACCCGTGCCCATTTGTAACCGCAGAGCAACGCGGTTTCCATAAGGAAGATGGATTTCATAGGAACACATCAGCTTAACTGTTGGGCCCACTTCGAACGAGCCGTTTCTAGCCGTTAGAAGAACATTGTGACAATGGTCTACTAGACGGTATACCGCGGCGAACGTGGGTCGGCCATGTAATTCTATTGCTGGATTTTTGGACGATGAAGAATACAGGAATTTCTTGTTTGGAAGTGGTATTTGGTCCAGTTTACCGCATAATGTGGGTGTGTTTGGTGCAAAGCGAATGAAGCCGTTGGCGCAAGGTACGTTGAGTTTGTGTAACTCTATTAGTAAGGCATTGCGGAAAGGGGGCGGAGGGATAAGCAGGCGACATCCACGTGTGCGTGGCAGATGCCCGGAGTGTACACGTCCGGTACGGGTTGCACGCAATCGTATAGCACAATCTGTAACAAAGAAAAAAAGTAGTTAGTACATGCACGGCAATTAGTGCCAGCTAGACAAAGGCAACAGAAAATTTGCAATTTAGGTTTTTAATGTTTATTACATAGTCTAAATTTTAGAAAGCACATGACGCGTTTGTTTGAAAAGAAATATTATTGGAGTAACTCCTACATTGTTAACTGCCTTAATTATCAAGATCCTAAAATAAATTTTATGCTTCTTACCCTTCAGCAGCTGAACGCTTTGGAGATTGGGAATTAAGCTTAATATTTTTCATAATATCCTCTAGATACCACGAGTCTGATAAGCCAAATGGCTGTAGGGACGGTTTAGTGGCTTAAGTGGTCACCTAGCCAATTCCTGTTGTGGGTTTAATCCTACTGTGGGACAACACTTTGTGTAAATCACAAACTATTGCTTGCAGATTTTAAGTGTTCTCTGTGTGTATTTTATGAATGCCACATAGAATATATTCCTCGTGTGGGATTTTTTTCTCATAAAAGTAAAGTTATTCATTGCGTGATTCACGTGAGGATGACCAATATATAACATTGGTCACGTAAACGCGATCTCACTCTAATAAACTTTTCTTTTTTTTAAAATTACAGTCGAGTAGTACAGAAAATGAGACTTCGTTGATATTTTCCAAGCCCACATCGGACGATTTCCCAAGACCTTCACCAGGTCATCGGACCTCCTTGTGGTGGACATCTTTCGGTTGAGTTGATGATGATTTTCTACGCCTCGATAACTGCTATTGCTGCTACAATAAGATTATTCAATGAAACAGCCACGTTTATAAATTATTCTAACAATGTTAACACCTTAAGCTATCCTTGTTTACAAAGACACTATTAGCGTTATAACTATATATACATTATCCCAAATTCCAGAGAAACCTCGACCCTTAGACATTGTTTCGTAACCAACAGCGTCTTTAAGATCTTGTCACATACAATCTGCCCTTTGTGCACCGTTTACACGTCTTTAGATCAGTCGTATACTTAAGTTTCTCCTAACATAGACTTAAAGGTATTTGTTACCTATGTGTTTATGCTTACCTAACTTTACATTAATGTGTTAAGAATAAACGATAATGGTATTTTATTAACAGCTTTTAAAGGGTCACTTATGGATATAAGCCTCTTATTAGAATTGACGTTTTCTAATACTATGTTGCGCTAGTTAGAAGGGTTTATAGATTTGTTTTAAAGATTTTCTTCTCTCTGTAGTGTTGTTGTCTTGTTTATTTTGCCACCTTAGTTTACTTTTTCGATACCTTTGTTGTTTATCTATCAATGCACGGTAAAATTTAAACGTGTCAAAGAATTTCCTATAAATTACTTGGTCAAGTTTGCATGTGTGCTATTTTAGGATTTTTATAAGTTTACATGTGTGTAAAATATGAACAGCTTGTTCCTTCACTTACTTATTTGATGATGTTCTCCTAACCGATTATGGCCACGGCAGCCAGACTAAACGGAGACTAGAAAACTACACGGAAGATATTATAGTGCACAAGGGTATGCGTAAACACAGGTGCACTCTCTGTTCCTTCTCTCTCATAATCCGATGGGACGGTTAACCGACACCGAAGAGGGATCAGCCCCAGGACCGACAGCTTTACGTGCTCTCCGAGGCACGGAAGTTCAGACCCCAACTTCCAAACTCCAAGTTGTTATTAATTATTTCTATAATCAGAAAAATACAATAACACTTTTGGCCCGACCCGCAATATTAATCGGCAGTCACATACATCAACCTCTAGACCATAGAATTAATGTCTTATTTATTAACTACATGTTTGCACTACGGATAACGATCCTTTCTCATTCGGTTCGTGCCGTAATAGTCGATTAAGGAAGCAAAAGCATTAAAGTGCGGGAAAGCAGTTCTGTAAACTAGAAATAACCCATATACTGATTCGTGTAATTAGAGTATTGTTGTAGTCAATACATATTTGATAAGGAGTGACCTATGTCTAGCAGTATATTTCATTTATTCAGACAGTACAGTCTACTGTCTGAATAAATGAAATATTATTAATGCGTGAGTTTCATCATGAATAAATAACCTTTATTATCGATAATAAAACTCACACATCAAAAGCACTTGATTTAAAATTATATTTTTGCTATGTTGTATGTTCTTTATAACAGTTGTTATTAATCAATGCAAATTTAGGATCATTTATTCAAATAAGACATTAAGTGATATATATTAACGTTAAATTGGAGCTTTAGTTAAAAATCATAGATGCGAAACATTCGCCACAACATGTACTGGATTGTCAAGATGAAAACATTAAAAAGTACTGCCCGCTTGTGTCGATCCTTAACTTTTAGTTTCCAAAATACGTAGAGCTTTATGAGAAGAATACTGTCAAAAAAACTCATGGCTACTCTTTTTAAAAGTCAGATATTCAGGAACAATAGAGTTAGTTATACATGAAAAGTAAACAGTATGCCAACTGTTGCCATCTGGAATTCATTTTATTGAAATACTTGAAGCATTTCAATAAAATAAAATTGAAAGCAAACATACTAATAAAAAAAAACACTCAATGATACCGTTGATGCTTTGTGTATAACAATGTTTTAGACTAAATATAAACTTAACATGGCTATATAAAGCTTTCAGAGCGATAATATATTAGAAAATTGCATCAAATACTTTTATCTCCCGTGAAAGGCCAATTTGGCTGTAAAACGATGCAGAGCCTCCATTGTACTGGAATCGCTGAAGCGAGGTGATCAAGCTTATATGTACATACACACATGTTACATGTATACGTAACTATGAATAATAATTATTTTCACATGAATTAATGCGATCAGTTATTAAAAGGTATGAAATACCTCTAATTTGCCTGTAGTTTCGATCAGGTTGCACAGGCCGTGGTCACAGACTGACAGTCAGCCCGTGACCACGGCCAGTGCCTCGTGATACCTTTACCTTTATTAAGCGCGAAGTTTAGCAGTTAGAGTAACCGTGTTTGTTTAGCTATTGCGTTCAACAGTAACGATAGCAGGTAACTGTAGTTTACGCAAAACACGCCTATATTATATGCTTTTGCTTGTGGATTTGTCCATGTGTATGTTTTTTGTTTCTAACTTTAACAATGCCGAATCTTCAAATATCCAGCTATTACCTTATTATATTTTATTCTCCTTAAGGGTGAGATTTCTAGCAGGTGCTTGCAATTTAAAAAATTTTAGCTGTCAATATTTCAATAGATTTAAAATTCTTAGATACAGTAATTTCTTTTTATTTATAACTGAAATCAAACAGAAAGTATACAATTTTTAAATATAAAAATAGTAATCTAAATCGGCTTATGAACGATGATGTTCTGAGGCAACAAACATAAAAAAATACAACCGAATTGAAAACCTCCTGTTTCATTCGCAGTAGACTAAAAAAGTTTGAACCAATTAAATCTTCTTAATTTTTTTAAAGTGGCAATATTGATTTGTTACGTCGTTCCATTTTAAATTTGGAGCACGTTCCGTCGTAATTGGTCAGATAGATACGGGCGTCTGTACCGTGCAGACGTTGTTGTAATCGCTAAAGTTCAAGAGGTAATGCCAAGTACACTATACACGTGCAGGTAATGTTAAAACAATCATTTTGGAGGAGGGTCGAAAACTTACGAAAAGGATTCAAAAGTAATGTATACTGATTACAGTACACTCCTATATTTGTTTTAGTTATAATTTCACACGTCTTATACATCTGTCGTATGTTTCTAAACTAAGCAGAGCATGTACTATAGTTAGCAGACTGCTGAGAAATATTCTTATATATTTCTACATACATACATATATAATAGTTATGTTACACCCAGACACGGGAAAATGATCGTGTCATCACATAATAACTTGTCACGGGCGGGAATCTCATTCACGACCCCTGGTTTAGTAGTCGTGGTTACTAACTAACCAAAGTTCGATTTCACGGTTAGCCTAATGGTTTAAGAGGTCGCCACGCCGTTTCCTGCTCCGCCAAGTGTTGTAGGTTCAAATCTCACATAAAACAAATATTTATTTTGGGTCTGGGTGTTCTTTGCGTCCATTTAATGTATGTTAGTAGTCTCCCGCGTCATGTATATTCATATTGCGGGAGTTGCCTTAAAAATAAATATTTTAAAACAATGCCCTGGTAAGTCATATACATTCATATAAAAATGTTAAAGACATTCTTTATGAAATGAAATCGTAAAGCAATATATTTAATGCAAAAATTGCAACAGCAACAAAATAACGTAGCCCATTGTGCAGGAACGGCCTCTCTTTAAAATAAATTGTCTCGTAAACTCCAAAATTGGTTATACTTTGAAAACTTATTGTATAAGCTTCAGGTACAATATTATTTTGCATAACGACTTATAATAACTTTGTCGGGTTAACTGTTGCAAAGTTTTTACCCAGTGTTCTGATATCACTTACTACTTTCAGCAGTTTCATTTCAATCCATTCGCTTTCAAGAGTCATATCGAGATGATATATATCATAATTTCTTCCTTAAAGACTGGTCTATTTATTTCTTCTATTAAAATGGCTAATCAATACATATTGTGGCGACTTCCACTTTCAACGCAAAAACAGAAAAACATTACAGCGCCATCTACCGAAGATACGTCGAACTACGGAGTAACGAAGGAGACTAAGAAACTACCAAGCCTGAATCACACAATAGAAGTTCTCGCGCCGATTGGAATACATACAACTTCCTAACATCAACCGTTGAACAGTGGCCCGCCAGACATTATCACCTCGTCTGGCCGGAGGATCCTTCTTTTGTATCGGAGGGATATGTAGAGTAGGGAGAGCCACGCTTCGGCATGAATGGGCCGGCTCGGCCGGAGTGATACCACGGCCTCACAGAAAACCGGTGTGAAACAGCGCTTACGCTGTGTTTCATCGAGTGAGTGAGGATACCGGAGGCCCATACCCCAATCCAACGCCCCCTATCCCCCTTACCATCCCCTTTCCCCCCAGGCCGCCATAGTGTGGGTCACCATGCTGCATTGTTCTTTTTCGCATTGAGGATGGTGACCACCACACTTGGATTCTGCTCATGCTTTCCATCAGGCAGGGCAGAGTCATTTTGGCAGCTTAAATATAAAAAAAAAAAAAAGTATGTCACACCCGTTTCTCCACAATAGAATGATATAGTAACTGGTCTGTACGTGGAAGATAGATTTATACAAAAAACTTTTATAGGTCTTTATGAACGCAATAGTACCCACAACAATTTTTACTCCAGCTCACATATGAGTTTTCTTTCTACCGAATCAGTGAGGTTACTAGTCACGCTAATACTACTTATTACTAGAGGAACTACTTATTCATATAAAAAATTTTTTTCTTCCTTTTCGATTGCTCACACGCAACTTTATACAGAAAAAGTCTACTTAAACAAGTAACGAATTATTTAAAAAGCAAACTGACTGCGTATATCTTTTTTGTTTTGTTTTGTTTATTATTTTGATGCACCAAGTGTCACTCTCAAGACTAAGCCGTTTAGGCATTAAGGTGTGTCAAATAAATGTACATACATACACTCGAAAAACACAACCATCCTTCTCTTGCAGTCGGGTAATAAAAGCATTACTAAATAAAGTATGAGTCAAGAAAACATTTAGCTCATTATCTACCTTCATTACTTTAAACTATTAAGTTCCTACATGAATCCCCACAATTACAAATCCTGATATTGTTTTAGTTTGACTACGAAAATTTCATTATTTTAACCACGACAAAGCTCATTCCTTTATCTGTAGATACATCTTGAGAAGATACAAAATATTTTACATTCTTTTAACTTTACAATAGGCGGACGAGGCTAAACGCAGTTTTGCATTAATTTTCTTTTGATTCACGACCCTCTGATCCTAAAATCAGTGGAGCCTGAACAATTAATAAATGAAATGGGGAGCATCTTTCGAAAAAAGAAAAAACGATCTCAGTCATTTGTTTCTTTAGAAATAAATGTTTGGGAATTCGTCTCCAAATTTAAAAAAAATTATATGTTGGTGATACGATGTTTACCGGGTCACCTAGTGATATAGAAAAATATTCCCAGGACCCGCACACAGAACAAATGATTATATTCTTTATACAAATATTTGTACTGAGTAACGACCAAACTCATGACTTCTGGATCAGCAGTCAATTATAAAATATAAACAATAAAAAAATATTATTTAAACAAAATGAAACACAAGCTTACAAAAGTCGACTAATAAAAGCGTGTATTTTAAAAGTATGTTCTTTGAACAGTCGCCGTTATATCAAAAAGGGTTACTCGTTTGGTACCCTGGTCCCGCACACTTCAGACGCGTTTTGATGTGTGTTTTTTTATGGAATAAGACGCAAACAGCATACGTATCGCCTATTGGTCACCAGAGGCGTCACAAGTAGGTACCCGGATTTTGAGGGGTGGGGAAGATTTTGTGATATGGGCCTCCGGTTTCCTCACTCACTCGGTGATATACAGCGCAAGCGCTGTTTCATATGAGTTTTCTGTGAGCCCGTGGTGTCTCTCTCTCCGGTCGAGCCGAGTCAGTCGAGTAATAGACAACTGATATAAATATATATATTGCACTTTTTTTGTAAATACATACACATTATACATAAAAAACACCCAAACTCCGAAACAAATATTTACAGATCATACAAACATTTGATCCGACCCAGGAGTTGATCCGCGTTGTAATGCGCGTCCGAGGCAGTAAAGTAATTAATTATTTGTTCATACATATACAATGAATAACCGAACGGTATAAAGATAACTCAAAGTTTGTGAATTAATCTCAGTACATTGTTACCAGTATGTTCATTTATGTTTGTTTGTATTCGTGTACCATAAATTTTAATATGTAATTATGTAGTTTGTAAATGCACACATTAATCTGAAATAAATGTGTACTGTTGGATCTTTATAGTATTCGTCAATCATGCGCGACTTCTACTGGTAAGCGTGCTGTTAACTATCCTATCCCAGCTATGCCAGCAAAACACATTAGGAAACGCGAAGATCTGTTTGATGGTTTCGAACTTCACCGTGAGCATCAACGTGACGCGTGAGGTATATATAATAGCTTTTTTTAGCTTGGAATAGGGGCCCAACGTACAGACGTTTCGCTTAATCGTAAGCGATACGTCTGCGCATCACCAAATGCGTCACAAGTGCATTGCCAGCCTTTGGGAGATGGGGATGGAGATGGAGGTAGAGGTTGAGGTATGGGCATTCGGTATCCTCACTCACTCGGTGATACACAAGGCAAGTGCTGTTTCACATTGGTTTTGGAGGCCGTGGTATCAATCCGGTCGAGCTGGCCGGCAGAAAGTTGTGCTTTGTAATTCAGAAAAGTTCTTGATATTAAAGATTAAGATTCGGTGTGGCGGTGGATGAAGACCACAGAAGTGTCGCCACCTTATTTTATCTTATGGGTATCACAAAAGCTGACTGAGCGAGAAAAATACGCAGAAGAACCCCATTGAAAAGAAAAGGAAAACTGAAACTTTACGTCCCCATCTAGCGAGCACGGCATTTTAAAATTGTAGGTCTAAACGTCCTTTTTAAGGAGCTGGCTATGCCTAGCAATTAAAGTAAAGGTTGTTGGTGATAATGATATCGCCTAGAATCATTACTCTCAAATGATTTACTCGAATAACTCATCCACTCTGTTTACTTTTCAACACATACCTAGATATATCAAGCGTTTATCAAAAATTCGGTAACTACAAAACTGCAGAGATTTCTCGTTTCTCTCGAATGTACCTCGCTTCGTGTTGAATAATGCAACGGCCTGGGATGAGCACTCTAATCTGCAAATCTGTTGCACTACCGTTATATGGAAATGAGGCAAGTGTAAACTTTAGGCTGATAAAGAATTCTTCTACTCTTTTTAGGGTTCCGTATACAAAGAATAAAAGTCTCAGTCCCAGGCTGTGTCTCATGAACCGTGATAATAAGAAAGTTGAATTTCAGAAATGATGTATTCTGTTGCTGCTATAACAACAAATACTAAAACAGAATAAAATAAATATGTAAGCGGGCTTACATACAACAAACGTGATTTTTTTGGTCGTTTTTGCTCCATATTGATAACGGTAAATTGAAGATGCTTAATACAGATTAAAGTAAATTGGAATAATTGAAACACTCTTTGTACCCATACATAGATAATCTATCCCGAGCCCAGGAGTGGGACATTATGGGTTGTTGATGATTGATAGATAATCTATAAGATTTTTGTATCAGAGATGACACTTTGTAATATATTCATTTTGCATTGATGTATCCCAAGTTATTTGTTCTGGGTATGGTGGGATACAACGAATTGAGGGTCAGAGGGGAACTTACACTCGTCTCGTCCGAATCACCATATGTGTTTCGGACAAATACGTGTGGCGGGGCCGCCGGCCACCGCTGCTGGCTATCCCGAGCGAGCGCACCAACCTGCTAAGTGAGGCGCCAATCACGCACCCGCTTCGCACTCTTAAGTTAATTGCAGATGTGGTAGACGTATTTATTGCTCACTAAGTGAATCCACAATGACAGCATTAAAACCCATTTGTTATCATAATAAGAAGATTGTAAAATAAATCGATAGATTGTATAACACAATCACCTGTAATCGTAGTTGTTTTTAAGTGGAAATAAAAAAATAAAAAAATATATGAAAAGGCTACAGAATCAGAAATAGAAACAATAGAGTTGAGTGATATAGATTAGTTTACTATAGTTTATAATTATTTGGATCATGGTAAGGCAGTAAATTTAATTAACATAAATTACTTATATGTAATATAAGAATTTGCATTTAGTTTTATAATGAATAATGTTTCAGAGGTAAATAAGTAGTACATTCTGGAATTAAACTCACTTGCACTTATTATATACTATTTTATTTATTAATTTTTATTTTTACATCTGGCCGGTTTTGATAATGCCATAAGACAGTATAAAAAAAACCGACAATCGAGAGTATAAAAAAAAGGAATTAAGTAGGTACTAAATTCTATATGCATAAATAATTTAGCACTACAGACTAGGGACTATAGATTCCATACTTCCAATTTTGTTTAGTTGAATCTCCATAGAAAAGTAGATGAAGAGTTTCCTCTTGGTTTAGATGTTGGCAAATATGACAGGTGTGGTACCGTGTAACCGCGAAAGTAATTCTATACTTTCGCGGTTCGATCGCTGGGAGAGACCCCAGATAAACACTGTGTGATAAACAAAATTATCTTTCTAAGCTTGCGTGAAATTTATCTTTATCATATAATTATATCTATATCAATTTATATATTGCTTACTCTGCGTTGCTCTAAGGTCGACTGTCAGAATATATCTACGGCATTAAGTCCGCCTTAGCCAATTTTGTGAATAAAGATTTAAGTAAACATATAAGTTTATTTTTTAAATTTATGTGTCTGGGTTACTGGTTTACAGCCGATTACGTGAATGAAGCTGGAACTGTGGTCAGCTAAATGTGGCTTTAAACACGCGTCCAATTTCTTGACTTCACTTTCTTCATCAGTTTGTATTAGCTTTTTAGTCCCGGAGTTAATCTTAGAAATTCGTTCAAATACTTAAAGTAATCGAATAGTAATTATAATTTTCTCAGCAGTTGTAATTAGTCGCTAAACAAAACTGAATGTAACACGAATATACATTTTGTTTGTATTAAAACAGCAAATATTTGTATACATTAGTAAACTAAATTCACTATATCCACGGGGACATAAACCAACGAAAAATGCAAACATTACAACAGTTTTAGCGTTTAATTAAGTACACAATAGTACACTTTACTGAACACACATTGGGTTTTGCGTAATTAAATGTAAAGTAACATTTAGGTGTTTTATGGCCTACGTACGGTATTTAGAATTGTATTTTTTAATAAGAATTGCATATGGCACACTCACTTCAATATATTAAATGCGCTATAAATCAGATTTCGCTTTGCTTTATATAATCATTTTATAAGGCTTTGGCAACTAATTTGAGCACATTGTTTTACTTTTGTATACCTTTCCTAAGCGGAAGGTTTAATATCCGTATGTATATATCTATTATCTACGTAATGACTCGCTGTATGTGTTAGACAAACTATAAGTGCAGTGAGCAGTTGATTGATTTTATAAAAAAATTGAAAATATTTGCTTTGATTTTTATTTTATCGGTGTATTAGTAATACTGATTCAGTATAGACTGAAAATTGTGTAGTGATTAATATTAAGACCTGTCAAAGACATACTACATTGTATTACTCGCTGCACGTGTACGCTCAATTTATTGTATAATTTTATACATTTTCCGTAAGCATCGATATCCAAAAGCATCGACATGCTTAATAAATTATCACCTTACGCAATTTGTATGCCCATTGTGTGATGACGTTAATATATCGCTCGTATTATGTACTACAATACACGTTATAATATTTCATTCTGAATACAGAACTGTGTTGAAAGCGAAGCTTTTTAAATATTAATGGTATTATTAATTATGTCAAATTATTTGAGAACGTTATTTTCATGGTCTGTGGTTAATTTAGAAACTATATTTTACTTGCGTCTCCACCCGCGTTTATGTCGGTTATTGAGGTGGTACCAAGCCGAAGAACTATCGATTTGCCATTTAAGTCAAATCTCCGAGCAGTTGTCAAGAGTTATCACGCACCGTCTTGAAGAAAGACTCGTGGAATTTTAACTCAAAGAGCAAATAGGTTTCGGCGCAGCGTTGCACACTGTATAGCGGATTATACAGAAGACAGAAGAATAAAATCAGCCCCTGTATCTAGCATTCGTGGACTATGGAAGGCCTTTGACTCGATTGAGGTCTGGTCTGTTTTGGAGTCCCTGCCATGTATTAACATATCTGTATTAACTAAGAATACGACGGCCCTATAATAAAAGAGTAATTGAAAATTACTTTACATTCCATTAGCCGTATTATTTATGGCCTTCACAGTCAGGTGAGTTCTACGCGAGCAATGAACTTTGATCTTTTTCTTTATAATAAATGAACACGTTACCTACCTTACGAAGAGTGGTTATTGGACGCTGGCCAAGTTTCTTTAACAAACCTTTATAGAACTTATTGAATTGATGGACATAGAAGAAGAGTCATTTTTCCTCTTGTCAGTAAGTTATATACGCTCACGCTTCATTACATTTCAGGGTAGGCAGATATGACAAACGCAATTTACCATGTTCGTGACACATAACTTCCGTTTCGTAATTCTAGATTGACTAAATGCTTCGCATACTCTCGCCGGTCGCCGTTTTAACAAGAAATAAACTAAGTCAGTATTGTGTCTTTGAGGGTCTTCCATCACCGGCTCGCTTACAAACTCAAAGATTCACCATAACCGTCATCACTGTTTTCCTAAGATTTCTTTTACTTTAAAGTTATGTCAGCACTGTTCTTAAAAATACGAAAGATTTAAGGTTCTGTTTTAATTCCTGTTAGGGAATATATAAAAGGTGGATAGGGCTTAGGAACATATGGGCCGGTTCAACCGAAGTCATACCATGGCCTCACAGGAAACCTGTGCGGATTTGCCGGAATCGGAACAGCGCTTGCTTGCTTAAGCAAGGATACCGGAGGCATACCCATACCCTGTCCGAATGGCGTAAGAAAGCGGTTCCCGGATCTCTCCCGAGTCAGGCGCTGAGTGGCACACCGTGGTGGTTTAATGGGTAGTCTGGCGAGTCAGTCAGGAGTCCCACACGAAGCGAACCCCCTGTCCCCGCGGGGGGGGGGGGGCGAAGTGCGTAAACGCATTCCACCACGTAAATAAAAAAGGCATACCCATGCCCATTCCACGCCCTATTCCACAAAGGCCGGCAACGCACTTGTGATGCTTCTAGGGTGTCCATGGGCGGCGGCAATCCCTTACCATCAGGCGATATGCCTGCTCATTTGCCCCCTATACCAAAAAAATAACTAGGACTTCTTCTTAATATTTTAATAACAGTTGTTCCCGGATCTCATCTAAACGCACGAAGTACATCGCGTGGTAATATTTGGTTCGATTCCTACACACTGCCCTTGAAAACCGAGTGAAATGACAGCCTAAATGTATTTCCTCGCGTAAAAAAGCTGGTACTGATACCTTATACCTTATTTGATACCTTAAAACTTTGTTTCGACTTCACGTAGATGTAAACTTATGAAATCCGTTCAGAAATAAGATTAGTAATAAGATTGAATTAAAAATGGGGTCTAGGAAACCAGGGAATTGTCCCCTTCTTTGACTACTAATTTTTATGTTATTTTCTAAAGCATAGTATTTTGTTTCTATTTACAATCACCAATTCTTCACAATAAGCCTAGACTAAAATATTTATATTTCTTTATTGGTATGAATTCCAAACTCAATGTATTTTTAAAAATTCAAAGTAATAAATGAACGAATAAATATCTAATTAGGCCCTTTGAATGTACATTTTAATATAGCATTCAAGATCAGTCATGCATACAACCTTTTTACATAATATTTGGGCAAAGCCGACCAAGAAAGAAAGTAGGGCCAGTTAATTTTTCTCAAAACGAAATAATTTTGTGTTTCGTTTCGAGAAAAATTAACTGACCCTAACAGCTTCGTTCCTATTGGTTAATATTTAAGAGGGTTCGCCGTGGCGTTGTGTTGTGCAGACGAGGTTATAAAATATATTATAATTTTTTGTGCACTTAATTTGTGACTCTTTCACGTATAATTTCTTTCTGTCGGCATTTTACGACTTACGAAAGAGATTTTCGAAAGGGAAGTATGTATGTTTCAAATAGTATTTGAAGCTATGTACCTTATTGATGTAAGAGTGTGAGCAGTACTAGATATCAGAAGAAGACTTTAATATAACAGCTTTAGACAGTTTGCTGCGCGACATAGGCATCACTTTAGAAATAATGTACCACGTAGGCTAGATGGATTGGTATATTGTGTGAAACAGTGCTTGCACTGTGTTTCACTGAGCGGCAGAGGATACCGGAGGCCAATACCCCAAAACATTTTTTTTATAGAATAGGGGGCAAACGAGCTGACGTATCGCCTGATGGTAAACGATTACCGCCGCCCATGGACACCCGTAACACCAGAGGCGTCACAAGTGCGTTGCCGGCCTTGGGGGATGGGGAGGGGGATGAGGGAAAGGGTTGGATTATATGCCTTTTTTTTTTTTGACGTGGTTGAATGCCTTTACGTACTTCGCTCCCCCCCTGCGGGTACAGGGGGTTCGCTTTGTGTGGGACTCCTGACTGACACCAGCCAGACTACCCACTAAACCACCACGGTGTGCCACTCTACGCCTGAGACGGTAGGGATCCGGGAACCGCTTTCTTACGCCATCCGGTTGGATTATATGCCTCCGGTATCCTCACTCACTCGGTGAAACACAGCGTAGGCACTGTTTCACACCGGTTTTCTGTGAGGCCGTGGTTATCACTCTCTCCACTCCCAAAGGCCGACAACGCATTTGTGACGCCTCTATTGTTCGGGCGTTCATGGGCAGGGGGAAATCGCTTACTGTTAGGCTTACTATTAAAAATTAGGATGTACTCGGATTTTGGTGGATCGGAAATAATATGTGAACCGTATATTACACAATTATAAAATTATTTTAAAAGTTAATTGAATAATATTATTTAACTTATGCTCTCATTAGGAAAAGATAATGTATGAATAATAAAGCTGTATTAATATAGCTTTACATAAATAAAATCAATGTACCTTGCTCAAAACATTTCATCTTTGTACGAGCCATTTCACGTAGTTTCGTGAAGTTTATTGTAACCATAAACTTGAATGAAATTACACATCCATGGGTTGTAGCATGTTTTATGGCTTATAACCTCTCTTAATAAACATAAGCTATCAAGTAAAAATTGAAAAATATGTTTATTTTTAAATTAACGTAGTGATCACTTAGACAAACCATTTTTTCTAAACATTAATACTTTGGTACTTTTCGAATGGAAGTACTTTAAATGTTTGAGATTTTTATTGACAGTTTAATTTTGACAAAAAGTTTTAAACGTAAAATTATTCAGCTATTTTAGTGTTTTTCTTGAAGTTGTTGTATCAATCTGATAACAAAAGTACAAGCTTTGCATGGTTTAGGATCATATAGCCGTTTTGGGGTGTGTCAGGTTACGGCTGTTGTGTAATAGTTTTTACCAACATGAGAAAATTTCTACCCGTGGCTCTGAGAGCATGTTAAGCCATCGCTCCTTATTATCATGTACATCTAAGGCAAGCGTTATTTATAAGTTACTGCCCTTAAATTTACTGACAACTAGTTCTACCTTCGAGTTGCTGAGGTTTGACGCCAGTCGTTTCGTGGTAAAACATGTGTTCAGGTTTTCATCCATTGAACTAGTAGGTAGGTAGTAAACGAACTCTAAACATATTGGAAACAATAAAGGCTCAGAGGGTGTGCCAAAACCCTAGGCTGGTTAATTTCAAGCAGATATAAAAGTTATCATGCAATTTTTGGCTTGCAATATTCAAATCTGAAAATTAACTTCTTGCATATACAGAATATCTCAAATATACCTAGCAAGCTATTCTTTCATTATGAACTCCATTATAGTTATATAGTTTTCGAAGCAGTTTTACACATAATATTCAAATCAACTACCATTGTTATACACTCAGACCACTTAAATTAGCATTGCAGACAAATAAATCGCGTCTAAGCAAATGTTTTAAAAGAAAATTTCATGCAATTAACAAAGGCGAACTCAAACAAAACATAGCCTTGGTCACAAAAGAAGTCAAAATTGACTTATGCTCCTAAAAGACTGGAATACTAAATTTCTTAATAAGATAACTTTGGACACTTATTCTGGAAAATCTGGATTTAGAGCCAATTTCATCAGTTAATGATGAACTCCCTGATAGACAATTTCGAAATTTTCTAACATATTTTTTTTTATTTCGGTTTCACAAGTCTTGTGAAGACGTGACTGTTTCATTGATCTAGCGTTTGGCGTTTGCGACTGCTTATCATGATTCGTGGGTTCGAATCCCGGATCGGGCCAAAAAGTGTTTTTGGAGTTTTTCTGATTATAGAAAAGCTCCGAGCTTGGGACTTGGGGTCTTAGCCTCGCTGCCTCACAGAGTACTTAAAGCCTTCAGTTCTACGGCTAATATCTTCCCGGTCGTGTTTGATAACAGTCTCGTCGAATTATGAGAACGAGGAAACAGAGAGTGCACCTGTGTTTGCATACATACTTGTGTACTGTAATTTCTCCTGTGTAGTTGGCTGGTCTCCGTTGAGAATGGCCGCCGTGGCCGAAATCAGCTAGGAGAACATCATAGAGTCATATATGTGGGAACATGTCAGATATATATTTAAGTATCAGCAACTTTATCTGTTAAATAGTGTTACAGGGCAGGTACTTATCTGACTGCCTCGTTGGCGCAGTGGTAGCGTACACGACTGCTACGCATGAGGTGTCAATTTCGGTCAAATGTTTGTATGACCCGCAATTTGTTATGGAGTTTGTGTGTAATGAAGATACAAAAAAAAATCTATCAGCCATCTAGTACCCATAATACGAGCTCTGCTTAGTTTGGGACTAGATGGCGTTGTGTGTTAGAATGTTATTGTTTATTAAATATAACATCTGAATTTTATCATTGGTAAAACCGGCCCTTAATGTCTAAAACTAAAGTTAAGAAGCTGTGATTTTAAATTAAAACTCTGGACTATTTTTTTCTTGTGGATTTATTCATATATTTTTACAGTGAAAACTTCCTTTAACGCGTTGTCACCAAACGCTCTCCATGAGCTATATGTATGTTGTGTATATGTGTACTTTTGTTGTTATCGTTGTTTGTTGTTGATGCTAGATCTAATGTACGAATTTACTGCGTATATTTGAACCACTTTGTAACAAAAATATTATATATGTAACTGTGTAATGTATGTTTGGAAAGATACTACCTCCTAACATACAGCTCGCGCTGGTTTGGGATTCAGGGATAATGTAACTTGCTGCAATAAATAATTTATTATTATTATTCTCTTTATTAAAATCATTTGTACATATTATTTATATTTTAAATATACATATAAAAAAAATACATTTAAAAATATGAGTAGATCACAGACTTCGAGTGCAGGCATCAAGAAACCAGTGGTTAGGGTTCCAAGGACAGGAAACTCCTCACAATACGAGCCATGGAGTAGGACTGCCTTCTGCATCAGACCCTTGATCCAACCGTCTAACGTGAGCCTCTTGAGGTTTTAGTCGAGGCTTTTGGCAATCAATCCGTGAGCAGATATGACTATCGGAACAATGATCACCGATTCTACATTCCACATATCGACAATCTGGTGAGATAAATCCAAATATTATTATTATTAATTTACTTTTTGGGTGAAACAAGCATAAAACTAGCGTCATCGTCACCGCACGCTTTCCATGAGGTATGTGTATACTGTGTACACATGTATTTACACTTCTATCGGCAGTCCTCACAGACTGCCCCTCATTTTTTACATTATAAGGGGGTCATCCGCGGAACACTTTCAATACAAGAGTTACGTAATTCGCTCACACTGATTGAACCTGGTTTGCTGAAGCATGACCCATGGTCATTCCCATGATCGGATAAATCCGATAAATTAAGGCTATATACGTATGATAAAGGAAATCTGTTTATTTCATAGACAATACGTAATTTTCCCAAAAAATGTGTTTTTAACATACTTTTATTGTCTGCTCCGAATATTTTCTTTGTTTGTATCCGATTTACACATGTTTTCATAAAATATATTTATTTTCCCATCCATTGTGATCCCGGATGTTTTAAGCGAGGTGTGAAAAAGTATCTCACTCGGCCACCATACTGCATTGTTGCATTGTCTGCGTTCGCATTGAGGATGGTGACCACCTCTCTTGGATTCCACTCCTAATTACCATCAGGCAGAGTAGAGTGACTTTGGTGGGCCTATACATAAATTAAAATCTATACAGAAACCTTACACTCGATATCATTTAATATGTTGATATAGGCGTCTTTTCTGGCATTGCACGGGGCAATGTATAGAATAGCTTGTATTCTGTTCAATCAATTCGGTATAAAATCATGTGTTATTCTTTATATAACAGCATTAATGATTTTCTTACTTTCTCTCTATTTTCTTCGTTGATCAGTCAAGCGTAAGACCAACAAACTTTCGCCCACAATGTTATCAGAATGTATTGACGGTGTAGTTCATAGACGAATGTCTGTCGAAAAGTTTGTTAGTGTATAAATCTATTGTATATATTGATATTTGTTGGAAGAAAGATAATTTGTTGGTTAGCCGTGATCCGTGATAACAAGAAGTTATTTCCTTTTATTGGAACTTTGTGTATATACGTTTGGAATGCTTCTGCATCATTGAGATTTATAGTTTTTTAACGCAGTTTAATTTAAAGTTTACTTGCACAATTACACCCTTCAGGTAAACTTGAGCTGGTTAGAAAAGATAATTGTACAGTTGGGCCACAAACACGCTCCGGTTTACCTGTAAACTTGAACGGTACAGGCAAATTTCTCAGGTATGCGCAACCATTATTTCAAAGAATACATAGTTGCAGCGAGATATTAATGCTTTTTGTAGCAAAAACGACTTCCGATCAGATAGTAAAAACATTTAATCTATATATTAATATTTGAAGCAAAAATGTTGTACCTCTTTTTACGAATGCCCCGATAGAAGAGTATGAAATTCCGCACACTTATAGTTTATAGAGAGTATTATTAAAGTAGTATTATATTAAAGTAGAGTAAGCACTGTAGACGCTAACATTTTTTTTTAGTTAGATACTTGTAAAAGTATATCAAATTATAAAATAACATTCAACACACTAATATGCGTATGACACACACATACACAAAATGCATATATACAATTGTATGTACGACAAAGTCAAAAGTCTAAAAAGATGTTTTTATTCTTGTTTTTCTGTTGTTTGACTACCTCGTTGGTCTAGCGGTTAGCGTATGCGACTGCTAATTATGAGGTCTCGGGTTCGATTTCCGAGTCGGACCAAATATTTGTATTATTTGCAAATGTTTGTTTTAGAGTTTGGGTGTTTTCTATGTATAGTATGTATGAATTCACAAAAAAAAATGTATTTATATCAGTTGTCAAGTACCCATGGTACAAGCTTTGCTTGGTTTAGGACTAGATGGCGTTGTGTGAGATAAAATATCAGAAAAAAAATATTTATTTATTTCTTTTTTTGATGAGATGGCAAACAGCTACTCGCAAATCAGCTCTCCTGCTAATTTCAAGTTTTTAAATCTAAAAATCATAAGTCTTCAAATCTCTGTCGTGATGAAATTACTGAAAAATAATGGAAAAAAATGTGGATGAGATGAAATGGGGACCGTGTTTCAAAAAACAAAAGAAAACAATTTCCTAAAAGGATATTTTTTTCATACTGAATGTCAAAAGAGGTGTAACATCTTTAGACAAAACTACCGTGGGAGAGCCACGCTTCGGCATGCATCGACCGAAGTGATACCACGGCCGCAAAGAAAACCGGTGTGAAACAGCGCCTGCGCTGTGTTTCACCGAGTGAGTGAGGATACCGGAGGCCCATACTCCAACCCTTCCCCTCATCCCCCTCCCCATCCCCAAGGCCGACAACGCGCTTGTGATGCCTCTGGTGTTACGGGTGTCCATGGGCAGCGGTAATTGCTTACCATCAGGCGATATGTCTGCTCCTTTGCCCCCTAAAAAAAAACCTTAAAAAGTTTTAACTAAAAAATTACCACCACTGGTTAAAATAAATAAGTAATCCTAAAGCATCAAATACTTTTTCAAAATTTATATACGCTTTTTAGTAAAGTTCGCATGAAAATTGTTACAAATACATAGCCCTACCGGTGATTCCGGCGGGAATTTATGAATGTTTATTGCTCACACAATATGTGTTACACCCACCTATAGTTAGGGACACTATACTTTGATTATACTAGGGACTTTCCTAGCAATGTTTACCCTGGCATGGCACAGACGATTATTATTGCTTGTATGTCACTTTCTTATATCACTACCGCATTATAGTAACAATATCTGTCTTTTAAAAGACTAAAGTGTTTTTGTTTCTTTTTTATATATTTTTTTAGATGTTTCCACTATTTTCATATTCAATAAATTTATCTGCTATTATAAGTTGATGTGAAAACCTTTCTGTAAAACAGCAAGTATGCTGATATTCCAGCAGTAATTAAATTGCAAAAATTCATAATAAATGTCAAAAAATGCTAAAAAGTAGTATTAGTATTAAGCAATTCTTTTGTTGCTGAATAAATTAATTTGACTTTTAATTAAGGGATTTCTGGGTCTGCAATGATCTTAACACCAGGGAATTCATCTGTTCATTTACCCTATTCTAAAAAGAAAGTGACGGGGTCATCCCATGTGACGGGCTCAAAACATCGTTTTTTTTTTAACTGAGCAATCTGCTTTGAAAGAGTTTAAAAAATACTCTATGGACCAGGCATCGCCGATTAAGGGTAAGTTGAGATTTTCACAACTAAGCTTGAAACTTTAAACGCGTTTTTCTCAAAACTATGTTTATCAAAAATTTCGTTCATTGCATCTTAAAAACGGCTTGACGGAATGACATGAGTGTAAAGGGTTGGATTTAGCACATGTAAATGCATGGAATGAACTATTGACGATTCCCAAATGTAAAAAATCCCAAAATGTCGTTTTTTATATAACAACACACCAAAAAATCGGATTTTTTTTTCAAATGTCTACAAAAGTCCAATTTTCGGTATATTCGTTTGATGATAGTCCATTGCATTTAGGCTCATAGATTAAAACGCCACTTACTTTTTTTGTTTCAGATAAGCCAATCAATCAATTTCGAGGCGGAGTTGTTCAGAACGCTGTTACTCATGTTCTACATCATATTTTTTACTCAAAGTTTATATTGATATTGTCAAAATATATGTTAATAAATGATAATAAACTTAAAGCTCTTATTATTCGTCGTAAAAATCCCTAAAAACAGGCCGTCACATGGGATGACCCTATTAATACATATTGTCATACTAATATTACAAATTCGAAAGTGAGACTGTTTTTCTGTTATTTTGTAATATCATATTAACCGACGTACACGCGGGTGGAACCGCGGTCAAATGTTTATTATACATAAATGTCAACCCTCATATACTATTTAAGATAGTAAAAATCTCAATTGTATAAAATTGTTAACAAAAGCTATATGAAAAGAAATACAGTGCAGACGCAGGCATATTTATCTATTTTCACAGATAATAATTATAATTTTAGAATTTGTAATATAGAAAAGTCTCATAATAAACATGGTAATCCTACAACACAGACTCGTATATCATTAGCGTTCAATACAACGTGTATTTTATTGCAGTCTATTAAGGTTGGTATTGCGTCGCAGTTGTGTATGTGAAAAATGTACAACTTTGGTGAATAGATTGGGGGTTGTCAAGAGACATGTTTATCTTTACGACTGTGTTTGAATGTGTATTGGCATTGACCTAGTTAGGGTGGCTATAAGAAGTTTTTTATTAAGACAGAAGTTTAAGAAATCGAAGTGTCGTACTGGGTTTTATTTCAATTATGTTGGTTAATATGGGAATATAAATATAGTAATAGAATTTTAATATATTATCGGTTGGGTATTGTCTAGTTAGTCTATAAAGTAATATGGTTTGCTAAGTAAAAGGGTATAGATTCGATTCAAACCCAGGACACATATTGTGAGTTGAGCGACCACGATGCGACTGCTGTGTTTGAGGTCTCGAGGCGATTCTCGGGTCGGATTAAATGTTTGAATTATCTGCAAATATTTGTTTCTGAGTTTGGGTATTTTTTATGTATAATATGTATTTACAAAAAAAGTACAATTATATGTATTTATATCAGTTGCTTAGTAGCCATAGTACAAGTTTGGGACTGTGTGGTTGAGTTACAAAAAACTGCGTCTGTGGTATTTATCTTTCATCATCATTGTTAAGATTTAAAATTCGATATTAGTTGTATTTTTACTCGACTGCGACGAAGCAAAAAGGAAGGAAATATTTTTGGCAGTCTATATATGTTTGTATGTTCCGCCGTAGAGCCTAAACTACTGAACTGATTTCAAAGAATGGATGGATATGTAATGATCGTATAGGCGATATAGATTAAATATTTTCTCGGGTTGAAGTTTTAAAAAACTTTTTATTGATTTGTATATGACAAGTGGCTTATCAACAGTGGCTTATATGATGGTAAGTGGCTACCTTCATCGATGGATATGTACGACTAGTTACAAATTTCCTTTTTGCAAACTTTCGCCTTTTAATTCGTGTGATGTTACTTTCAAAATATCACATAATGTACTTACCTAATCTTAAATTCTTAGTAAAGAACACTTGGTATATGGTGGCACTCGTTGTCTTCCTATATCGTAACCTGAAACAAAATTAATAAGAATCAAAAAATGAAACAATCATTAATTCGTTTCAAACGAAATCTTCAGTTTTCTGTTTCAATAATAATAAATTGATTTCAAAATATTCAATTTTAGTAACAAACGACCTTGCCGTTGGATATTTTCAAACCTCCCAAAGGCCTCCAACTAAACCTTGCTACTGATACCCTATGATAATTACCGGGACTGACTGCTTAATGACGTGACATCCGAATCATGAAGACGCTCATGGTATCGAGTCACCAGCGGTCACTATCCAGGTACTGCCCGCGCCGTTGCTTACCCTCGGGGATTATTTCTTACCACTGTGTGCAACTGGGCTACGAGGGTTTCAGTTTTATTTAAATATTAACTAAACACAGGCAATGTCATTCCTGACTTGATAACATTCTTGCTAGAAAATTATACCTAGTTCAGGTGCGTTTATATATATGGTATGGTATGCTTTTGGCAATTTGTGTTAAAACAGTAACAGAAACGAGCTTTTGTAACGGCCTAAGGTAAAAAAATATCAAACCCACTACCCCTATTCCAATTTGTGGGCGCCATTTTGAAAATTTGTATCACTACCACGATTCTGATGAATTCAACGACACCTCATATGTCAAAAGCGATCCAGCTGTTTTAACTGTAAGGGCGTGCTAAAGAAATGGATATACATACATGCACCCGAAAAATTTAACCCTCCTGCTGACGTTGTTGTATAAAAATTAGGTAAATATTTCGGAATTTGAGATATCCGGAATCTACTATAAACTAATATTAACATTCGCCTCCACCCTACCATATGTAGGTTTGAGAAAACTTTTAGGATATCATAATACAAATTTATACGAGTTTAGGGCTGGGTACTTTATAGGAGAATTAACTAACTAAGATTCGTGGGAAACCCATGCTTCGAATGTGCCGGCTTGACTGCCTGACTGAAAACCCATGTGAAACAGCGCTTGCGTTGTATTTCATTAAGTGACTGAGGATACCGCAGACTCATTTTTTATGACAAAACAAACGTATCGCCTGATGGTAAGCGATTACCGCTGCCCATGGACACCCGCAACACCAGAAGCGTCACAAGTACGTTGCCGATCTTTTAAGAAAGAGTACGCTCTTTTCTAGATGGTTTAAAGTTCGTATTGGTCCGGGAATACCCCAGGTACCAGTTCATTCCACAGTTTTGTAGTGCGAGGCAGAAAGTTCCTTGAAAAGCGCACAGTTGTGGACTGCCAACCATCTAGATGATGGGGATGAAATTTATGTTGGACAACGGCGGAAAGAGGCGGCAGGAATCAGCCCGACAAACTCGAAGCACTCACCATGGTAAATGCGGCAGAAGATGCACAGTGACGCCACATCTCTACGCAGCGCCAATGAGTCTACTTGAATTGAAAGTTCTTGGGAATCGACGATTCGAGTTGCGGCCAAAAGGTAGGATCTGGTATTGGGGTGCCCCCGCCCAAAGATGGGGACAGTATTCAAATTGAGGCAGAATCTGCGCCTTATAAAGTAATAAGCGGTGGGCTGGAGTGAAATGCTGTCTCGATCTGATGAGCACAGCGAGGTCAATTTAACTTACCCTCCAAATGATCACGAAACTGGACTTCGCTCGATATGTCGATACCAAGTATTCTAATATTGGCTGAGGTAGATAGGAGAGTATCTTCAAAACGAGGACATACGACCCACGCCAGTTTTATCATTATACCGCAGCCCTTCCATCTAACCGCCTCCCCATCCTCCAAAGGCCCAGCAACGTGCTTGTGACGCCTTTGGTGTTGCGGATGTCCATGGGCGGTGGTAATCGCTTACCATCAGGCGATACGTCTGCTCGTTTACTCGTAATTCCATAAAAATATGTCTTTAGCCCATAGAACTTGCACAAAAAATGTTTGTAGGTACGTTCCATAAGGTCGAAGAACAACTCTCCTTGCAGCGCAATGGGTTAAAAAGTAGATTTAGTTATGACAAAATCTATATAAGTACTTAAACTCCTTCTCATTGCGATGTATAAATTCAAAGTTCACCAGAACTGGTTACCGCGCATTTTTGAATGTCAAAAGTTGTAGAACTTTAACGAGTTTTGCTTCAAGATGGCCGTTTGATGAGCTGTTTATTTTCTGTCATACGATGTAACGTGGGTCTTGTAAGCTACGTAGTAATCTTCATATATAATTCTCATTCTGATATTTCGTAGAAAGGCAAGAATTACGAATACGAAAAATAATCTCGTAACCATTCACACATATCTATACATCCATATCAATCTAAACAAATAAATAACATTGAAATGTCTGTTTGCAAATTCAAATTTACAGCTTTTCTCTAAATGCATATTCACGATACTTACATAAAAATCAATCGTTAAAATTTTTAGCTTTTTTCGCTTAGATACGATCGCCTTGATCGCGTCGCGTCGCCGTTGCACGTGCGGTAAGCCGCCACAAAATCGAAGGAACCGCCAGCGGCGTACACCCACAAGCAAGTATAATTTGTCAGTTTACAACAACAACAACCACAATTGGATGCGGGTGTACCGACACTATCCGTTTTCCGGTTGGTTAGTTCATCATCTTTCTGATCTTCCCTATATTTTGTTGGGTTCAGCGCTACAAGGTTCTATTTGGTAACATTTGTGGCCGATCACGTGCCTGACTTAAGTTCCCTTGAGAATACAAGAGTAGCGGATAGTGTAAGCCAACACGACAACTAATTTAATTAAATTAACTAATTAAAAAATTACAACACACTACAATTCAACTATTTGTGTCCAAGGGGAACTATAGTATATTATCAACATCACACGTGTGCTCGTTGCCCAATAAACCATAGAGAATATCAGTAAGTGCTGATACTCCGTATGCTAAATCTCTTTCATGACGTACAACCTTAGTTATGTAACCTTACGTCGTTGTTTATGTTGTTAAAAAAAGGTTATCACTATTGAATTTGTTATAACGACATATTACCTCGACTAAAGTAACACACGAAGGATAATTATAAAGTAATTTAAAGTGAATTAGTAATGGAACTGGGTATAGCTTAATACGCCCACTACTAGGCTGTTGAAGACCTTGTGTTTGATGGCTGGCTTGAAGGTAATAGGTATCATTACAAACTCGTCTACAACCCCTAATCCCTTTTCTTTTAGAGGTTCCATTTCTCGAACAAATCATTTTTTCACAGCGTTGTATTTTTTAAATATTTTCACAGCGTTGTATTTTTAAAATATAAAGGCTGCTAAAGTGAAGCTGCGTGGTGAGAAGCATTACATTATTTCAGATCTTTTTTCAGAGACACTTAAAGATTATGCACAACTATACCAATCAAAGTGACTGTCTTTCTAAAGAGACAATTATGTCTAGCGATAGACAAAAGCTTTTTACGAATCAAATCAACACCACGCCACAGAAAACTGTCAAAAAAATTATTTGCTTCTCTGTCTCTCTCACAGCACTGACTTCGTAAAGTCCTCGTTTTTCGTTCCGGCAGTGCTACTCTGGAATGCACTCCTGCTTGAAATCAGGATGTCCACTTTGCTTTACGTTAAAAAAGAAGGAACAAGATCAGTCTCCTTCTCAGCAAAATGGCAGAACTATCAAATCGCTAATTGGTACACCGTAGATCAAGCTGTCATAGTATATGATTATTATGTAAACATGTGTGTGTGTGTAAATATTTATAATTATATGCAAATATATGTGTATTTATGTAGTCAATTTATCACTGATTATGCAACCCTACGTACCTACCTCCCTGCAAGATTCCTACACCACCCTAAGGCAGACTGGGAAAGCAAGCACTGGGCATTAATGTGCATAACGTATTTAAATAAATAAATAAAAAAACTCAAATCAACAAAGTTGGAGTAACAGAAGTCCAATCCCTCTTTTACGAAATCACTGAGTATAAGACGTTCCTCTTATTTTAATATTACAATCGCATGGCCTACTTCATCAATTATTTTAAGAAGCGGCCCAATATGTTCTTCAGTTAAGATCTCTACCTGTTCCCCATAAACACAGTGAGTGTTTCACATTATCCAACATCCATCCCATAATGGGTATAATAAAGTATATTGTTATATTTTTCCTCGAGTGAATGGAAAAATAAATATTGAGCTTCCGAAGAGAATGGGTAAATATTAAGTCAAAGAAAAATGTTTTCTTAAATTACGCCTTATTTTCTAAATTGAATATCAAATCGGGTATAATTCATTGGTATTAAATTCAAATATATTATTGCCAAGATTGTTATCATTTATAGCATCGTACAGCGGCAAGATACGTAGCCACAACGTATTCTTGCCAGTCCCCAACAAGCACTTGGCCAGCGTGGGACATATGGCCTTAACCCTCTCCTGAGAGGAGACCCGAGCCCAGCAATGGGACATTACGGGTTGTTGATAAAAATATTGTACTGTATAGAGTGTGTGGGCAATTATCGTGTCAAATATAAAACAATATATATATATATAACATATAATAACAGATACAGAATACTACAGTACATGTAAGAACACTTTTTTCTTTCCAGAAATAAAATGAAGACGAGTTTGTTGCGCCATTAACAACTGAGGAAAGCCTGTAACTATTTTTGTAATATCGAATGTTTTAGATTTATATCACCAAAAAAAATAGCAGAAAAACTAAAAACTACGGGTAACTATTATTAATATTCCTTTAAGCGACATATTTATATAACAAAATAATTTATTTTATAATGCTCTGCTAGCAGTTCTGAGCTTGAATTTCATCTGCCAGCGAATAATAGCGCTGTCTTTACAATCTTCTAAGCAAATATTGGTATTGAAATTTATATTCTGTGATTTATATCACTAATCCTGTTTACATTAGCGTTATCCTAAGGTAACCCGTCGAAACAATATTGGATAACTCGAGAGTTACAAATTCTTTGACAGCCTCTGAATGGGCCTGTAATTTTCAGAAGCTCGAGTCGAGGTTGGGTCGAGGGTCTTCGGTAAAATGCCCGTCTTTAGCAATACGACAACAGACTCTTGCCCTGCTTAATACGCCTTTTATGAGGGAATCCGTGGGGGCCGGCAGCAGGACCTTATCTTAGAGAGCTTTGAGTGGAAACCTTTGTCCAGTAATGGTCAATAATAATAAAGAATAAGAATAAATACACATACCTCTAACTACCACCTTTGGTTTTACCTTAAATCGCCTCTAAAGGGAAGACATTTATGTATGTATTAATAATCACATAAATCTTGTATTTAATTTGATTCCTTTGAAGTTCAGTCAAAAGAGGCGTTTGTTTAACCAAGTCCCTAAATAATCCTTATAAAATATGTTTCGGTCAATCGTTTTCTTTGATCTCCAAATATTTGTTCTATTGATTGTTTGCATAAAACATGGAATATTTTTTGTATAAACTTTCTTTTTTTGCTTTTGAATACTTGGAAGTCCTTTATTGGACACGAATTTTATAAAATTTCAAGAGAATAAATTTCTGTAAGCGGCGATCTGAGCAATTCTTTACTTGAAGTTAGTAGTTGTCTGATTGCCTATACTCTATCTCTCTCTATCTCTCTCTCTCTCTCTCTCTCTCTCTCTCTTACAAAAACCACTTTTTCCTCTCTCTTACATAATTTCCTTCCAATATTCTATCACCCATTTTCATTATCGTTCAGTTTATGATAACTGCTCACTTCTCAACTTTTCATTCCTTTATAGCACTGCAAAACATGGAAATTTTCTGCTACAACTTTTCTTATTTTTTTCTACTCGCAACAAAGAATTGCATATACCATTTTTTATATACTATCATTTAAATATTTCAAATTAGTTGACAAAGTGAAGTAAAAAAATTGGTGACGCATATATTTCATACTTTTTTAGGATATTTCTGAATTGATTTTGCATCAGACCGTCTAACTTGTATTTCGAGATGTATATTTACAAATATATAGGTTCAATTGATGGTAATAGACTTACTTGAAGACGTCAGCGTGTATTCCAATACCCCTAAAGTATATAAAGAATAACTACGAAATAATTCAGATGCACAATATCAGAAGAGAAACTTTAGGCTCTTTAGTTACGCTATTGGAAATTTCGAAATATTTCCATTTACGATATTTCATTATCGTAATGATAAATGTTCTCGTAGTAATATGCATGCAATGGTGATATTAAAATTAGTATACCCAAATGGCATATAGGTAAATTCTACTTACGGAAAACAATTCACCTTATGAAATTTATAGCTATACGCTTCGTTCACATTATTGTTTCCCGTTTCTAACTTTCAAAAGGACGCATTTTAATACAAACGTTAATTTTCATTCCACTTCCTATCTACCTAACGTTTTCAAAAATACTAGTGGAGCGATATATTTATATTGTTCCACTAATATTGAGCACCAGGTGACAAAATTTTGGCTTGTGCCTTAGTTGTTTAGGCGACTCAGTCAGTTAGGACAAGTGATTTCTTTATATTTTTTTTATGGAATAGATGGCAAACGAGCAGTCGTATCGCCTGATGGTAAGCGATTACCGCCGCTCATGGACATCTGCAACACCAGAGGCGTCACAAGTGCGTTGCCGGCCTTGGGGGATGGGGAGGGAGATGAGGGTTGGATTATGGGCCTCCGGTATCCTCACTCACTTACACACCGGTTTTCTGTGAGGCCGTGGTATCACTCCGGTTGAGTCGGCCCATACATGCTGAAGCGTGGCTCTCCCACGGGAAAAATATCGACACAAAAGGATTGTGTCGGGTCAATCAAAGTTCGTGATCATAAAAACTCGTACTAGTAAATAATACATGGTTCATACTAAATGATATGGTACTATAGTTTAAATTGTTTTTCATTTTATTGATAATAGTTTCGACCTAGAATCGTTAAGTATCTAATACCAATTTCAGGTTAGGTCAAGCCATACTTCATTTTAATCGTTTATAGAGGTGAGAATGATCATTCTCTTCGTGTGTTTTTGTATTTTATTTTAATATATCGTAAATATCCGTGTGGTTTCGAATCTATAATTCAAGTTGTAGCAAAAACATGAGACTTGAAGAACTAGATCATGTTAAACTGGGTTGTCACAAAATTAATACATGCAGTTGAATGTTCTGAATCTTGAGAACCTCCTCCTTTTTCCAAGTCGACTAAAAATATGGAGCATCGCCATATTTATTAATCTCGTGAATGTCGTAAGAGGTGGCTAAAAGAGAGTAAGCTACACAATACCAAATCACAGCAAACAGAGGAAAGACTTGTAAGAATACATGGGTATTCTTACAAGTATGCTATGGAGCAAACTGTCTGACAAAGGTGGTAAAGAAGGCCAAAAACTCCTTGCTACAAATAGGTCCAGCAATAAACTATTAAAAACATCACGAAATAGTTCACAATATTCCTTTACTATGCATTTAAAGTCTCATACCAAAAACTAAAAAGAAAAAATATGACAATAACCAGAAAGTTTCATTCAATCAAAGTCGGCAGAATTCACGTAGTCTATTATAATATTTAACAATGTTTTAAAGACATGGTACATTGACTATATAGCATAAACATGATAAATTGTGTAGCAGATACATTCCTTTATCTTCTTATTCTTCCTTAGTTGAGATGACAAGCAGCTGTTTCTGCTAATGTCAAGTATTTAAAGTCTTCAAATCTTAAGTCTCTGTCGTAATGAATATAATGATAAAAAATTAAAAGATGTGGATGATATATCTTTTTTTATCATTTTTAAAATCATAAGAAAAGTCAATAGGTGTTAAGTGGTGTTAAAAGTACCAAAAAAGTCTGAAATAATTCGAAAAAATTCAAAGAATTCAAAAGATTTCGCCTCAGACGGTAAATTATGTCCACAATTCCAACCTCTTTGGACAGCTTTTATAATTGTGTTAAGGAAAAATGTGCCGCATTGTAATGAGAAAAGGATTTAATATCAAAAACTAATAAAGCGCGGATGTTAAAAAAATATTCTTTGAATATTTTATAGATATTCTTGGCATTTTTTGCATAAATGAGTGCATTTGAAGCTTAAAAAGCTTATTAGAAGGTAATTTAAGGACCAACAAAACATAAAATTTCCCTGTTTCAAATCTATTCTCTACTCCTAGACTTTTATATGAAAATTTTTTTTTTATTTATATTTATAAAAACAGGTATTATTTATAACTCATGAAAGTAGAATTAGATCAAAGATATTAGAAAATGAAAACAGACGATAGGACTAACGACACCTTTTATCTGATCCTCATTTTTTTACCTTTTTACATCGCTTCATGGGCTTCATTCAAATTTTTCATTGTTTCATCGCATAAAATATTAAGTTACTTAGAAAATTTTAGTATGTAGCCACGCTTCGGCATGAACCGGTTGGCTAAATTGTAGTGATACCACGGCCTCGCAGAAAACCGGTGTACCGGTAACCCAACCCCCCCCCCTATCCCCCTCCCCATCTCCCAAAGGCTGGCAATGCACTTGTGATGCCTCCGGTGTTTCGGGTATCCATGGGCAGCAGCGGTAATCGCATACCATCAGGTGATACGTCTGCTCGTTTACCCCCTAAGCCATAAAAATAAATAGGGAAGTATAGAATCCGGTAGCTTAACTACGTCGATAAAAATATAATCGCGGAATAAAAGAGTGGAATTCTGATCAAGCCAGCACATTACTGCCAGAAAATGGCTCTCTCACTACATTTATTCAAGAATCATATTCTGAGATGAACAAATTATCTACATACGAAAATGTACGGCGCCAATGTTGCAGTGGTAAGTAATTGTGTCACTACTACTAAATTTTCACACCATCATTACCTAAAGCGATCTTCAAGTTAACCAAATAAGTCTGCTGATCGATACGTTTCGCTCATTGTTCAGGGTACTCATAACAAATTACAAACTTGGCCATTTTACCATCAATTTAATGCAATATAAATATATAACCGAAGAGTTTAAGCGCCATCAATAACGGTGGCGCATTAATCACGAACTTTGTTGAAACTCACAACTTAAATTGAGTGAACGTCGTTCACTTTTAAACTTGTTGCCAAGTTAGCGTTGTTGTTACAACTCTCGGATTGTCATCTGTTGTATTGTAAGCTTGATTCCCGTAGGGATTAAATAAATAATATGCATTGATAACCGCATCAATTTGGTATTTTTTTTATTGTATATATGAGGGCACCGTGCTTCATGCCAAGGAATTCAAAAATAATTATAGTCGTTCCACTCCATTTAAACTCAAATTTGCACAATTTTACGTTCTCTCTCTCTCCATTTAAACACACAATCTACATGCCTTAGATAGATTTTGAACTATATTTTTTATTTTGATCTTTCGGCGACCGTAGTGTGGGCCTGGAGATCGGTCACACAAGCTTCGAGTTTAGTATGGACTCCAGCTCTCACCAAGGAACTTGTTAGAAACTTTATACCAAGATATTCTGTAACTAAAATAAATCGTAAGGTAAGGTAAGAACTTAGACCGCGACAGTCGATGCTCCTTCGTTGAGGTAACATATCGTTATTATAATAACTAAGATTAGCTGTTAAAAGCCACGGCCCGATGTGGCACACTTTGTTGTCTATTCACACACAAAATTTAAACTCTTTCTTCAGTTTTTAAATCGTGCACGAATCCACTAAATATTTTTAATTAAATAGATGTGTGTGGATGCTATAATATTCTTTAAATAGTTAGTTCTCAACTGTCCTTAAAGACTTATCATAAATCTGTAACCAACAATGTGGTTTTATAGTACACTTAGTATCAATAACCTATCGATTACCCGCGATATATTGTTTGTAGACATTTCAATATTGTTCTACGTTTTACGTAAAGGCGTAGGGAAGTGACGACCCCACCGCCCACTGGTGGCTCTCTATTAAGCCACTAGTGCAATCAGTCTATTGGTGAACCTCCATATACTCATAAAGTCCTCATCAGTGGAGCAGGCGAGAATCGCCGATAGCTGATGGCTTCTACAGCAATGAGGCAAGGTACTTGGGAAAGTGCCTCAAAGGGCATATGCCCGCTTAGTATAATAAGTAACGTATAACCCCAATGATCTACTGCGGAATTTAGGAAACTTACACAGGAGATTTTAACTTAATATCCTGTATTAGTGACTCTGTTATTAGTGAATAAATATCCGGGGGTGACAGATTAAGAATACGGTACGTCCTTATTCATCCCATGGGTGCCGTAAAAAGTAACCAAGGCAAATTACACAGGACAACACAGCACTAAACGAGATGGAAAATTTGATATAAACCCTTCCAGCTAGCGATATATAAGTAAAGTAAGTTAAAATCTCCTTTCTCTGAAGCGACGCATGTTCAGCGCTGAAGTAATAGATACCCTTGATTAATATACATCAGACCAGCTTTGAAAACCCAAAGAACATTATATGACACTAACGAAAATAAAGAAATAAAAAAATATTTCTTATCATCAAACCATTTGCCAAACTATCTAAAATCGATGCTGTACTAAGTAAAATATTCCCTAAATATCACAAAAACCAGCAGGTAATTAGAACACCGTCCTTATACATACATCACTGCGACTATAACCCACTCACACCCTCAGGGCATAGATAAATCGGCACTCATTCAAACCAAACGACAGTTATTATAATAAAATATTATAACAGCAATCAAAAGGCAGCTAAAGTATCAGAAGGCGAGAGGGGAGGTATAAAATTGTCATAAAATCTGAGAGACATCTTCAGCCACCGACAGATTGGTTTTAAGTTTTATGTTCGCGATGTTAACGCGAATGTTTTTTGTATAAACATATCGCTAAATTCAAGGTGAATGCGGGGAGATTTATATGAAGGTATGGTAAGCGGAGGTATCACAAGTGTGCTGGACTTTGGGGAAAAAGGAGTTGTACCTCCGATATCCTCACTCACTCAGTCAAACACAGCGCAAGCGCTGTTTCATATCGGTTTTCTGTGATTTCTCTCCGGTTGAGCTAGCCCATACATGACGAAGCGTTTCTCCCGCGTTCGTTTTGGTTTTGTAGTGATGACTTTGATCGAAAAGAGTGGGTAATTCTGTCTGTTTTAGAAATACGATTTAATGGCACACATATATAGATTATTTCTATTATCTACCACCTGGACTTTTCATCAGACTATTATTATCGACCTCAATATATTGGACTGGCAAAAACGAAACTTATAAGGCTCAATTCGAGGGTTTTTATATAAGAATGAAATCAAGTGATGGAGTTAAATTTAGATACTTAACTATTTATAAATACAAAGCTTTGTATTATTAGAAATACATGCCTAAATATTTAGGTTGATTAGTTTCAAATTAAGTAAATAATAAATATTTTAAATCAGAAATCAGTTCAAGATATTTTATAAAACTAAATGATTTTTTCCAATTGTTGCTTTATATTTATTAACTTTTTATATGGTATAAGGGGCAAACGAGTAGACGTGTCGCCTGATGGTAAACGATTACCGCCGCCCATGGACACCGTAACACCAGAGGTGTCACTAGTGCGTTTCCGGCCTTTGGGAGATGGAGAGGGGGATAGGGGGAGGGATTGGGATATGGATAAACATATTGTGTGGGTATTTGTAAGAAGGCAATTTAATAGTTATGAGCAAGGCTTTAAATGCCATATTTATTTGCCCAGTTTATATAAGCACCTGCGTCAGTCGGAAGGAAAGGGTCCCGTGCTGCCGCCCTGCCCACTCAAGGATGACCGGCTGGAGGGCCTCCACGGTGGCGAAGCCGGCGCTTGGAGCCTCCAGCCGCGAAGACCAACGAGCCGTCGTGGCTCGACGGGCGGCTTCACGCCACTCGCGTGCCTCTTCGGGCGGAGGGCGCATGCCACTCTCCGCTCTGAATTCAGCCACCCGTTGATAAACTTCGGCGAGCACTTCCGCCTCCAAATCCCACGGGGGTGTACCGGTCAAGGCGCACGCCGCCTCGGTCGAAACCGTGCGGTATCCGTAAATATACTAACGACTACGTAGTACTAGTACCGCTAATTGCTCATGTCAATCACAGATCCTATAGGTACAATAAGGAACTTTCTATAGGATAACCTGTTTCCTTGTTCGTTCAACAGAAAAGCACTGCTAGTAGTGAGGGCTTCCACATACAGCGCAAACAGACTACAGCGCAATCTACTTATACTAGATGATGGAGTTACATGCAATACGAAGAAACTACCCGTCCTGCAATGCGCAATAGAAGTTTTTCGCCGATTAAGGTAAATACAACACTAGAACATCTACCGTAGGACAGTGACCCACCAGGCATGATCACTTCGCATCGTTGGAGGATCCTGCCTTTGTGTTGGAGAAACATGACGCCCGTTCCTCCACAGTATTTTAAGAGTAGGTAGAGGTTAATTATAACCATTTTAACTTAAAAACATTTAGGACGCTGCATAATTTAAAATATTCATGTTTTTTTTACAAGGAGTACAGGCCGAAGCTCAGCGAACGTTAAGCCACAAAGGCCCTGGCACCGTTTGCGGTCACAATTCAACAATATAATGTTTAAAACTCAGCATTCTGTTCACATAAACCGTTTTAAATATACTAACAATTATTTTCTTTAGCAAAATGATTCTAATGACAATATCGCTAAGTTTGTTATTTATTTGTTTTGTGACTCGCAGCTTTGCATTTGGAAGTCTATTTTCGATAAAGCTGTCTTAAATTTAGAATTAGAGATTTTTTATGAAGTAGGCACCATAAAACTAAAATACTTATTCATCATCATCATCATCAGCCTATCGCAATCCACTGCTGGACATAGGCCTCTCCAATTTCACGCCACTTAGTTCGATCTATGGCTTCTCGCATCCAGCTCCTGCCAGCCGTCTTGCGCAAATCACCACCTGGCTTGTGGACGTCCTAAACTACGTTTGCCGAGACGCGGTCTCCACTCAAGAACTCGTTTACCCCAACGGTTATCGGTTCTTCGGCAAATGTGGCCAGCCCACTGCCACTTCAGCTTACTAATCCTGTGGGCTACGTCGATGACCCTGGTTCTTTGTCGGATCACCTCGTTTCTAATGCGATCCCTTAGGGAAACGCCGAGCATATACCTCTCCATTGTACGCTGAGCGATTTTGAACTTATGGACCAGTCGAACCGTAAGTGTCCACGTTTCGGCTCCGTATGTCATTACGGGTAGGACGCACGCATTGAAGACTTTCGTCTTTAGGCACTGTGGGATCGACGATGAGAAGACCCGACGAAGTTTCCCAAACGCTGCCCAACCTAGCTGGATTCTTCTGTTCACCTCGTCCTCAAAGCTGTTTCTACCTAACTGCAAAGCCTACCCGAGGTATACATATTTTTGAACAACTTCGAGAACGGCACCGTGTACCGCAACCGGTTCCGGTAGTATTGTTCATTGAACATGACCTTGGTCTTGTCGAAGTTCATCCGTAGGCCGATGCGCACAGACGAGTCAGCCAGGTCGTTCAGCATCTGTTGTAGGTCCTGCAGCGTTTCTGCCATGATGACGATGTCATCTGCAAATCGCAAGTGAGAGATGTATTCGCCATTGATGTTGATACCGCGCCTTTTCCAGTGCAGCGTCACAAACAGGTCCTCCATTGCATTAGTGAATAATTACAAGGATATAACGTCCCTTTGCCTCACTCCTCGATGCAATGGTATGAGTCTTGTATGCTGATACTATACTTGGACGGACATAGTAGCGGCTTTGTAGAGACATCTCAACACTTGGATGTACCGCCAATCTACTTGGCAACGCTGCAGGGACTCCAGAACAGACCAGATCTCGATTTTTCTCGATACTTATTAGATTTTTCAAATTTCAAACTTATACGGCGTATAAAAATATTAAAACCACAATCTCCATCTCCAATACGGAAAATATCAAACATTTTTATTTAATATTGCCTAAGTTATTTAATTTTTGGTAGTAATACTGCATGTTTTCCCGTAATTAGGACAGGAAAAAGTACCTATCGATACTTTACCTTTTCTTTTCTTCTATTGAAATTATTCGATACTTTTCTGGCGCTGGCAGTTTTTATTAATGTATTAGTTACTATGCCAATGATGTTTTTGGTTATTGGCTAAATTTGGCTGTATAACCTGCGCTTCCTTAGCCTCTTTCATAGAATGAAGAAAATAGAATGATAGAATTGATATTTGACATCAACTATATTTTGTTGATTCAATCAATAATTCAAGCCACGTAGCGTAGTAAACTGTGTGTGTGACATTCAGCTGTAAAATGTCCACCTGTCAAAAGTTATATTATACTTATCACACAAATAATTAATCGTACACTTTATTGACAAAACCACACATTTAACATAGAGTTAATGATACATATAACGAGACCTTGAGATTTGAACATAGATCAGTAGAAATAAGGTTATCATAGGACGCTATAAAAACGAAGAGCGAAGAAACCGGGTGAATTATGATGACAAAAGTCGGGTCCCTTGGATTATAGCCCGATAGGGAATGTGGTCAGAGATATCTCGTGAAAGTTCTGGATCAAATATTATTAAGTACCAAGGAAAATACAGTAGAGGAGAAAGCTTAGCTCCGTATTTTCGATTGTATTTTCTTGGGCCGTGGCGAAAAAGGACGGTTTTTACATTCGTCTATGAAATGAAGTGTGTTTATGTAGAGAAGATAAGAATGATAGTCTATTAAGGAAAATTAGGTCGGCGGTTAAATGTAGTGGATCTTTTAGGTGATGTTTGATAGAGTTTCTTTCCCGTATGCATTACACGTCAAGGATTCATTCTGTAATTTTTGCCACCTAATATGATTTGTTCTGAGGGTCCGTGCTGTTAATTAGAGGTTGGCTCGAACATAGAATACAAAACAGCAGTGGTATAGCATTCCCAGTTCGATAAATCCTTTAATTAAATAGTAACTCTTGTAACAGAATGACAAAGTATAATTTAGGTTGTACACTGTTATACTCTTACAGTTGTATTCATCTAGAAATAGATTTCTATCTTATCTATCCCGTTGTCTCATTTAACGAGGTTAGCGTAGGATTTGTTTTATTTTATTTTTTATTTATCAACACCTATATGTTGTACAAAAGCGGACTTAATCCATGGAGGCATTCTCTCCCAATCGACCTTCAAGTGACGTAGAAATAATTTGTTTGATATACTTTGTTACTGTGAAAAATGTAAATTTGGATTTTTATTTAATATTTTATCAACTGAATAAGGCGCCATTTTATTATTGTTGTTAGGCTTTCTTGAGCTGACATACAAAATTTCTTACAACAAGTGGAAGCCCTTATGGGGACTTCTGAATGACTTGTCAGGCTTGAGGGCTAAAGTTTTTAAGGAATAGGGTCCAAACGAGCAAAATTATCGCCTGATGGTAATAGATTGTCTAAATGAATGTATAAGCACGTTATTCCACGGGTTTTATATAAATTTAAAAGCTGGTTCCAAATAGTAATACTGGATTTTTCCCATTACTTGGTAAAATTATCTTTGAATGACCGTATTATATAGTATATATATATATATATATATATATATATA
>PKRV01002753.1:631663-805363 GCA_003709505.1 Hyphantria cunea
ATATATATATATACGGGCTAAACGGGCTTTGTATACAACAAATGAATAGTATCAAATCAAGCAACGTCTTATCATTCAACAAGCTGTGTAAGCAACACGTACAGTCTTAATAGCTTAAAGACGAAGCATAAAATGTTTGAACACTGTTATGTAATAAAAGATTGAGCTATTTGCCATTTGTATAAATGGATAATTCCCTTGTAGCCAGTTCTAAACGAAACTTTTAAAACTTTAAAATATATTGCTAGACATAAATCATTTACAAAGAAAAAAGTATTTAGACAACGTAATTTGTTACTATATTGCAAAGGATTTTGTCAAAGATCAGCATCCGCCAATACTGTAATACGTCATACCCTATTGGGTATATTTATAGGAAGACATATAGAAAATGGAATAGAAAGGAAGACGATAAATTGAGATGAGTTACCGAAAACCTACAATTCAATTGGCTAAGATTATAGAGACATAAAAAAAACTAGGGATGCGTATTTGTATTGCCATTGTATGTTTGGAAAAACTACTAACATACAACATGACAAAGTAGTAGAAGTTAAAAAAAATAATAAATATTTTCGGACATTTTAACACACAACGTCATCTACCCCCAAACTAAGCAGAGCTTGTATTATGGGTAGTAGACAAGTGATATTAATACATATATACTTTTTTTTTGTAAATACATACATATTATACATGGAAAAAACCCAAACTATATAAATATTTGCAGATCATTTAGTCCGACTCAGGAATAGAACCCGTTACCTTTAGTACAGCAATCGCATTCGCTACCACTGCGCCACCGACGCATTATATATTATTGGACTGAAGTGGATTATATCAATATATAATATATATATTTTTAAGCCACCCGAAGGCCTCCAACTAAGCTTCACGACTGTTATACTATGTTAACAACCGAGACCGACTGCGTAACGCGACCTCCAAATCACGGAGACGCTCATGGCTACATGCTACCAGCGGTCAATCATCCAGGTACTGACCGCGCCGTCGTAGCTTACCCTCGGTTATTGTTTGTAATGACCGTGTGCGACTGGACTATGAGAGCCTCAAGATATTTAATTAATTTATTTTTTATTAATTTAACGCAGATGTTCACAAGACAAGACAACAAGACCGAATAATAGCGAAAACAATCACAGAATATCATAAAGTATGTTACAATGTGCCCTCAAAGTACTTTTCAATGTACATTTAAAACTATATAAATTTTACAATACTTACACATGCATGAGTTTGAAGGAAGCCTTTTCCATCCGGCAAACGAACAAATTATATATAGTAACACATGTATCAAATACGCGAATAATTTGTGTGAAATTATATAAAACATGTACTCGTATGTCCATATAACAGTGCATTGGTGTAAAAAGTTGTTTTAAGTTTCACCTTCTTCTCACTTGCACTTGCTCTGACGCAAGTATAAATGCTTTCAAAAGCTTATTAATTTTATTTCTAAGATCTTAAAGTGATTTTAAGTATATATAGTAACTTCTAGAGCCATGGCTTTCGTCCACACTTACAATATCTCTGGTCGGTATGTAACAGAAACAGGTTTTTTTATGGTACGAAATTTGAGCATTCTTTTTTATGTGAAAGACAACTTCCTTACAAAAATATTCTATATCGCGGATGACACAAACATACATAAAACGTACAGAAATACAGAGCGATAATTATGTATTACATAAATTATATATCTATATGGGACCGACAAAACTCAGCCCAAGATGGTATAGGGATTACTTAACCTCTTCGCCATTCGTGCAGTGAAGAAAATTTGTATAAATACTAATTAATTTCTTTTTTTTGGGAATGAATCCCAATTGGAATGTTCTTCTTCTTTTGATGAGATGAATCAGCGAAATGCTAATATCAAGTATGTAAAGTTTTTTTTAAAATTTAAGCATTCGAGACTTAAAGACTTCGTCATGATGAAATTAATGATAAAAGTATAAAAGATGTGGATCCCAATTGAAATTATTTGTTTCGACATATGCCTTTGGTGTATTTCAGACTTTAAACTGCCTCGGGCATTACTCGATTATCGCTGATAATTTTAGAATATAACGTGTATATTATATAGAATTTCCTGAATCAAAATACTAATAATGTAGATTATACATGCATAGATAAGTGGCCAACGGTAAACGTATCAAGTATCACTTACCTAAAAACAACACTAGTTGCGTCACTATCTAAATGCACACCATCACTGAGAGACCACTGCAGCAGCACCGCGGTCCGACTGGCCAGCGGTCCGCTCACCACTCTCGCTGGCAAGAACCTCCTTCTCATTCGCAAGCTCTTCGCAAATCTCCTATATACAGACCTCTCATCTCTACTAAATCTACGATGCTTTGGTCTGAAATAGAATCCATCTACATCTAAATTATCATATATTCTGTATGAGTCTCCATATTTCTTAAATTTCTTAACGTGTTTTGACCTTTCTGGTCTTGTGTGTTTAGGAAGGAAGTACGGGAGGGCCTCGTCTCTGCAGGGCCGTTCGGTGAAGGTGGTCGGAGTGAAGTTTCCTCTTATGAAGTTGTCCACTATCGAATATAAGACGTAGTCTCTTAATGTTAGCTCCTCAAACTGAAGATGTACTGGAACAAAAGAGAATGGTTGTTATTTTTTGAGTAAATTTTATTATTTTCGCTGTGTGGGTAAGAGTATAGATAATTCACCTGATAGTAAGACTACCGCCTGCCATGAACCGCGCTACTGAAAGACGCTTTTGCATTGCCGCCCTTTGAATATCAGATACCTTCCTAACCTGAGCTCTTAGACAAACACTATCAATTTCCTTATATGATACAAATAAAAAAATGCTAGGTAAATGTTAGAATACTAACATTAATGTCTATCTGTAAATATTTTTATATATGTCTGTTACAATACTAATATTATATTTTCCTGTGAATATCAATTAAACTTACCAAATTTACTTTAATTTTAAAGTCGAAATCCTTTTAGACGTTGCAGGTAATGGTTTAATTAATTAATTTGAGTATCAAATTCGATAAAAATCGGCCCCAAAACCCTATTTTTCAATGAGATGAGTGTATCTATGTAGACTTGCCTCGTTGATATTTGTTTGATAATTAATTTAGAAGATTTCATCAACAGTTTTGGACCCGGAGAGACCTTTATCAAAGGGTAAATCAACTTTCCGCATCGATATCAGGCAGACCAAAACTACTACGTCGACCCCCATACTATACAAGCATATAACTACTCTCAATATATTATTTATACTCGAAACTTTTATACATTAGACACTAATATAAATTATTTCTTTAGGAAAGAGTTACTGGAGACACAAGGTTTTAAATGATTAGTTCAATATACAATTGTTAGGAACTATTTTTCTATTATTAAGATAATTTATCTGTGTACATAAATAAAGTATGTGGTATGGGTTTAGTTACGTTATAAATTTCTTTTGTGGCAACACTGTCTTTACGCGCTCACAGCCGATCATTGACGGAAATGGTAGGGGGAATCATCGTCGATCGCAGAACGATCTCGATCTTCTCGATCGACAGATGAGGCCATCTGTCACCCTAGCAGAAGCAGGCGTGGTAGGAGGCGCGGATGCTGCGGAGCGTGCGGGTCTAGAGGGATTGTAACGGGAACATATGGGTTCCCACACTGGAGGGGGCCACATACAAACAGTGGATGGCCCCAGGTACGTCGAGGTTCCAGTGATCTCCTTCCGAGGGTACACCTGGTTCCCCGGCTTCTAGTTCCCGAGATGGTGTGCGGTTTTTAGTCGGTTCGAATCCGACATAACCACCAGTCAGTGGTATCTAAGGTGATTTCCGCACAAAAAAGGGGAATCATCGTGGAGAGCTAAAGGTCATTGTGGCAGGCAGAATCGTCGTGGAGTTGGTTATAGTCGTACAAGTAACCGGTAACTGGTCATGCCTAATAAGTTGTATGTTAAGCTAACATAGAGGTAAACCAATGTTGTGCGTTAAGTAAAGTAAGGTATTATGTTATAGTTACGAAGTATATGTAATATACAAAATGGTAAAAAAATATTTGAGAACAATTGTTGAATTTCCCTACACAATAAACAATCATTATCCGTTAATATATTCTCGAATATATCTGACACATGATGCCATTTAGTTTTGCACTAAGCAGAGCTGTTCCTAGGTCGATTAATAGGACACTATATACTATTTTGTAAATAAATAAATAAAATAAAATACTAAAATAATATCCAAACTCTTACTTGTTTTTACTTGAATTGAAAAGAATATAACAGTCAAAACGAAAACTACAGATAAGAAACCTATCTACAAAACCAGTGTTTTATCAAACTAATTTGTGTGTACAGCGAGTCTAAAAATTTCAACACTTTAACCAATCGATATTAAATATTTTGTTACCGCCTTCGTTCGTGTTTATACCTTTATATTGCCAGCCCTAATTAACGCCTTGCTTCGTTAGCACAAGGTGGCGGCTTCGAAAGGAAAATCGTTATTGATTAATGGTGTAACACTTGCAAGTGGCTTTTAGGAATGTTTTCATTATGCTTTGTGTGGTGCCACTCGGCGCAAAATAAACGTTTTTTTTATGTATAAGCTGCCAAAATGACTCAGCCCTGCCTGATGGAAAGCATGAGCAGAATCCAAGAGTGGTGGTAACTATCCTCATTTCGAAAAAGAACAATGCAGCATGGTGATCCACACTATGGCGGCCTGGTGAGATGCTCTTTCACGCCCCGCTTAAAGGACCCGGGATCATAATGGGAAGGAAAGTTGTTGCAGCCGGTTTCTGAGGAGTAGCTCTAGACACTGATGCAGTTTTTCGAAATTCGAAATTTCTTTTAAATGTACATATTTTAAAAACAAAAAACAATGTATTTATATCAGTTGTCTAGTACTCATAACACAAACTCTGCTTAACATGGGACTAGATAGCGTTGTTTGTAAGACGTTCAAAATATTTATTATAATTTATTAATGTGTTCTCCCAAGTGAAGAGCTTAGCTTGAACCGACAACACTTAAAAAATAAAATAAAAATAGCCTTTATTTCCTGTAACCTGCTTTACACTTTCTTTTTTTAAAATTGATAATTAATTAAATGATATCTGATCAAGTAGCATTATCGGCAAACTGGTCAGGTTGTCTTCTGACATAAGCCTCCTCTAATTCACTCCACTTGTTTCGGTCTAGCGCAGCTCTTTTCCATCTATTTGGCAGATTGTCTTCCCATCTTTTTACCGGTCTTCCTCTATGTCTCTTCCCATACCTGGGATACCATTCCGTAACTTTTCCATTTCCATTTCAATGACCTTGTTTTTATTCCTATATCAGCCACCTTAGTTATTTCCCTAATTTTTGTAGCTTTCCATTTCTCCTTTATTTGTAGACCCAGCATACTTCTTTCCATGCCTCTTTGACACACTCTTAAGCTCAGTAAAAAGCGACTAGGTAACTGCTTAGCCAGGCATACTGCGAGATGTTAAGGTTTTCACTAGTTGTTTTATTATTTCTCAAATATTTATTATATATTAGTATTGGTCATCGAATAATATGCTTATAACGATCTGCATTAAATATTAATCTACAATATTACATAACGTAATCAAATTACGCTCAAATTTTTACTCAAATTAATAGCCCTCCAGGGATTCAGTTTCACAAGAAAAGGGTTGATATTAATTAATTAAAGGCCTCAGTATCCTTATTTGTTTAATTTAACAGTAAATTTTCGAGTACATCCTGTGTATTTTAAAGTAATTAAGATTAACTTAAAATAAGTTATGGGTCAAAAAAGTAAATACAAATTGTTTATCGACTTCAAATGAGATGCTTTATCTGACGAAATCTTATTTAATGTGTACCTATATAACGAGAAATAATCGCCGTATATGAAACAATTTCCATCTCATTTTTACAAGCTTGTTTTATTATTAATTGATAATGAAATCTTGCAGGTTAAATTTGAAATATTTCTCGATTTTCGATTGAGCTGAAATTTTGAATACTGCTTTAGTTCTGATGACAATGCAATCATATATAATCGGTATTATTGATAATCCAAAAGCATCATGGCGACCACCTCAAATACTAAGCCAGCTGAGTAGTACAGTTTCATAAATAATTCTTTAATGACATTAAATATTCAAGACACTTTATATTAAGAGGTCGTTTTAAGAGATATAAAGATCTGATTATTACTCTCTTAAGTAATCCAAAGATTTCATCAACTGTATTTTAGATACTTGACTCGAATTCGTGGAGAAAAGATTTGATTTTTAAATAAATGTTATTTTATATAAACGTGCTTAAGGCCTCCTACATACTATGCCGACGGTGATTGTGCTGTTAATCTTGCCGAGGAAACTAGCGCGGGGAGCCAAAAGGTTAAGTAGTGAGCTGGTGTCAGTTCACGTCACAGAGTTATACTATTGTTTGGCCTCTAGAGCTATACCGATATCTAACACCAATAGATTGTAACGTGTGTAGAGCATGTGTAGCGTGGACATAGCTGGGTGAATGACCGTACAAAATGGAACTATGCATGGCTAGCCTAGTGCTATAAGCGGTTACTGCACCACTTCCTATTGCACTAAGTGTAGTGGATTCAAATCCTACATGGGACAACACTTTGTGTGATCCAAAAATTGTTATTCCGAGACTGAGGTTTCTTTAAGTCCGTGTATGTATAAAGACTCCGCGACACAGGATGTTTATTAAAGTGAAAATTCTATTACATCGTCTCAAATCGCATGTCGCGAGACGCGTGACGGTCGGCCAGTGTCCAGTGGCCAGTCGGACGGTATGCCAGTGCTCCACGCTAATTTGTTTGTTTTTGTCAGTGTTTAATGTAAATGTTGTTATTTATTTGCTTTATTAGATTTATTTATTTGCATGTGAAAAAAAGTTTCACTTTTACCGTGGTTTCATAAAACCACATAATCCTTTTTGTTCCTAATGAGGGAGTTGTCTAATAAAAAAATAGATTCCGATTTTGAAATTTGGGAACCCAAACAATAGCTTTACGTTCAAGGCTCATTATCTTTAATGTGTCTGCCATTATGTACGTGGTCCCTGTAGCGTTAACTATTCAGTTTTTAGGTCAATCAATAGTTCGTTATTTTGCCTACTGATGTTCTCTTGAACATTTGGTTCAGAAGCACAAACAGTGTTAATATAGCTGTCGAACATCACTTAGATGATTGGCAGTCCAAAACTGTACGTGATTCTAGAAACTTTCTGCCTCACACAAAAAAAACGATGGAATGAACTGTCGCCTACAGTATTCTCGGACCAATACGATCTTCAAGCCTTTAAGGAAAGAGCGCCCTTAAAACTTATTAAAGGGCCGGCAACGCACTTGTCGTTTCTTGATGCCTCTGGTGGTGGCGTTAGTAGCGTCCATGTGCGGCGGTAATCGCCTACTATCTACGCCTACTATATATATATATAATATAATATTTAACCTAATTGTCATTTCGAATGCAGAATAATTTCGAAATGACAATAAGGTTATTCATCAGAATAAACTGTGATTTCATACGAAAGAATGACGTTGAACGACATGAGCTGTTATGTTTTTTATTTTGTTACACCAAATACAGTTGTATACTGAAGAATTTTAGGTTGAATTTAAATTGGTATTTGAATTAGTCTCTTTGCCGTAACTCCATCCGTCTGGGCTAACCCTTATCCTACTATTCTCTTTATATTGTTCACCAGGTGACGTAATTTTGTCACAATTTTTAATGTATAATAATCACTGTGTGTTCAATCTATAAATGTTAATTAAAACACGAAATCCACGTAATTCATTATAAAATTACAATAAAATATTAATTCAGTAATAACTATCGGCGAACCATTAATTAATAATAATAGTTCAGTTTTCGTTCAGATTTATGTTCTTTCAAGAGAAAATGATAATATTACTTAAAATATTTCTGTTTTTATTAAGTAAGTAGAAGAATGTGTAAGTTCATTTTGTAAAAAAACTAGCCACCTTTCCTTTACGCGGTGAAAAATCCCTTCAAATCTCCAGCTCCTCAGAGACATAGGAGCCAGGAGTATTTGGTGTAACACTAAAAACCCCCCGTTGACCAGCCTCTGGCGCTCTACTCTGGCAGGACTCTAACAATATTATTTCAGGCCCTCCCCGAATTATCACCGTGCCCTATCAGACTCTTTCCCGAGGGGAAACTATCCATCTAGACCCACTTATCGTAGAGTTCTGTCATGTTGAAATAATAATATAGAGTATTAAAGATCTATAAATCTATTAAATATTATTCTCGTCTCATATTGTTGTTCACAATGAAGATAGAATAGTTAACATCACGCTTAGACCAATAGAAGCCGAATATGACAAAGAAATGCAGACTTAGTAAACTTTTATTAAATTAAATATTTTCATGTAGTTTTTTTGACTGGGTATTTCGATAATTTAATCATACCATAAGGTAGCTCTGACTACATTTATTTATAAGTATAGGATATATTAATTATGTTATATGCAGTTTATCTTTAATTCTGCAATTCTAGCTTCCCATTAATATTTACAGTACTACATGTAAGACCATCAAGTGAATTTGAAGACCCATTTGAAACTAATCCAGACAGAATTATGGAAAACATCATGGGTTTCGATATTTACCAAGCTAAAGCAAATTTACAAAGTACAAAAGTACCATTTTCTATGAACATGTCAGAAACACGTGATATGCCAATTTTTAGTGACAATGAAACAAATCAAATTCTTGCCACCCCATCGAACATTACGGAACGTGAACGTCAGTTTCGACGTGTCGTGTTAGAATTGGAATCAATTTTACGAGAACAGAGCGAAAAGCAACATAAACTGGATCCAGAGGTTGATCACATTGAGGAGACAACACGAAGGTTTAATATATTACAAGAAAAAACAAAAGCCACAAGAAGATCCTTTCAAGGAGTAAATCAGCCACAAGTGAATGCTTCTAGAAGGTTCTGGCCATGGTACCCTTGGAAATATCTGCATGCTCAAAAACCACAGGTTTATGCATTAATGCAAGCTTTTATTTACTATACCCGTGCTAAGTTACCTTTTCCGCAAGCTATCAGAAAGAAATACCTCGAATCGTATAGATATAGAATTGGCTACATATTTGCTAACATTAGAACAATCATGGAACAGATGCAATGGCTGTTTAATGTGATGTACCGTTCCTTTGATAATTTCGCTGTCTTCATAACGTATACACATTTTCTTAAGATGTTTGAAAGTATGATAAGATACGATATTGATGTAAATGATCTTATTAATTATCTGTCAAGATTAGAATATGATCGAAAAATGGTATATGATCCAGAATATTATGATGAACGACCATGGAAGCCATTTGATACTGAACCGTAAATATTAAAATACGGGTATACGTATTGAAGTCATATTATTATTGTCAGTGACATTATCAATAGCTGATGCTACTGGTCTTTGTTAATCATTTACTCCTTGCCCCCTGTGATGTAAAAATATTTTCTTATCACTCTCCTTATAGAAATAAAATCTATCTTTTTCGTTTCCACTCCGTTTCAACTACCTTTCTCTGTTAGTGTGATCCCAATTTTCTCAGTTTCAATTTTTTTGACTCATTAAATACATCCATTCGACTGAAATATATGTTTTCTAAACCATTAATAACCAGTACATGAAAAGTTTACAAAACAATATAAACATTTTTTTTTAGTTTATAAGCACTTCAAAAATTTTATTTAATAGCAACTAAAACAATAAAAATTATCATTACATTATAAACCTAACTTCATTATCATAACATGCTTGAATAGTGCAACTATGATTTTGTATGTTGCAAAAACATCTGGATATGTTCCAACATGAATAAATCATGTTCCGACATGCCTTCAATAAAGTTGAACACGTATAGGTAGTCAATATCCACATTTTTATGTTACACAATCTGTCTGGGAACGAATTAACATATGGAAACGTGGAGCTCATCTTTTGTGAATATTGGGACTTGCGTTTATCTTGCAATTCACCTGATGTTTTGCTGTGGGACAAAATATTAGCACTCTTATCTTGGAGAAGGTTTGATCACTCTACTTTGGAAAATACCAGGATCTCAATTATCTAAAAAATAGATGGAGTTATGTTCATTTCACCATGTCTTAGTGGAAATGGCAGCCATGTCCATGAGTTAGAGTGGAAACGTGATTAAATGAGCAGTGTAGGTTCGTGACTTGGGATAAATGGAAGACAATAAATGGATGCTGACAATCAAAGACCGGGATGGATTTGCGCTTTTTTGAAGGAGAACTTCGTTCAGCAGCGAACTGCAGCATGTGTAAAAGAACTGCCAAACCCAAACCCAAATTTTCAAACTGGATTATTACAAGTCAGACTTAAAAAATTTGGAGTCTTATTTTTGTTATTAAGTGTACTACGCTATATGGTATCATTTGAGAAGGAATTCTGCTTTTTATCAGTAAAAGAGGAAAACATTAAGCCTTCACAGATAGTCTGATACAAATAATTTATAACATTGCAAGAGCAAAAACATAATATTGTCATTTTTGGTCAAATTAAATATTTTACATGTCGTAACATAGTGAGTAACCAATCAGAGTACAGTAAATGTTAGTAAATGTTGCTTATCTAATCATTAATGCAAATATGTCATTACGTGCTACTCCCCTTTGTTTTATTCTTCTATGCTTATCACCCTTAAGTTGTTTAAATATCTAAAGGGCGTGCGCCACTGCCCTATTTCTTAACATGCGACTGAAATGCGTGTTTTTTGTTATTAGTGAATGAATAAAAATATCACACTTTAATGGATAGATTTGACACAGATTCGCCCCACGCGAGTTCTGGATCGTTGTCAAAACAGTGTTAGTTAAAACAAATTAGTTACAATAATTTAGATTAAGAATTCATTCGAGTGTTTGTACTAATTCGTGTTGTTTTAGGTATTTTATGAAGTTTAGTTGTTGAAAATGTTTTTTTTTATTTCTTGTTGAATTAAGGTGTTCAATATTAGCTGTCAAATGTATATTCAGAGTCAATAAGAAAAAGACAGTAGAAAGTTGAATGACCAATATTTCAATATAACAAATTTCGTAGCAGTATCATATAACACCTATTCCTGACATCAAGTTTTTTTAAGGTCCCCGAAATTTAGGAACCCCGTTCTCATCTCCCTCTTGTTAATAAGCTCTTTCTGTATATTGTCTTTAGAAATGAGATTTTGGCTTTACAAGAGAGTACAGAGTTGGTTATAGGTTTTTGTTCTCTTTGCAGTCCTTTGTAATTTGCTCCATCATCATCAACAACCCATAATGTACCACTGCTGGGCTCGAGTCTTCTCTCAGGAGAGGGTTAAGGCCATACGTCCCCACGCTGGCTAAGTGCGGGTTGGGGACTGGCGAGAACACGTTGTGGCTACGTAATCTTGCCGTTGGATGTTTTAAGCCGCCCGAAGGCCTCCAACTAAGGTTCACGACTGCTATCGTATGATAACAACCTGGACCAACTGCTTAATGTGACCTCCGAATCACGGAGACGATCATGGTAACATGTCACCAGCGGTCACCCATCCAGGTACTGACCGCGCCGTCGTTGCTGACCCTAATTTATAATATATACGTAACCCGATAACCGATATTTTGACATTTATTATGACACCTATGAGGGTAGTGATACTCCATATTCTTAATCCGTTACCACACGAATACTTCTAATTTATACAAGAACATTATATCGCAAAAAAAGTTGTTTAGTCTATTTAAATCCAAGAACTAGTAGTGTAAGTGAACAAAAAGCAAAAACAACTATCGAATCTCTACGCGGTGTTATTAGGGCAGAGCCTAAGTGCATTGACGTTGCCAACCAACCCTAATGCATAGTTGATGATAATTGATTCAAGTCACGTGTGTAATTCACGTGAGTCCTTTGAGAGGCAACCCGAATCACCTATTTTACTGTCTATCTTGGTGCAGTTCCCAAGTTGCGTCAGTATCAGATACAGAGTTGGGAAGATTTAAATAGCAATGTTATCGATTCCGTGCTTTAAATAAGGGCTTTCTAAATTTGGCTTTAAAACTATCTGCGAATGTAGGTTTAGAATTATTAGCTTTGGATGTCGTCGGTTATTATCGATGGTTTAGACTTTCCAACCGAGAATTTCAGGTAGGTCTTTAATGACACATTAATTTTGAAAGTATATTTATTACTCTAGTTTCTTAGTTCCAAAGCTGGAGGAGAATTGGCAAGAAACACCATAAGTTAAGGTACTTATGTCCACACACAAAATCAACGCCACGGTATAACACTTTACATGCCCGTCCGCTTTTGGTAATTTCTGTGCGAATAGTATAAACAATCAAAGATCACTTAATAATTATTAAATAAATATTTTTAATGAGATATCAAACCAGTCGAGTTGACCTATTTGTGCAGAGAAGAGAAAAAGAAAAAAGCATGGTTATCTCACTTCAGCTACACTTCCCTTATAATAAAACTTAATTAAATAACAGTATCGTAAATTCAAAGTAGATTGGATTTTCGTTCAATTGCATAACGGTTGCAATTGAAACTGTATAATTTTAGTAGAAACAAGGTTTCAATTTCAACAACTGTGCACCTGTTCACAGTAGACTCGAATAAATAATGAGCTTGTTTATTCAATATGCCGAACGTGAACCCTGAATTACACGACCTTTTGGATCACTTATTTGGTTGAATTTTCTTTAATTTCTATTACAATCTAATTTTGCTCTGCTATACTTCGCTTCGCTTCGTTGCATTGTTAAATTGAAGAACAAAACTTTTTTTTTTTACGATAACTCTCGCATTAGGTATATACATTCCTGTGTCACGGGGATCTTTACAAACATACATGAAATGGACACAAAGTACACCCAGACTTTTATGGATCACATAAAGTGTTGTTCCATGTAGGATTTGAACCCACAACACTTGGCGCAGTAGGAAGCGGTATGTCGACCACTGAAACCACTAGGCCAATTGTGTAACGAACTACGTAGAATATAGATTAGTAAAATATCATTTTCAATGCCAGTTGTAAACTGTGTCTAAATTTGAGATCAATTGCAATCCTCTATAATATTTGTGTATTCAATAATATTTATTTATTTATTTACATGGTATGCCAATAGCACACATACGACACTCGCTTATTACTATACTACACAGAAATATTACCTAGTATGGGTGCCCATTACCATGCCCAAAAGTAATGGACACTTAATACTACTTAATTATAGTTTGCAATACTCTAATCATTATAATATAAAGAAAGGAAAGCAAGAACACCATAGGAAGAGAAAAAAAAACAAAGCTAAAATAAAGTATAAAAAGACAAGAATGTTTCTCAGAAATCTGATGACCATAGTACTAACTCAGTATAGTTATTGCAATAATAAACGAATATAGAGGTGCACCGATAGCGTATGTAGTGCTAAAGCAAATATAAGAATTCAATTCATCTGGTAAGTGTTTGAGATTGCAATGGGTGCCTTCTCATGTTGGTCTCCGGGGTAACGAGCAGGCTCATTTGTTAGCTAAGCCAGCATGTACAGATGGAATCAACTATGCGATTAAAAGATCTCACTCTGAATACTTAAGCAACATCAAACATCTATGCTATAGTCATTTTAAAGAATATTTTGATGAGAAGTAAGGAATAAGGCATCTAGTATAAACCATTCAACATCAGCCTGCTAGGATACCATGGTTTCTTAATAGTAAGATGAATATAAAGGTAATTAATTGCTATAGCACACAGACTGCGTTCAGACTATCCATCTGCAAAGTTTGGACATCTTATGAAAAAAGTTGATACGCCAAATTGTGAACCTTGCGGAGTCTTTGACGATTTCCAACACTTGCTAGTTGATTGTGTTAAATACCGAAACCAAAGGAACTCGTTGATGTGCCAATATAATTTTAATGCTCACGATGAAGGACTTTTTATTTCCATCTTAAGTAATCCTAATACAAATGCGGCCTTAGACCTATTTGAGATTTTTGCACAAAAATGACTTCCTCTGCCTCCAAGTTAGTTAGTATCGTAGAATAAGCTACGATGGGGCTAACATATTATTTTATAATAAAAGCCTCTAAATAAATAAAGATATATATAAAAAACAAACGAATAGTATTTTCTTTGTTATTACATCATTATCATCATCAATGGCCATTAAAAGTGCAATGCTGGATATAAGCTGCCCTCAAAAAGGAACTTTTGACCGTCCATGGCACGTTGGCCAGACCGGTTGGTAGAAGGTTTGTTTTGAGTTTTCGATCTATTTACAATACTGTTTTCGTGTGTAGTTTACTATCTTAGCCGACTCTTATGAAACCCAAATGATAAATAAGCATTAGAATACTCCGTCACCACGCGGACAATCCATCGCTACACGTTGATTAATTTACTAATGTGAAAAGAAAAACTTTTTTTATATAAAAGAAACTGTATCAAATACAGTGTCGATACATCCCAACATTATACAAAGGTGTGTTTCAATTGCGCGTAAGTAGAAGCCCACCGTTCACCTTGACCTTTTAGCTGTGACCTTTATCTGTATACATTGTATAACTATATTTAAGACAGGCAACAACTGCTAAAAAGGTTTTCTGTTTGCCACACTTTGTTTGACTTCTGCTAAAGGTTATTGGACACTGTAGTTAATGTGAACATTAGAGTATGGTCGTATGAAAGGTTTTAAAAGTAAGGTTTTTGTCATCTTTTTATATCATTACCAGCTAATCCGCCCAACTTTGTCTGCATCTCTTCCAAGCGAATATTTTCCCCTTTTTGACATAGTATTTTATTGATACTAGTCTCATATTGTTCGTACTGTGTTGTTAAGTAGCTCAAAGCCTACTTCTATATATGAACTATCCAATACTTAAATATTTTTTCATTTCAATTAAGATTAGCGCATTAAAAGCGCTATCATGTTTTCAGTTTTATAACATTATTATAGATTTCTGTCAACAATATTATAATCATAATGTTGATCAAACAAAAAAAAAAAAAAATCCACCATCGTATCGCGTGTCTAAGGTGGAGACAAGGAATAGGAGTTCTTTGTGACAAAAAATGACCGGTCATACTCAAGGACTTAAGGGGTAAGACCAGTCCTAAGCCTGGCCTATTACACAAAAAAGCAAAGTAGAGCATATAAACGTAAAAAACTGACCCCACCACCATGTCGGATGCACAGCATAAAATGTATGAAAATGCTATGTATTTGATTACTTGTTAATTTAATATTTCTGCACTTAACATTGTGCGATGTTGTCATATTTAATCTGTGCGTTGATCAACAATTGCGCCATGGCAAGTAATTTTATAATAAATGTATAGACATACATTATAAAACTACTTGCCATAGTTAACTTGTTCATCAACGCACAGATTAAATGGCTAGAATTACAAACTTTAAATTTTGGCAGCACTGTAAGCACATGTAGAATTAGAAATAATTATTTGAGTGAAGCCGCAGAAAACAGCATTACGTTATGGCGTTTACAGGAAAATTACGTTTTCATCCCCCCCATTTCGGAAAGAGTATTTTCCCGCTTCGATATCTGAGTGCAAAAGCTATTTTGAGCCACTAGAGGTTAAAGTAAATTGAATTTAGAACAGAGTGGGCACTAAGTATTTGAATTCAAAACAACATTGTACCTATTTACTTCTTCCTCCATGGTGTCGAATTTATCATACAACATTTTTTAATCTGATAAAAGCTTAGACTCTGAACCTTCTTGGTGTACTTTTTTTTTAATATGCTTTGTCCGCGCCATTTTCTTTACACGACATATTGTTAAAACCTCAGGTTGAGATTTGAAGAAATTTGAAAACAAATGAAAAACCTAAAATTAGTAATTCTAGCGACGAGGAAGTTTATTTAACCCAATATAACTGACAAAAACTGTTAATAAAGCCGTAGTACCCAATGAATATTAATACCTTAACTGAAATAAATGTATCTTGTAATTGTAATGCTTTTATTTCATTTAGCCGTTACTTTGCTGAGGTGGGATGAAAAGTTACTTATTGCACTCGAGTGCAAAGATTTTTCACCTCGTCCTCTTTTGAATCCCTCGCGAACTCTAAGTATTCTAATATTTGAATCAAATATATATTATCACAACAACAAAAATGTCAGTGCTAGAAAGCAACGCTAATCAACGAAAACGGAAAGTGTATACGGTCTCATAACTATTTCCGTACTCGATCGAATCTACCATCGATTGATGACCAGCGGGCGCAGTACATCATTAATTCACCAATGCGATCCAGAAAATCGCACGAACAGAAGTATTCTATCCCGTGTATGTTGGTTATTACGAAAAGAATAGGCCATGTCCATCCTCAAGAAACAAAGTATCTCCTTACCGAATTCGATGGAAAGAGTGTGTTCCTTCTTAAAAGACCGTTTACGCACTTGCAACGCCCTTGGTATTGCGGGGGTCCAATCAAATCAATCAAATCCAAAAGTAATCGCTTACCATCAAGCGATATGTCAGCCCGTTTGTTCCTAATTCAATATAAAAAAAACTGAAGAGTCTATAAGCTAAACATTTTTGTGCTCAAGCTACATTTTTTTTATATTTAAGATACCAATTACTCTACTCAGCCTGATGGAAAGCAAAAGCAGAATTCAAGAGTGGTAGTCACCACCCTCAATGCTAATGTGGACAAAGCAGCTTGTTGACCGACACTATGGCGGCCTAGTGAGATGCTTTTTCATACCCCGCTTAAAGGCCCCCGGATCGTAATAGGACCGAAACACATGCGGTTTTAATGCATTCCATGTTTTGATCGCTCGGCACAAGGAGGAAGAACCAAAACTTTGCGTTTAAGAGCGTATATCTTTATATTTATTCTTTTCGCTCAACCTATCTTGTGTTCATGAAATTTTTAGGAGTAGAGTGACAAGGATACTCTTTCTTATCGTCTTGTCTTTCTAAGAATTCTTATTGGTTAATAAGTTAACGCCGATTACCAAATTATCCTCTAGACTAAAAATTGTATTATTTAAAAAAAAAGACAATCAACCTATATTTACAAAGCAAAAGTTTTATATTGTACTAGCCAAGCCACCGCGGGAAAAACCGCGGGGCTCAGCTAGTTTGAAATAAAAACAGAGCTGACTTAAGTATGTATCCTGATAACAATATATTACATCACCAGAAAAAAATCTCAAAGTATTGTTCCATCAGTAATAACGAAGATAGGACTAGACTAAATAACGAAACACATACTGCCCCGTTTGGCACAGAATACTGGCAGCCCTCCAAACGCTACGTCGTAATGATACCAAGTAGGCAATAAGTGAACAATCCATCTTGTTGGTCGCGACAATTAAGATACAGAACCACCATTAAAACATAAACGACTTGTACTTAACGAAATGATGATTTGATTGTGTTTCATGTTAGGAAGTAATTTATATAAAAGAAATACAAATTAATATTTACATCGTCCAGACGCTCATTTTTATGTTATCTTGAGTTTTTTCTTTTATGCTATGAGAGGCTATAGGCCCGTGTCGAAAATTGATGGGTCATGTGAACCACCAAGAGTCCATTTTAGAAAGATACAGGGGCAAAAAACGGTACGGCATCGGTTCCATACATTTTCAATACCTCTTCTTATCTAATGGAGGTAAATCAAGGGTTGCTTGCCCCTCCCCTTTACCGTGACAGCATAGTACTGAATGTTATTGTTTTATGCTCCTGTGTCTTTTTAAAAAGGCCTCCTGGTGGTTCACATGACCCATCTAATTAATAAAGAGACCAACCAGCCGATTGTAAGTGGTTGTTATAATCTTCTACAAATTTAGAGGCACAAATACGTTGTCAGTTTTTGATTATACCTGTCAGAGAAAGGGTAAGGCTAACCTAGTGTTTTTTTTAAAGACATCTCCCCCATTACGAATGTACCTATCTCCTATGTCTCAGGAGACTTTACAAATATTCATGAAACGGATACCAAGAACACCCAATCTCGGAACAAAAATTTATGGATCACACAAAGCGCTGTCCCATTTAGGATTTGAACCCACAACATTTGCCAAAGTAAAAAGCGACGTGGCGACCGCTTAAATCATTAGGCCAATAGTGCAGTCTTACATTTACTGTGAAGCCGTATTATCAGCTTTTTTGATACCCCGCCCATGTATGTCTAAGCATATCTGAGTATATCAGATGATCTGCCTGTATGTTTACTTAATACAATAAAAAAAGACTCCACAATATGTGATATAAAGATATAGGTAGTAGAGCCACGTGGTACTACCCTCTCACAGAAGACCAAGCTAAAATGACAGCCCTCTATCTATCTATAAAGGAACAGGGAGTGCACTTATGTTTGCGCACACACTTGTGCACTATAATATCTCCTGCGTGTAGTAATTATTTTCACGAGAATTAACGCCCTTCGACATCGAATCCGCATAGCGGAAGTTTCTTCATTTACCCGTTAGAAACTTCTACTTCGCGGATTCGATGACGGAAGGCGTGCACCGCTGAGCCAGTCAGCTTGTGACCACGGCCAGTGCAACCTGGTCGAAATGTTAGGCAAATCAGAAGTATGTAATACCTTTAAATAAGTGTTCGCATTAATTTTCTCGAAAATTATTATTATATCATGAAACGCATATCTAAGAGTGGTGGGCACCAAACTCATGACGTGATATTGAAATGCATTTTTTTGACAGGATCTTAATAAGATAATTGGCTTTCGGAGTGAGCTAATTTCAACAATTAGTTTTACTTGAATATATGGCAATGGAATGGCAAGTAGCCACACGAGTCTATGTGTAGTCATCAAAAGAGTTTGGATACCAGTAATTGGGAAAGATCTTGTCAAAAACAGCCTTTATATATTGTACTGCTAGATAAAGGCTTATCTTTAGAAAGAAGGAAGTTTGTGTCAATACGCCCCTCACTTAACAGCGCTGTAGTATTACTGCTCACTTAATCGCTTTTTACGACACCCATGTAATGAACACGAATAAGTAACTCAACAAAAAAAGAACTATATTATATTTATCACTTTCGTACTGAAATCCAGACTGTACCTGAATAGGGTCCATATGGTGCTGTTTTAAGTTAGCACAGCATACGAACCTAATACTAATTAAGGTCCATCAATTTGTTAACACTCCCGTAATATTACTGCAATTGAAACGCTAAGCTTTCTTATAACTCCATTTGACTTCTTAACGCTCAATAAAAAGCTTTTAAAATAATAATAACCTCATCCAGTATAAATATGTGCTAAAACTACTTAAGCTGCAAGTTTCAAAGCGTTTGCTGCCGGCTTATTGGAATATGCTAATACGGTAGACATAAGCCAAGTTGGTCAACTTTGCGAAGTCTCAATGACTTTTCACCTCATATTGGCTTCTAACATTATTGGAGTTTTACTACCTAACTACTTTATAGACCAAGGTCATTGGTAAAATCTATCAATCCTTAAAATCTATCCAAACCTTTCATGAACGGACAATCTTCAAAAACTATTCGGTAATATGTGAATATAGCCAACGCTAAAGCGACTTTAAAGACTAACGAACTATATGAAAAGGAGTTTAAACCTCCTAGCGAAGTATAAACGTTAATCATCAGTCATCTCAACGCTAAGTCAAGTGGCCAAAACAAAATAGTAGCCAGTACAAGAGAATAAATGTATTAGCGATTGTAAAGTAAGATCGATGTGTAACACTTGTATTTTGGCTAAGGGGCACGGAAATTTATAGGTTTATACATGACAAATTATCACTCCACCACCGTAAAGACAGTTCTTTCATTTGAAGAATACATAAAATACAATTAACATGATAGTTATCGTGTCCTGTTCATTATCAGGTTAAATTTACTACTAGTATTTTAAGTAGGCAACCTGGCTTTTACCGAGTAAATGAGGATACCGTAGGCCCATACCTTAATGAAGCCGCCCGTTGAGCCACGATGGCTCGTTGATCTTCGCGGCTGGAGGCTCCACGAGCTGGCTTCGCCACCGTGGAGGCGCTCCAGCCGATCATCCTCGAATGGGTAGGGCGGCAGCACGGGACCCTTTCCTTCCGACTGACGCAGGTGCTTTCCGGGCACGGTTGCTTCGGGAAGTACCTGCACTCGGTCGCGAGGAGGGAATTGAGTCCCACCTGCCACCACTGCGACTGCAGTGAGGACTGGGCCCAGCACACGCTGGCGGTGTGCCCCGCTTGGGCGCCACTGCAGTCATCGGAGGAGATCTCTCGCTGCCGGCCGTCGTACGCTCCATGGCCGGCGGCGAGAGCAGTTTTACCGCGGTCGCGATCTTCTGCCAGGAAGTCATCTCGCGGAAGGAGGCGGCGGAGAAGGCCCGGGAGGACGACCTACACTCGGACCCGATCCGCCGCCAGGCGCGCCTATCAGCGCCTCATGACGCCCTGAGTGTGGCCGCGGATGGGCGGGACGGGTTTTCCCCCCATCTGCTTCACAGGCCACCCGCGAGGGGGGCGGCGTTACGCGTGTGCCGTACGTTGCCTTAATTGAGAGTTACCATCAGACGATGGAGCCCGCTTCAGTGCGGGCAGGCGCTGGGAGGGGTCCGGATGGCGTAAGAAAGCGGTTCCCGGATCTCTCCCGTCTCAGGCGCAGAGTGGCACACCGTGGTGGTTTAGTNAAAAAAAAAAAAAAAAAAGGATTTTTATTTATTGCAACATGTTCTAGTGAAGATGTCCCTTTTGTTTCTTTTTTCCGTTAAAATAATATAATTTTACTGTAAAAATTACGGTTCACAAATAGACAGACCTTGAAGACAGTGAAAATATTGAGAAAGAACGTGAAAAACGTCATTGAGGGTCGAAACAAACTTGCGTCTCAAGTTGAGACTTCCTACAAAAAGATCTCAGACTGGGGTAGACTTAATTTAGTCCAATTTAACCCTACAAAGGCACAAGTTTGCGTGTTCACTGCTAAAAAACTGCCGTGTGTCGTACTTTCTCGCTTTAAAGATACTTCCCTATCTGCCTCAGCCAATATTGGAATACTTGGTGTCAACATATCGAGCGAAGTCCACGTTCGTGACTATTTATAGGGTAAAACCAAATTGGAAGTGAATCGAAGAAGCTCGGTGTGCTTAACAGATCGAGACAGTATTTCACTCCAGCCCGCCTTTTGCTTTATAAAGCGCAGGTCCGGCCTCACATGAAATACTGTCCCCATCTTTGGGCGGGGGCACCCCAATACCAGCTCCTACCTTTGGACCGCATTCAACGGAGAGCGACTCGAACGTCGTTTCCAAGAAGTGTCAATTCGGCTAGACTCATTGGCGCTGCGTAGAGATGTGGCTTCACTGTGCATCTTCTACCGCATTTATCATGGCGAGTGCTCCGAGGAATTGTTCGGGCTGATTCCTGCCGGCTCTTTCCACCATCGTCCTTCGTGACAGAAATTTCATCCCCATCATCTAGATGGTTGGCAGTCCACAACTGTGTGCTTTTTAAGGAATTTTCTGCCTCACACAATAAAACTGTGGAATGAACTGTCGCCTGCGGTATTCCAGGACCAATATGACCTTCAAACCTTCAAGAAAACAGCGTACTCCTTCTTAAAAAGCCGGCAACGCACTTGTGACGCCTCTGGTGTTGTGGGTGTCCATGGGCGGCGGTAATCGCTTACCATCAGCCGATACGTCTTCTCGTTTGCCACCTATATTATAAAAAAATGGCAATCATGAGGACTGCCTTTAGAAGCGAAAACTTATTACTAAGAATTCTCTTTGTGAAATTAATATGTAAAAATTCAAAATTAATAATGTTTAAATTACAATTGTCGGTGACGCGAACGCGTAAAGATTTTCCTCTTCGAAGAAGTGCTCATCGCGGTTAAAGAAGTTTTCACTTCAAAAAATTTATTATATAGCGCACTGAATTTTTTCTAATTATTTAGCTTAGCTAGGGATCCAAATAATAAAAAAAATTCACAACACGCTTTCATTAGCATCATCTGTGTTTTTTTGTCTGCAACCCACTCTTTCATTCAATACCTATTTGGAATTTTATTAATAACTAACTGAACCCTACAGTGTTACCCACGGTACAACAACAACCGTATATAACGACGTTAGTCTAAAAAAAGTAGTCTAAGGTAAGGAGTGCCTTATATCATCAGCTTTATAATGAAAGTCCCATCAAAATCGTTCTAGAAATTCAAGAGTTACCCCGGAATAAACAGACGTATCACATACACTTTGTCATTTAGTAGAAAGCTGTTAATTTGAAATTACAAATAGATACTTGAATTTTATTTATTTGTGAAGATGGTAGTTTAATTAATCCAGTAAATTGAAAATTTTCATCCCGGCAGTGTTATGGATAAAATGCCTTAAATATATTCTAAATTAACCTGCCATTACCATTAAAACGTATTCAGTAACGCTTTTCTTCTACATTAAGATAAAGACAAGACAAATAAACCGTGTACTAAGCAATAAAACGGGTTCCAATAAATATATGAGATAGTCAGAAATTGCAAATGCCTAATTTAATCGAATTTTGCTATAAATCTGAACTTAAAGGATTTTGAGGGTACTAATGTCGTCGCCTTTTTATTTTACTCTATTTTGGAGTTGATTTTGTAAGCTTACATTGTGAGATGGAATTAGAATAATTGCTGTTTTGTAAATCTAAAGATAAGTTAATCGCTTTTCTCTATGGAGACAAATTGATTAATCTCGAAAGTAGACAATCATTTTCTCAATATTAAATGTAGCTCCCACATTTTTTATAGATAAACTTTACCTTTTTGTTACCAGTTTTTTTACGTCACTAATAATGAATTCTTAGATATACTTTGAAATTATTTGTTTCAGCAAGGTTAATCGAGTAAGTAAGTGTTGTATATAATTAATCTCATAGGCAGATATTTTTTTCTAGAAGTGAGTCATGACAAAATATTGCCGACATCTAACACACAACGCCATCTAGTCCCAAACTAAGCAGAGCTTGTATTATGGGTACTAGACAATTGATATAATACTTATATACTTTTTTTTGTAAATACATACATATCATACATAGAAAACACCCAAACTCCGAAACAAATATTTGCAGATCATACAAACATTTGATCCGACCCGGGAATCGAACCCGAGACCTCAGGAACAGCAGTCGCATACGCTGCCGCTAGGCTACCGAGGCAGTCATATTAAATCTTCTTTTGACGAGAAGGTAAACCGGATCAGTTATTTCTGCCAGTGTCATGTTTTTAAGTATTTTAGTCGTGAAGTCGTGATGAAATTAATGATAAAAAATATAAAAAAGTCGATGACATGAAATAAGGACAGTCTTTCGAACAGATTTCAAATCAAACTGACGCGAATTCATAAAGAGGCAATTTCATGGTCAATTGTCATAGATAACATGGATATCCTATGTCAAATATGTTTGACAGAGCTCAAAAGATTAACAAATACTTCTTCAACCATAGACTGTAGATATCAATATTTGCTGTAGATACATCATATTTCTATAATAATTATAAAAATACAAAACAAAAACAAGAAAAAATTTCACTGAACAAGTCTTAAGGTACTTTGTAGATATAAAAACCTAGCTAAGTTGAACTTTAAAACGGTTTAACTTTAATCTGGAATATTTCTCATATTTATCACTTTTAAAGTTAAACAATGCTGCTATTTACTTTGCAACTTCCTGAGGGATGATTAACGATACCTACTTGTCTTATACATTTACTTTGAAACTTCAAGCCTTTGAATACTTAAAACTAAAAGTCATATTTCCCGAATAACATCGCAAAATCGCAAATTCCTGACGACTTTCGTTATAGGGTTCGCGATTGTTTAACTTTTCCTAATCCGGACAGATTTTTGATGATTCTGATTAGGCAGGATTTTGCGATGTATGCATCATGATAACTTTATCGAAGTACTTTTTTTAAATTTTGCAGTAGTCGACGTGTATGAAAGAATATTCTTAAAATAAAAACAAATTGTAAGTTAAAACCGGCCTACTTCGAAGGAAAAGTCAAGACCTGTCCCACCTAGCTAAGTTGCGTTCAATAAATGCTAAATTTTGTTTGAAAATTAACTAATGTATGGTAGGGATGTCTCACGCTAGTTCACGTTATCAAAAAAAGTTTTTGCCAATAATTTAAGTTAGCGATTGTAGGAAGATAACCAACGCGAAACATTTGTAACTTTGGCTAAGGGGGCTGGACCTCGTACATACGATTGTCATACTATCAATCGCAAAGCCAACTGCAGTAGTATATTTGTCATCGGGTAGTTGGTGATAGAAATATGGTATAATGTTATATTTGAAATACTTTATTCAGAAATACACCAAATCATTCATCTCATTATAATGATGAAGATTCATATGAGAGAGACACTTGCCGCAGAAACTACAAGTCGAAATCGAGAAACCAAAGGTTTTTAGATTTTTCTTCAAGCCATCGCCGATGAAGCTCTGGCGGGAAAAAGAGAAAAGTGTTAAGTAAAATACAATATTATTACAAATCTAAATTACTAATTTAGTAGGACCACTACTATGATAGGCAATTTTGTATTTAAGTTGCTAAAATATAATTTCCAACTGACAAGAACGTTCTTCCAGAATTGCTATTATATCTATTTGAAATGACGTAAAGCGTCACGGAAGAGATAGGCTGATGTTTCTACGGAGCTTTCCGTATATTCTTCCGAATTGGCTCGGCTTAACAAAACAAAACTATGAATCGGTGTTGGAATATGTCCAAACTGCCAGTCGGAACTTAGCTATCTGTGTAACCTATAAAGAGTATTTCACTTTATGCTCCATAAACGAAGATGTGGGTTTTCCGAAACACAAACATTCAATACAAACCAATAACAATATAAGTTAGCATTAGCATTTGAAAAACTTTACCGTGCGTTAGGAAGTTATCTAAGTAGACACATTGTGAAAACCCCCAAAGAGACTATGTATCGGATATCTCATATTGTGCAATTTTTTGAAAAGGAAATGACAGCTATATTATTATTTCTTGAACTTCGATGAATTCTCTTCATATATAGGAGCAAGTATTATTCGCTAAAGAAAATTTGGACCGGAATATCAAAGGTTTCGAATATCATAAAAACTTGTGCAGTTTTTTTTTATCTTAGTTACAACATCTGTTGGCGTACAACATCTGCAGATGTACCGCAGAGCGGCGTGCTATTACCGTTATTCTTCACTATTTTTGTAAACTCAATCACTAATCAATTACTTTTTTCCTACCATCTCCAATCTTCATCTCTCGTGTGTAAATTTGGAGATCTCATATAATCTCCAAATTTGCACACAAGCCATTCCAGACAGTTTATTTATATAACGCAAGCAATGGATTTTATTAACAGAGACTTACAGCAGATGTGCAACTAGAAGACGGAATGTGAAATAAGTGAAAACCCAACCAAAACACAGGTAATTATAGTGGGTAGCTCCAGGTTACTCTGTACAATAAACTTTGTGCAGCTGCCAGATGTTCGTTGCAACGGCTCAGTTGTTCCATATAGTGATAAAGTTAAAAACTTGGGGATCTATATGGATAAGTGATATATTCATATTTAGATTACGCAAATATGATCATATTTCTGAGTTTCGTTGCAAGCTTATGGCGGCTATGAATACGCTTTCGCCGAAATCTACATATTCTTTCTCTTCTGTATTCTGTGTTATCCTCACACTTCTTTTTATCTCAAATAACGTTTTCATTTCTTAAAACACACACATTAAAGGGACCTGAGGTCATCAGATAACTTAATACTTCAGTATTCAGCATCTTCAGATGCCAAAACATATCACTATAAGACTTTGGAACGACTTGCCTGAGACAATTCGAAAAGCAACTATGCTTATTTCTAAAAAGCTGGTGAAAGACCATTATTTGTGATTATGATTTTTTGTCCTCTTTTTAGTATATTACATTTAGTCCGTATATATATGTATTGTATGAAAGTATATGACGGCGCACTGGTTATTTGTCAATACGTGATTATTTATCCTAAATAATATTATTGTTAAATAACGTCTCAGTTTAATCATGGCTTGATTTATTATTTGTTTTAGTTTTAGTCGATTCTGTAAGCAATGTTAAATGTTACTAAAATAAGAGCGGGTAGCCCCGAATAGAGTGGTAGGCGTCACCACTAGTAATGGCGGCTGGCATTCTACGCACAGCCACCGCACGAGGTGCACACGTGCTAACCTATTAGCTCTTACTTAACTTAATCTTGCCAATAGCATGTGATTTTGTGTGAACTTGTAACACAACTAAATAATAACATGTTGGACAACACAACTGTCCTCTTATTCTGAAATTCCTGCCGTTGCACCGCTCACGATGGCATGTGACCAAGACCGCTATGAGGCCCAGTCTGATGCACCTAGATATATATATTTTGAGTACAAACTCCATCATCACTTGATCATCTCATTCGAAAGACATTCACTGCTGAAAATATTCTTATAAATCATTGCTCAAGGTATGCTACAACAACCGAGCTAGTGCTGCTACCTACATCCCAAAACCTTTAACTTTGAATTTGGGTGGAAGAAAGTCCTTGAAGAAACAGAAAGAAGCGGGAAAATATAAAATAGGCAATAAAATAGTGTTTTGGCGTTTAATGAAGAAGGAACAGTTTACACTAAATAGTATTTACAATAGCATATGTAAAGAGTTGAACTTGTCTCCTAGAAGAGGTAATCCACTGTTGTCTAAATTTTTTCTTACAATGTGATGGTTGGGCAGAAACTTGGGATCGATATCCAGGTCTTCACTGATAGGTACATAACCAAACTTTTTAAAATTTCTTCTGAAAACCAATCTAGAGGTACTAGGGTAAGTTTTCATTTCATTATCACCTTTAAGAATAGTGATTTTAATAGTTTTGTATTTTGTTGCATCTATTTTTTTCTGAACTTTACTTTTAGTCTTGGATAATTTTATGTTACCTTCAGTTTCAGCAGCTAACGTGTATTCTTGATCGTTGTCTGATGGGATCGTAGACAACTCTAGGTCATTATAATTTATGAATGCTAAAGATATTTCTGAATAAATATTTGCGATGATCAGAGCAATGTATATAACGTGTAACACACACATTTTGATTCAATAATCTTATCGTTTGTCATGTGATTTACTCAGAGTGCTGTCATGGCAATATAATTGGAAATTTCACGTTCGTTCACGAACTGTGGTCGGAACAAATCACTTAAATTAAAAATGCCTTACATAGCCTATGCATTGAACAGCTGCAGGCGCAATGGTTTATAAATATATGTGCATTGTTGTGCTATCTACATGTACGAATCCTTAGGTATTATTTTTATTGGATGTCAGTTGGGCGAATGGCATCATTACAACCACGTATAGAGTGACTTTTAATAAAACTTCAAATTACAGTATTAAATATGACATCTTTAAAAATATTTCATATATGAATACTTAGTTTGTATGTTTGAAAAAAAAATGTTGGATAGTTTACTTGTAGAGGTTAGGAACTATAAAAGAAATTAGCTTAAGTCCCGATCAAACAATAATATATAAAAGAAATTTTGCTAACCTTTACTCGTAGTCTATAAGCAATTGTATATATCGACATAACAAATATAAAAACAAAAAAATAACCATTCATAATGTATCTACTATGAAATTATATAAATATTTTATAACCGCTGTCTGGAGGCTGTCAGAAGAAGATGAAGCGTTCACGGATGATATATGAACAATATTCCCTCCCAAACAAAAGTATCTACTAAGTCAATAAAGTATGTGCGAAATATTGAAACTTATAACCTGACTCGTAAATAACTACAAAAGATACTTTCATAATATTTACAATAAAATAAATAGATTGGACGGCAGTATGACATACTTATGACTTTGTCGCTCAAGGAAAAACTATACTTATCCTTAACATTACGTACTTAAAATTAACTACAGCAATTGAAAATAAATACTGTAACGATAAAACGGGAGATTAAGAGTACCGTCTGATTCATTCGATTATTATTTTTATTTTTTTATGGAAAAGGGGGCAAACGAGTGTCTTTTAATTTTCGTTGTATAGTGAGACTTATTCGCAATCATTCATGGGCGGCGGTAATCGCTTACCTAGGCTATACGTCTGCTCTTTTTTATAGTGTAAGGGGCAAACGAGCAGACACATCGCCCGATGGCAAGCGAATACAGCCGCATATGGACACCCGCAACACCAGAGATGTCACAAGTGCGTTGTCGGCCCTTGGGCGATGGATTGGGGAAGAAGTTGGGGCATAGGCCTCCCGTATTCTCACTCATACGATGAAACACACGCAAGCGCTGTTTCACACCATGGTGTGATGGATTGTAATCGCTTACTATCAGGCGATACGTCTGCTCATTTGCCCCCAATTCCATAAAAAAATACACACAAACTTATGCTACGGAATCTTTTCGCTTTCATAAAACTACGTAAAAGAGGAGAATGAAAAATGGAAACTAATGACGCTAATTCCAAAATATTAGAATTTGGCATATGAAAAAGAACAGAGTAGGTACCTCGAAGTTAAACCGTCGACCCTGGTTGTCATATATACCTAAGAAAATCGTTATAGGGAAGTCAATGCCCTCAAATATACTTTCAACAGAGGTCTAATGTCCGTCGCTCCGTGGAAAACCTGATATTCTGGTAAAACCGGTTGAACTCAGCCGACCTCAAATAATCTTGAGAATAAAAAAGGGCCAGGAAGGTATAAGAAGAATAGAGTAATAATAATTACTGAACTCGCTCTTAGACTTTTTTACTCATCATCATTAAACATTTGTTAAAACAAAGTTTCAGAAACAATCCGATACAATAAATAAATATATCACATTCTGTAATCCCCAGTCTTTGCAAATTGGAACTATTTTGACTGAGCAAATAATTACCAACGGCAATTAATAGATAGTGTTAAATTTAATCCGTTCGTGTTCGAAGCTGACACGTATAATAAAGGCGAAATATGGCATGGTGAGACACACTCAATTTCCGAACAGTTGAACCAGCTCTGCATGGTTAAATTCCTAATAAAATTTCCGGATTCATTTACCGTTTTGGGCACCGAAATAGAGCCATTGCTTTTGAATAGATCACAGATACAAGACGGTTCTTTTGCAAAAGAGACTTGGAAAGGTTAAAAAGGGTTGAAGAAGTGTTAGTCTAATTTGTATTTTTATCCTATAATGGTGAAAATAAAAGGAAGAGAAGAAAGGGTAGTATTTTAGTCAATCTATCTGTGTACCACTGTAGTGCCTAAACAACTGAACCGATTTTAATACCGTAATAATGTTTTTTTACGTAGCTGGGTTTTCTTTATATATATATATAAATCTTCTGTTCGTGTATATGTACATACATATAGTAATATACATATTACTGACCTCCTGAACGGTTAAACCAATTTTAATGAAATTTTGTGTCTAATCCTGAGGATTCGAGAATGTTTAAGATTCATTATTCGGTAAACAAACATAAAAAATCTATTTGTGTGCCAAATTTTTGCGACCCTCGCCGTTACCTCCGGATGAAGTTGTATTGGGGGTACACAAACACGAGAAAGAGTGTTGATCGTAAATTTGCCAGCTCAAAAACCTTTTAAAACATCCAAATTTCCTTTCAATGGAAAGGCTTATATACAACAGTTGACTGTGAAAGGTTGATGACCAGGTAGAAAAAGCTTTTTATACATTGGCATATTATTAACAAATTTTCCAGCCATCCTATACAAATAATCCCATCCATCTCTTGTAAAATCAGCCTTTCTTTAAATAAAACATATGCGTTATACATATATATATATATATATATATATATATATATATATATATTCGTAATCACCGTTAAAAATTCTCTATTTTGATACCACACTTAATGTATTTTGAAAATAATTTTTTTTGAGAAAACTTAGTGGCACCAATAATCATTAATTTTTTTTTTTAATTTTGATTTATCCAGTGTCACTCTCATGACTACGACAAATCTGTTGACACCACTTACATAAAAATACGACAAGCAGTTTAGGCTCTAAGGCGTGCCAAAGAAATATAAATACATACATACATACACTTGAAAACCATTACCCCCTTCTTTCGCAGTCAGGTTAAAAGTCAAGGTCACAAAATGAAACTTCTGAAAGCATTAAATACTTTTAAATTCAGTTCAGTCTATAAACAACAGTTTAAGTCTTCTAAACTCGTTTTCAAATAAAATATGTATTTTGATGATCCTATCGAATTTGTTACCGAGCTTTACATTTAGAGAGAATATATTTTTTACTTTGAAGTTGGAATCAAATTCAGGAGTTGGAATGAAGTTGGAATGAAAAAGCTTTGATGATTCTGTTTTAACTATTCAGTAAGCAAAATCAGTTTACTATAATACTAGCTTTTGCACGCGGCTTCTATCGAGCAGAAGTACATATCTTCATCCCCTATTTTACCCGCTTAGAAGTGGCAATTCCAAAATTTCTTTCTTAGTGCTCACTTTATATAAAGAACCTACATGCAATATTTTAGGATTCTAGGCTCAGCGGTTGGATTGTGCGTTGTTCTCTGGGTATCTTAGTCAGTCAGGTTTCTCTTTTATATATTCTAAATAGATTATAAAGCTCAAGAGTATGTTGTATTGGTTATTTGAACGAGCTAATCTCAAGAGCTACTCGTCCGATTTGCAAAATTATTTCAGCGTTAGATAGCCTATTGGTCCAAGAAGGCTTATAGTTATATACAGCCACACTACGATCAATAGCTGGATATCAATATAAAATTTGCAAAAATGAGGGAAAATTTATCCTCTTGAGTGTTTCCATTGCGAGCGTGTATGACAGTATTGTTCCCATTTGAAAGTTCTAAAAAAATTCCGCAACAGCCTATGTCTTTCTTTAAGAGTTGCTCTAGACGCATTCTTATGGTTGATAAATTTGTTGACATTGTTATAAAATTATAATTTAGGAAACGCAAACGTGGTTGCGCGGGTCAGTTATTATCTAAATGTAAATAATGTTCGAAGAATCCATGTGGGGATGATTAAGAATACAAAATATCAGCACCGCTATTCATCCCGTGGGTATAGTAAGAGCTGATTTAAGGAAGCTTGTAAACTACTGTAACCCGCATAGTCAAGATGGCGGCACAGCAGCACATTATATTAGCTCAGACTTATAATATTCTCCAATGCACATCAAGTAGTTCTACTTAGAATATGAATGGCCCCGTATTACTCCAATCCGCGGCATTTTATAACATCTGACAGAATCGATCATACTCAATACTAATTCCCAAACTTATCAGATAATATTAAACATTGTTTATCATAATCATTCTAATGATTATTATCATACAGTTATTACTTGGCTGGGCTATGAGGCGCTCATAGCCCAGTGAGGCGCTCATAGCCCAGTTGCACTCGGTGATTAGAAACAATCATCGAGGGTAAGCAACGATGGCGCGGTCAGTACCTGGATGGGTGACCGCTGGTGGTATGTTACCATGAGCGTCTCCGTGATTCGGAGGTCACGTTAAGCAGTCCGTCCCGGTTCTTATCATACGATAACAGTCGTGAAGCTTAGTTGGAGGCCTTCGGGTGGCTTAAAAACATTCAACGGCAAGATTTACGTAGCCACAAGTATTCCTGCCAGTCCCCAATCCGCACTTGGCCAGCGTGGGGACGTATGGCCTTAACCCTCTCCTGAGANATAACAGTCGTGAAGCTTAGTTGGAGGCCTTCGGGTGGCTTAAAAACATTCAACGGCAAGATTTACGTAGCCACAAGTATTCCTGCCAGTCCCCAATCCGCACTTGGCCAGCGTGGGGACGTATGGCCTTAACCCTCTCCTGAGAGGAGACCCGAGCCCAGCAGTGGGACATTATAGGTTGTTGTTTGTTTTTTTTTTTAGTTATTATTTGGTAATACAGGATTTTGAAACATTAAAGATTCATTACGCCGGAAGTGCCATTGTATAAAAAGAGTGCCGACGTCATTAATAATATTTGTAAGTTGCACCGGAAGCTGACAAGCGGAAGGCGCCAGTATATTAACATTATTTAATATGAATCTACTATTTACTTGATTAGTAAATTAAATGGTTATGATTATTTACTTTATACGAGGTTGGAATCGTTACTTATAACACTACGTAAGATAACTTAGAACTACAAAAAGAAGAAAAACTTGAAATAATCCTTACAACATCTTTTGATTACTGTGGTATTATAAAACAGACCAGATCTGTTTTATAAGAAGAGTTTTATGTCTAGCGGTACACCGTTAAAGGCTGATTGATGTAGATACAGTAATCTCTAAACATAAAAACAAACCAGCAATGTTAAAAACAATAAATACATAGCAATAATGTTGTTTTATCAGCACTATTAGTCCGAAAATGAAATACATTTTTAATGTGGGTAGGCATGGCAATTTGTGTGAAAAATATATGTAACCTACATTTAGAAGCGCTACACCTGTTTCGTGACGTCATCGACGTGGCGCCATGTTGTTTGGTTTTGTTGTTCTCCGTTACCGATATGTTTCTATTGTTTCTAAAAAAAATAACTTTTTTAGCGTATTGGGAGGGTGAAAGTAGGGAAGATGAGTTACCTAGTGGCAATTTTATTTAAGTTGTAAAGGTACCAATGAAACGAACGAAGTAAAATAAAAACACAACAATACATTTTCGCTTAAAAAATATAAATATATTGTTCACGAAATTGGTTCATCCCATTTGAATAAGGATGGCCGCATCACTATTAAAACTGGGGTCCGTCAATATTCCGGACATTAATTTTTAGGTAGCTTATCGATCCCGGCCCGGACTTCACTACGAATGAAGACTACTTTAAGTTGAGAGTCTATCTAGATAAGTTTTAAGCTTTTCATGATATTTTATCGAACTTTCGAAAGTGATTATCGTAGATGGGGTTTTTCTAATCTTTTTTGGTTTAGATTATATACTAGCTTTCCGCTCGCGTGTTTGTCGCTTATTTTGATAAAATAGTAGGCAATATGCTGCCTCAAGAATCGAAATCCAAAATTTAATTAAATCAGTGCCTCACGATTCCAAAATTTAATTAAAATCAGTGCCGCGGTTTATCCGTGAAAGTGTAATGAATAGATAAACAGACCGAATTACTTTCGAACTTATTATATTTTATTAGTATATTTATGGAAGTATGAATAACGAAAATATGTGTTTGACGGCAGCCATACTGTATTCTAGCTGCGAGAGACGGCGATTGGATGGCGCTAGTGGAACGTGCACCTGACGCACCATTTTAAAATTTATTCAGTCGATTTAATTTAATATCGATTATTTGGCTCAAAAGACTTGGATTCAAATTTTGCGACATTAACCCTTCCTACCCCATCCTGAGCGACTGCCTTTATAACGAGCTGCGCTGTTGAGACGGCACGCATTTCGAACGATTGCGTCCTGGTGCACGGACCACTGTCTCTCTACAGTCAGTACTGCACGATTATTGGATGTGGAACGTTATCTCTGATAATTAGTACTATCTTTATTGCGGTGGGTACGTGGACCACTGTCCCTGACAGTCAGTACTGACCTATGTGAACGCCTTCATTGGTATAGTAAGATATTTAACTAATTCTACACCTTTGTTAATTTCCTAGGTTTAAGATATTCTGATTTATTTGAGTTATTGAAATAAATTCTGTATATTGCCATATCTAACTTTTACTTCTAAAGTCTGGGCCCAACCCGACATGTTTATAAACAAGTTAATAATGATAACTCAGTAATTCTATAATACGGCCATCTCATCCCAAATTAAACAGAACCTTGAGAGAGAAAACCCCATCGTGAAAGAGCTACGCTTCGGCATGAATGAGCCGCTTCGACCGGAGTGATATCACGCCCTCACAGAAAACCGGTGTGAAACAGCGCTTGCGCTGTGTTTCACTGAGTGAGTGAGGGCACCGGAGACCTATATTTCAAATTGTCCCACTGTCGCACTTTCAGGTCAAAACTACTATACCGATTGAAATAAAATTTGGTACACAAATAGTCTAGAGCCTAAAAAATTACAGGCTAATTTTTAATACGAGAAAAAAGTTGTAATGGGGTGATAAATTGCGGGATGCAGCTCCCACTTATCTTACTTAGCAGCTTAAATTGCTATGTTCCAACTATGACAGAGATCATCGCTCCACTAATGATCTTCTACTCTTATGTCCAATACACAATTCTTCTCTAGTCCATTCTTCTTTTGCTGTCTAGTCTATTCTACTATGGAATGTGCTCCTACTTGAGATCAGGAAATTAATTAATCGTGATACGTTTAAGGCCAAAGTCAGAGAAAATTACTAGAAACAACTTGATAATATCATTACCTCAAACATAAATTTATATATTTTATTCAGTGTGTAAATAATTTTCTGTATCTGTGTATTTTAAATGTCGTTATGGTATGTTTATTGTTCATAAGTTCCCTTCATAAAACAAGTGCACCTGTCATGTCCTTTACTGAGCCATCCAAAGGTTGACTGATAGAAAATGGCATCTGGTATTAAGTCCGCCTCATGCAAATGTTATGCAGGAAGTATTAATATAATAATAATAATAATAATAGCCTTTTATTCCTAAACTTAGGGTTATAAGAGGTCCCTAAGTTCGGTGTGCCTTTTGGCATAGGCCTCCTCCAATTCCTTCCAGTGGATTCTGTCCCTTGCGACTCTCAACCAGAATGGTCCCGCTGTCTGCTTCAAGTCGTCTTCCCATCTCCTGACTTGACGACCTCTACCCCTCTTGCCGTCTCTTGGTTGCCAAAGGGTAACTTGCTTGCTCCATTTGTTAATGGGGTGGCGTAGCATATGTCCAGCCCATCTCCATTTTTGGACGTCTATCCTGGTAAGAATGTCTGTGAGTTTTGTTCTTGTTCTCACGTCTGCGTTCCTGACTCTGTCTTTGATTTTTAACCCTAGCATGCTTCTTTCCATGGCACGTTGGCATTTTATTAGTCTTTCCCTGTGGTGAAGTGTTGTTGACCAAGATTCACAGCCATAAGTAAGAACAGGTAGAATACAGGTCTCGAATGTTTTCTTTTTTATGTGATTGCCTAGATCCTTGCTTTTCACTATTTCTTTCAGTGAGCAGTATTTCCTCCATCCTCGGGCTATAGGAAGTATTAATATAATAAAAAATAAATAAATAAACGGTTATTATAAATTATACTACGGATGAAATCACGCTTAAAGCTAGTAACATATATCTTATTCTGAGAGAAATAAGAACTCACTATTTTAGGCTTAATAGTCACGATCACTAACCACAAGATAAATCAGTCAAAAAACATACATTTATATATACTAAAATGTCAGGCTTAACCAGCATTTATAACACTAGAAGGGACGCTCATATATAGCAGTGGACGTCGTTTAACTGAGAGGAAGAAGTATAATATAACTCATTTGTTTAAAAACTTCAACATGAATGGGCCGGCTCGACGGAATTATACCACGACCTCGCAGAAAACTAGTGTGCACTCGCGCTGTGTTTCACCGAGTGAGTGAGGTTACCGGAGGCCCATAACCCATCACCTCATTCCCCTCCCCATCCCCCAAAGGCCGGCAACGCACTTGTGATGCCTCTGGCTTTGCGGGTGATACGTTTGCTCAAACAAACAACAACCCATAATGTCCCACTGCTGGGCTCGGGTCTCCTCTCAGGAGAGGGTTAAGGCCATACATCCCCACGCTGGCCAAGTGCGGGTTGGGGACTGGCAAGAATACGTTGTGGCTACGTAAACGTTTGCTCGTTAGCCCCATATTATATTTTTAAAAAAGCAGTTGGACAAAAGGAATGTAGTTTTGTTGTTTTTACCACATTTTTCATTGTCCCTCAGTTCCTATTGGTCCCGAGATTAGCGCTTTAACCAAACAAATTAACTCTTCAAATGTTTATACATTTAAAGTACATTAGTTTATACTGAAAATTTAATACTACTAAATTATTTTAGTAGTATTAAATTAGCTAGCCGTATTTAAACAAGGCAGCCAATGTCAAAGAAGACCAGTTAGCTAAGCAAGAGATATTATAGGTGGCAAACACAAGCACTTTCTGTTCCCGTACTCTCACAATGCGATTGAACTGTTATCCGACACTAACTGAAGAGATATTAAGCACATGACCAACAGCTTTACGTGTTCTTTCGAGGCATAGGGGCTAATAGCCCAACTTCCAAACTCTGACCTGTTACTAAGCATTTCTCTAATCAGAAAAAGCCAATAACACTTTTGGACCCGACCCCTTGATTTGAACCCGAGACCTTATAATCAATGGTCGCATACGCTAACCGGTAGGCTAACGAGGCAGTCGGTTCTAATAAGTAGATTTTAATAGGAACTTTCTAAAAAACGAATGGTAGAAATAAAAGGATGACAACACACATGACTGACACAGGCAGGTCATAGGTAACCAATGACGGAGATAGACACCATCGCTCTCATTTATAAAAAAAAATCAAATCCAATTTGTCTATTAAATTACACAACATCAATTTCCGTTTTCTAAATAAAATAATGTTTTCATCACAATAATATAATTATTTATCTATAACGCTTGTGAAATGGTTTATGACTTACATTGTGATATAAACGCCTTTGTGAATAATATTTAACGTCCCGTCTTGACACATCCCGGGACGGGTCAAACAGGTACGCAATTAGGTCATCCCGGGCAGGATGATAACAGTGTACAACACTATTGTTCGTTCGCTAAAAGATAACAAAACAGGTGGTAGACTTTATTAAAAATAATTCTGAGATGGATTTTTTAATCGCACTTTTTCATTTTAAAATCGTGGTTTTGAATTCGTAACGAAGGCATTGAGTAACTGGAGTGTTCTTTAGAATATTAAAAATGGAACAATAGATTTGAATTATTTTTTTACAGCAATGAGTCGAAAGGAAGTTTAATCAAAAAGTCTGATAGCTAAATTGCAGTAGTCACTACGAAATAAATTTTGATTCATATTTGAAAAAAAAACAGTTAATTAGCTAAGCAAACTTTGTAAATGTTTATTGGGCTCAGTCCATTTCTTTTCTTTTCCTTAAGATTTTATATATCATGTAAATGTGTATCAAAACACTTAAAAATAGGGTATATCACTACCCCTATTGATCCTCTGGGTGTCGTAAACGATGGCTAAGCCGAGTACGGCAACGCAAGACAACAAGCACAGCAAAGGGTAGGGAATCTAGATCTAAATCCAATAGCAATCCGTCTGACCAAAACCACTATAGTAGGCCAAAACCTCCATTCTGAGAATATTACTATAAATATTTATTCCAAACTAATCATCAACAACCTATAATGTCCCACTGCTGGACTCAGGTCTCCTCTCAGGAGAGGGTTAAGGCCATGCATCCCACAAGTGCGAGTTGGGGACTGATTGGTCGTGGTTGGGGATTCCAAACTCAATGTACAAGGTTTTCTTGTTTCTAATAGTAGACATAACTTGACATATGCTAAATATTAGTTCTTAAGTACATATTCGATTGGAATCAAGTATTTATTATGTCTTACTATCAAATACAATTATTATTTTTAATCTCATTATTAAGTATGATCAATATTTCAAATTAGTAATCTGCCTGATCTAGGTAAGAGCTGTGTTTCTGGCAATAGATGCCTATATCCAGATGGGGACTTTAAAAAACTGTTGCTGATGATGGTTTTTTTTTATGAGTGGGCCTGCCAAAGCCACTCTACTCTGCCTGATGGAAAGCATAAGCAAAAATCAAGAGTAGTGGTTACCATACTCATTTCGAATGCATCCATGCAGCATGGTGATCCACACCATGGCGGCCTAGTAATGCTTCTTCATTATTTGACCTCCGGTCTCGCACTTGCCAGCGAAACACGACAGCAAGAACGCTTTCATTTTACGGTGCTCTTCTGTGCGAGGGTTGTGCCACCCCGATTGAGTCGGCCCGTTCTTTTTGAAATACATATTATTTTGGCGTGGGAGCGTCAGGTTTATGCACATATAGGTCGTCACCGCAATGATACCATGCCATCAGTTTAAACCACTATTACCTAAGCAATGCTTTCGTTGTCTTTAGCCTATATTGATGACTGGACCCCAATGGAACATGTTCTCCTCTTACGACACTAAGCTCAACATACTCTTAAATATCTCCTTTTCTCTTATTTCAGTGAAATGATTACAAAATGGTTTTTTGTATGGATATATTTAAACAACTGTATAACGTCTGGAATTTGTGCTAAATTTCAAATTACAGTCAATTGTCCACATTCATGTAAAAGCATTTCCAAAGGCCGCCATGCTGCATGTCCGTTCGTTCACGTTCGAATGTTGCATTGTCTGCATTTGCAATGAGCATGGTGACTGCTCTTGAATTCAGCTCATGTTCCTCATCAAGTAGAAAGGAGTCACTTTGGTAGGCTCTCATAATCTCATTTTTAGTAACGATCTCACGTTTTGAAACTACAAATACTATATTTTAGTGATTTTTTGCAATAAAATTATCCTCGAACTCTGGGAGAGTGGCATTTTTCTTACCATGAATTGACCCGTTAGACCTTTTCTCCCCTATATCATAGAAAGGGGTGAGTTTTAAAAGAAGTATTAGTACATGTCAATTTATTTCACTACTATTATTAACCACACTTCTGACATCCAAGTTATATTTTTAATCTCCCGACATCCGTTAAATGTACATTCTTGTTTTTTTAATCAAACGGAGTGCTTTAATTAGTGAAAAACGTTTTTTAATAGTGATTCATATTGGTAACTTCACGGACTTTTGTTTTTAGTACTTATATATATTTCTCATGTTATTTCTTACATGCCTTAATAAATCTTATTAGTACCACAGCACGTTCTCACAAAATGGCGGATAATACTGACCTATAAAAAAAATAAGACTTTTTGATTTATTTGATCCTTATATTTTTTACTTTTTGGCTTCGTTTATATTTTTTATGTAACGGCAAGTTTTTTATTAAAAGAACAGGCATATTTAAAATAACTTTGAACCCAATGAGGTCAAACAGGGACATTAATGTGAAATGGATCGGCCGTATGCCGCATTTCCTGTGCCCCTACTGTCGACCTCACACAAAAATAGAACACCGACAAATCGTGAAGGACGCTGACTTAGAACAAGAGTGAATACGATATATTGTAGTAATGTTGACCTCTTTAGTATATTATAAATAGGCGGTTAATACTGCTTCTGACAGGAAACTCATCTATACAAATAAATAAATTTTGAAGGGTCTCTAATTGCAATTTAATAGCTATTCACTGAAAGCCTATAAAAGTACATACGGTACTAACATTAAAAAAATTGTATGTTTGTACTGGCTAATCTATGGTATGGCTTCACCGTGGGAGAGCCACGATTCGCCATGAATGGGTCGCCTCGATCGGTGTGATGCCACGGCCTCACCGAAAATCGGTGTGAAAAAAGTCTGCGCTATGTATCATCGAGTGAGTGAGGATATCAGCGCCCAAAGGCCGGCAACGCACTTGTGACGCTCCTGGTGTTGCAGGGGTCGATGAGCGACGGTAATCGCTTACCATCAGGTGATAAGTATACTCCTGTTCAATACTATACAGGATGACATCACTGCTAAGAGAAAGGAGAACTTAAAATACTGTAAACCAACCCGTCTCGAGAGCGCTCGTCAGCTCTTTCGACACCTAGGGGATGAATTGTGGTGGTGGTATATTCTTACTCTATCACCATACTGACAGTTTAGGAGGTAGTTTCTTCCTTTTCCAATCTACTCTATAATAAAACCAATGCAAAGCCTCTGCCCAATCTCTAATTAATCTCCATCCCATTGCCTGTAAGAGATTGCCTTTGAGCAATATGGCCGCCACTTGTACTGACGTGGCATTTAATTATATGCTTATTTATTTGGTGTACAATAAAGCGATTTATTATCATGTACATAAAATAATATTATAAAATACATAATAATGCATATATTCAAGGTGCCGTCAAATCGAACAAGCAACGAGCATTCCATTTTCAAATCTGACAATTCTAAATTCAATTTAAAAGTTTTGCTATATTCTGCCAGTCGTGGTCCCCAGAGGTTCGGTTTGCATTCAATACCGCTTATTGAAAATATCAGTACTCGATTTTTGAAATAGTTTCATAATATTTTTATATCATGTATTATTACATAAAATTATATCGTTATCAGTTTCTATATTATATTATAGGAGCAATGGGTTTCCAGCTGTTTTCCTTATCAGCTGGTTGCTTACATGTCATCAAACCTTCTTGAAAATATGATCGCTGTCAGCGATAAAAAATAAAGTCGAAAATAGATTAGGCGACCGGGGGACCAAAGGCCTACTAGCCTTACATAGATAAGTGGACTAAGGCTACAGTAGCCTGAGTTTACCTATAGTGTTACCTAATTTAAATATAATCGAAGCAGCGGTTTAGCCGTGAATCTTAACCGATAGGAACCCGAAATTTTTCTTTTCCAGTTTCAGCAAAACAATAAGTTATTTTTTAATTTATAATAGTAAATATTAGTATAGTAGGCTTATCCAAATATATACAGATTGGTTGTATAGGCCATCAGAACTTGGACATAAAAATAAGTATAAAATGAAAAAAAAACAGCCAGTATTTATCTCAAATTCAAATAAGGAATTCACAAAATATGTCAAAACATTTCATTTGCCAAAACAGTTCTCGAACTGATTGAATTATTTATTTAAAACAATTTCAAACAACAATTGTCGTATGGACAACTGCAGTGGTTAGTTCTAAATTTAAATGAAGGAAATGCAACATGCTGAACTGCGAATCGTTGAACCTATATCGATGACCGGCAAGGGCATTCACCTGTATGACGTAAGCGAAAAGCTCCATAAGCTGTGCTAACTTTTTTATTAGTCTCAACTTTTTATTAGTCGCTATGGGCCAGGATAAAGGAGATGTTTTCCAGAAAATAATTCGCTTGGATTTCTACGGAGAATATTTGTTGAGAATACTTTAGCGGTATTTCGCGGGAATTTTTTCGAATCGTTCTTTATTCAAATAAAAGTTTATTTTTTTGGCTTCATTTACAGTTGTTGACTTTATTAATGCAATAAGAAAAGATCTTCTGCATTGAAAATAAAAAAGAAGTTATTTTTGAAGTAACAACTTCCTTAGCCGTGTTAAGCACTTTTTGGTAGGAGAAAATTTATGAGTTCGCGTCACCGCGTCACCGACATGCTGACGTCGCAAAACTTCGTTAGCCGCATTGAGCACTTTAAATTTAAATTTAAAAAAATTAATATTACACATTAATTTTAAAAATATTATTCTAAGTTATAAGTTTTCGCTTCTGTCTGTTAGTGTATTCCTACTTGTATAAAACAAGGGTATTGTAATACCATTTAGATACTAACACCTCATGTCAAGCGTTTTATTTTTTGTATTTAAAATGTATATAGACTGTATACAGAGGATGTTAATAAATGAACATGATGACAGTAAACAAGAACCACTAAAATTATGTATATATCTGATGATGGGGTTTATAGAATTAAAAAAAATATTTGTTTTCGTATTTAGAGCGAGATTAATAGTTAATTAACAAAAATAAGACTACAAAATACAGCAATTCGCCATCTTAAGTTGAAGACCAATCAGAGCGAGATACGTCACTTATGTATAAAGGTCACTTTGTACGGATATAATCGACGATCACTTTATTGTTATTAAGAGCTATTATTGACACTGGTTGACAAATGGTCACTAAAGGCGCCATGACACCACCGAGCGTTTTGGCGTGAGTTTTAAACTAAAAATTTTAATAGCAAAATTTGTTTTTGCGTTTCATAATATAGTAATTATTTTCACGGGAATTAAGAACTTTCTACTTCTCGACGACAGAGGGCGTGCGCCGCTGAGACAGTCAGCTCGTGACCACGGCCATTGCAACCTGGTCGAAACGTCAGGCAAATCAGAGAGGTATGTGATACCTTTAAATAAGTGATCGCGTTGATCTCTCGCTATCTCAGAAAGTACTGGTCCGATTTGAAAAATTCTTTCAGTGTTAGATGTCACATTTATCGAAGAAGGCTATAAGCTATATATCATTATGCTAAAACCAAAAAGAGCGGAGGACCAATGAAGAAGGTTACAAACCCTGGGGGAAATATTAGGCTACGCAATAGGGGACATAAACGAGGTTACGTTATCACGCACATTTGTCATTGCAGCATAAGTTTATTTTATAGGTATTTATGTTTATATATATCAAAGGTGAACCATATTAAAAAAACCATAAAAATAATAGCTCGTGAAAATATAAACGTTTTCATATTAGTATACTTAGGACAAAAGGAGATCGATAAACAAAAACATCTTATTATCAAAAGAAACTAGTACAAATGAAGATATCGGCCTCCTAAACCTACATTCTTGAACTGTTATTCATGTAATTGCGTCAGTAAATCGTAAATATACGACCTCCTAACCTATCTGGAAACCCCATCAAATGTCCCATAGACCTCCATTGAAACTAGGTAAACGGTTACATAACTCCCATGGGATGTAACTAATCAATACAGGTTGGAAATATGCCAGGAATGTCAGTCAACACTTACTGGTAGCAGTGGGTCTGCCAAATGTATCATTGGAGGATTTATTATTTGGAAAATTGTTCTGCCTTAGATATTTAATGGTTTCTTATATTATAGGCTACATATACTGACTCCTAAATGAGAAAAGGGGTAGACACAGGCAAATACACGTCTCTATTTTCGTAAATATAATGATTAGTGTCACTTATGTAGAATGGAGTAGGTCTATGGCCGTCAATGAGGCACTTAGGGATTTAGGTAAGGAAAATATTAACCTTCCCTTTCAGTAGCAAGGGAAGGTAGATGAGAAGGGAAAGAAAAGATGTGAAAGGACATTACTAAGACTATTCTATTTTAATCCCATAATTTAATATCCAATAATTTTATTTGTGCATTAAGATTAGGGTAGGGAAAATAGTGAGTTTGGGAGGGGTCCGGATGGCGTAAGAAAGCGGTTCCCGGATCTCTCCCGTCTCAGGCGCAGAGTGGCACACCGTGGTGGTTTAGTGGGTAGTCTGGCGAGTCAGTCAGGAGTCCCCCACAAAGTGAACCCCCTGGCCCGCGGGGNNNGGGGGGGGGAGCGAAGTGCGTAAAGGCATTCCACCACGTAAAAAAAAAGGGAAAATAGTGAGTATGAACTAAAAAGGAAGGTGGAAAGGGAAACGGTAGATGTGGTAAGACATTGCTAAGACTATACTATATTTTATTTATGGAATATGGGGTAAATGTGCAAACTTATCACCTCAAGGTTAGCAATTACCGCCACCCGCTAACCCGGAACACCGGAGGCGTTACAAGTGCGTTACCGGCCATTGGGGATGGGAGAGGGGCCTCTTGTACCCTCACTCACTTGATTAAACACAACGCAAGCGCTGTTTCACAACGGTTCGCTGTGAGGCCGTGGTATCATTCTGGTCGAGCCAGCTCGTCGTTCGTGCTGAAGCATGGCTCTCCTCAATATCACTGGGCTTGGTGTGAATTTGACATAGAGTGCCGAGCACCGAGGTGACGATTAGTTAATAGTCATGAACGCGGTCACCGATGACTAGGTAGATGTCAATTAAACTCATTACGGTTCAGGCCCTCGTCTCCCTTCGTAAATTGATTAAGAAAATGTTTTACTAAATGGCCGTATGCTGTAAGAGGTGATGATGTATTCTCATATCCATATATTGCTCCGACAAAAGCTATAAACCTACAACAATAATAAATACGAACACGGTATTACACTAAAAATTAAACAACAGACGAACGGATAGGTTTTTATGTAGAATATTTATTTGATGTAAAACCCAGAATCTTGTAATAGACCACAATACCTGAAACAGTAAGTCTAAAATGTGAGTACGGTCAGTATATGCAGTGTGATCTCGACTAAGCTTTAAAGATACAACGTGAGCTCGCGGCTGCAGTACCCGCTGTGTCACCGAGCCACGTCACGCTCGGTAATCCGTGGTAAAGAGCATACCAAAGTACAATATAGCTACAGGTTCCTGAAAGGTGGATATTCCGATGAACATTAAGTTTTAGTTTATAGTGTTAGACTCATATATTGATAGGTTTGAGAACTCTTCCAAGAAGCGGCTACTATTCAGGTCAGGTTTATTGCATTCTGTATTAATTAAAAAAGTACAAATACAAAAATTGATCGGAAAAATAACTTGAACACTTTACTCGCCTAATTTAAGAGGGTAAGGAGTTGCTATATGCAGGCGTTCCTCTCATGTCGTAACGACAGATAATATACTCGTGTGTGCGTAAAATTATGAATGTTTTGCTTTTATTTTTTTTTGTATGAGTTTGTAGTGACAGGCGATTTCTTTTTATGTGAGTCTAAAATGTGTGTGTAAACATTTTCCTGTCTGTTTTGTAACGGAAAGAGACATCATGGCTATTGGCCTCCGTTCGGTGACCCGTGTTGCTTTATTTTTATTTTTTTTATTTATTTATCTTCATTGCGTACATATTACAAAAATACTAAATAAAATGAGTGACAAAAAGGATTACTACAACAATTGGCGGTCTTATCGCTCGAGGCGATCTCTTCCAGACAACCATCATGGACATTAGATTGTTATGTATGATTTTTAGTAGTACACACAATTAATACAATCTTTACAATAAGAATTTAAAAAATAAAAATTTAAAAATAATTTAAATTTTCATGCTTTATATGAAACAAATATTTTCAGTAAATCAATTTTTTAATAGCTGAATCACTGCTAAATTATAATGCAGTTCTATTTTAAGCATTGCCAAATAATTACACTTTTAATGTTCTGATCTTGTAAAACTTGGTAAGAAGTGCTTCGACAATCTGATTATTTTGAATAAATTATGAACTTTGTAATTACTCTAGTCAAAGTAGAGAGCAAGTTGAAATTAAGAAATTAATTATTAAAAATAAAGATGGAATATCATGTTATGTATAACTTGTTGAAGCAAGTTTGATATACACTTGCTTAAACAAGACACATATTGATGGTTACAGTAACGTGTCATGCCAAGGATATATTGCTACCTACAATCTTAAACCGTGTCTCATTTTTAAGACTGAAAGTATAGTGCTTGTCAATCTTCTACAAACGCTGTTGATTCTAAATTTTAAAAAGTAGAATTTTATATTGCGTTAACCCGCGGCTCGGTTTTCTTGTGTGTGTGTTAATTATAGCAATAAAGAGTAGAATTTTTAAAAAATCAAAATATATCTATGCCAATTATTGCTGCACCATGATTCTAACTCCAAAATTAATATTAGGGTAAAATTCTTTAGTTCTAGTCTATTAAAATACAGACGTTTTCTACTACTTCTATTATAAATATCAGGAGCTGCTCTCGGCATTTTTTTTTTGGTAAATTTTCTAGAAATATATCCTAGATAGATAGATTTACCACCCCTAAAACCACTTGTATACTCAATTTCATGAAAATTGTTTGTCAAAAGATATCAGATTTTAACCAAAAATAATTTCCGTTATTTACGCAATCAATCGGCAAAAAATCGTCAGATTACATTTTCCTTATGGACAAAATGAGAAACTTTGCCATCTACCTGTGACAATTTGCCCCTGCCAAACGAATCGCAAAATCGACATCCCTTATTCATGAATCAGAATAAAATTGCGGTGTCTCCATCGTCCGCTTCGAAACTTAATTCTACTGCAAAGTGCTTATCAGGTGCTTTATACACAAGTGGTTTTAGTTACTATATTTTGTGCATCTATTTCTTTACTATTTGTTTCCGCGATGTTTACATCACAAGCATGTTCATTGATGTTCAGTGTAAATCAGTTATCGATTGTTTTGAATTTGAATGACTTTTCATATGTAAATGAGACTCTTGCTTCCCGCAATTAATCTTTTTAAAAAAGGAAAGAAATTGTACCCTTACTCAAAAACATGGAAAAAAAATTCTCCTCAAATATTTATTTATTTATTAATCTTAGGGAAACTTACAGAAATACTCTTAACATAGATTTTAAGAATAGCAACAAAACGCGATTACTCGATAGATAGGAACTAAATATTTAGAAAAGGAAACCCTTTTACAAAAATAAGAAAAAAATAATTGAAGTTGGTTTCGTTTTTTTTTTAATATTTATATGTTTAGATAAATACATGGTATCTCAATACCTCGCACTTAACTGTTTGATCTCAAAGCATGTTAACAAATCTGTTCGTCAAAAAACAGTTATTATAATAAAATAATGTTACACCCAAACAGATGATACCGACTTCAAAAACAATTTTAAGTTCTTAGAAAAGAAGCGATTCGTGCCAGACGTTTAATATAATAATAGACAAGAAGAAAATAAAAAAAATATTTACAGAAAATAAATATTCAAAGAAACAGCGTAAAACCTATTAAGACGGTCCACTGATCATGTGACGTCACAGAATAAAGATTTATGCTCCGCAGAGGATAATATCCTTGGTCGTTATCCTGTTTCGTAATGTCCCTGGCGAAGTACCAGCGAGAGAACAGGCTGCGACTGCTAAATATTTTATTGCTACTTGTTATATCCATAATTACATCATTATTGGGCCAAAAACATAACAGTGCTTTGTTTTCTTCAATGTATTTTTATTTTAGATCTTGAAATACTTTTTCTTTTATAATTTTAAATTTATTTTTCCTTTGTAGTAAACTGGAAGAAAAACAAAGGCCTGTTTAAAATAACGATGGAGGGCTTAGACGCGTGATTGAATTAAGATATACTCAAAGAAGTTACTTTACTTCACTACTCCACCTTCTCAGCTCTATTATCATCATCAATAGCCTAATACAACTGCTGAACAAGCCAATCCTCATTCTTTAGACAGATATTTTAACCGTTGGAGAGCCATGCTTCAGCATGCATGGGCCGGCTCGACCAGAGTAATACCACGGCCTCAACGAAAAACGGTATCAAACAGCGCCTGCGCTGTGTTTCACCGTGTGATTGAGGATACCGGAGGCCCACAATCTAACCCTTCTCTTCATCCCCCTCCTCATCCCCCAAGGCCAGCAGCGCACTTGTGACGCCTCTGGTGTTACGGGTGTCCATGGGGAGCATCATCAGCTATTACCATCGATACGTATGCTCTTTTGCTCCTATTCCATAAAAAAAAACCCGCTGGCCATACGGTGTGGATGGAATTATTCTTCTCTTTTTGCAGCGTTGTTAACCTGGAAAGTTACTTCCCTTAGTCAGCTATAAGTGGGATATTTATGGGTGCTGTGGTGACTTCCACATACAGCGGCAGCATAAACATATGACAACGCCATCTACCGAAGATGCACTGAACTACGGAGTAGCGTAGTGTACGAAGAAGCTATCAATCTTGCAGCGCGCAATAGAAGTTCTGCGCCGATTAACATACATACAACTTCCCAACATCAACCGTCGGGCAGTGGCCCGCCAGGCATGATCACCTCGCCTGATCTATGGATCCTCCCTTTGTGTTGGAGGGACATGTCACCCGTTCCTCCACAAGTGCTAATAATCCATTTTCTTAATCTACAACTACACGAATGCTCTAAAGTACACACTTGGGTAAATCTAGACGTCTTAAATTGTCTGGTTTGTTTATCTACTGGAATGGCTGGTGACATTATTGACACCGTGGTACCTTGAGTTTGTAACATTTATGTATTTTTATATTAATCAGCTGTTTGTATCTATCGTACAGGAAATCACTATATTATTTTAATAGGTTTGTTTTCAAAGGTATTTAAATGCTTCACTAACTTGTGAAGAATGCTGTTTTCTATAGCAATATTTTAAAGGAAGGTCAGGTCGACAAATATCTGTATTACCTGTCAAAACTTCGGGCAAGTGGTATCAATAAGACACCATCTGCGGACCACCTGCGAAAGTAAGTAAATTCTCCAGGAAAAACAATCTTTGATTTACCAACATCACAAAGAAAGTAATTTAATCAAGTTTCTTTCTAAACCGCAAATATTTCTCTTAAAGCATTAAAAATTAACGTCTTCTACCGCATTTGGCAAACAAGAAGCCGGCGATTTACGAGGCGACCGCAGTTAAATTGTGGTTACTGCGGTCCCTGCTTTATTTCTGTCTAATGCATAAAAATAAAACGAGATAAGTGTGGCTGAGGTTTGATTACATCTTGAAGTCTTGGTACAGGAAAAATTAAAAAGATATAAAAATAAAAATTCAAGTAGTAAAATTTCGTAATAATAATATGTTAACCTAACATATTTTCTAAATAGCCTTCTGATCCCAAACTAAGCCTAGTCTATCACAGTCCACGGCTGGACATAGGCCTCCAATTGCACGCCATTTAGTTCGATCTGATCGACATGCATTATGTCCCCTTGAATAGCAGAGGGCGTCCACATTATTCTTGGTGTTCGATTTAAAACTTCCTACATCTAATCAGCGACAATGCGTCACCAAGTTTGTTTTGCATGCTATTTTACAGCTATTGGGTGGATACGCAGAAAATATAAAATAGCCTAGGATTGACTGAACCATTTGAACATGATCTTCAGTTTTGAGTGCCTCGGTGGTGCAGTGTACCGTACGCAACTGCTGTGCTTGAGGCCTCGGCTTCGATTCCCGAGTCGGACCAAATCTTTGTATAATCTACAAATATTTGTTTCGGAGTTTGGGTGTTTTGTATATATAATATGTGTGTATGTATTAAAAGAAAAGATATATGTATTTTTATAAGTTGTCTAGTACCAATATTACAATCTCTACTTAGTTTGGGACTAGATGGCGCTGTAAAATAAATGTATTGTTTCAATTTCCTATGATCTTCGAACTGAACATCGTAAAATAACAAGAACCCAACATTATCAACGTGTCAATAAGCTTAATAACTTTCTGCTAAGTTGTGTGGCAGGAAATTGAGTTTGGAACAACATTATAAACCAGATGTAGGTTTCGCAGTATCGTGTATGAGATCGAGAAGATATAGACAGTTTAATTAAAGGCAAGAAAGTTATATACTTAAATTTTGCTAGTTTTGAGAATCTAGAATGCCTTGAGGTATATATAACCAATATATTTATGTGGATGGTTTTGTTTACATAACAAACAATATGTATATACTTTTATAAGGTAACTGAAGTGTTGATCAGAAACTCACTGTTCTTGTGTATAAATTGTGTATCTTCCCTCGTCAACGACTAAGGTTTTTTCTTCTACCTTCAAGAGGGTATTGAACGTGTGTTATACTCTTGGGTTGCAGGTATTCAAGGCTTGTGGTCACCTTCAAAGGACTTACTTAGTCGTGTATCCACGATACTATAAAAATACCGAAAACAGTTAAAACAGAGGTTACAAATTTAATAAAAAGTATAAAAACCATGACAATGACACTTTTTCTACATGCTCTTTCCGAAATGCATTTGGAAGAAATGGATCATATATGCAAGGTAAATAATATTAGGTATAGTAGTTTATGTAGTTTACATAGTTTTGAAGTATTTAAACATTCCGGCAAATTATTACTTGGGTTCAGGTAATAAATAGTCAAAGTAAGCAAAATTACGTGATAAATATTCAAATGACTAATGTTTACCTAATTTAATTCATCCTATAAATACAGTTTAGATAAGAATATTGCCTAAAGGGCTACCCGATTATAGTAAATTATTCCACAAATTCCGGTGTAATTACCGCCCAGGTTAATGGTCCACTTAATCAAGCACAGCTTCCAATTCATTATGATACTGATTTGTGATCGGATGGAGAGCCTCTTTTGGTTATATCGTTAAAGAATTGTGGAGCTGAGGTGCTTTTATAATTGATTTTCTTTACGGATGAAGTGTTTTTGATGAGATGGGGAAAGCAAAAGCTGGAAATATTGGATTATTTTTTATTTTGATACTTTGTGTTTGAGAGTTTATATTATTGAAATTTGATATATAGCTTGTAGCTATTTAGTTTCATTCTCTTCATAAATTAATTTAAAAAACTCATTTTGTATTTTCTTTACTTTCTATTAAGTCTCATATCAATTTTAAGCAAAAATGACATCACTGGAGTAAAAAAATTAAGAACTAAAAATTCAGTATATTAAGTTATCATGCAGTCTATAAGTGCATTGAAAATGGAAAATTTTTAGAGTTCTGTATCTTAAAAGGAAAAAACGAAACTTTTATAAGATTACTTTGTTTTCCATCTGTCTGTCAAGACCCTTTTTCTCAGGAACTCGTGGAGGTACCAAGCTGAAATTCATATCAAATACTCAAGGTCTACTTTCCTAGAAGCTGTGAAAAAATCAAACTTCTAAGCCAACGCAATCAAGAGATACAGCCGTTGATGCTACAAAATTTCAACAATCGCAAGGGAATCAAAATCTACAGGGTGTATTATAGCACAGGTAAAGGCAAAATTGATAAAATTTTAGTTATATCATAGCTATAGGTTTTTAGGGAATCTCGATGCGCGGATCCGACTTGCACTTTTCCAGTTTTTTTTAGATATAATTAAGTTTAATCTGACTAATAAGTGATAAGTAAACTGCCTATTGTAGATATAATATTCCTCAGACTATTACATACTTTTCAATATCCGTCTTAGGAATATATCCTGTGTGACAGAAGACTTTACAATCACCCATGAAACGAACACAAAAAACACCCAAATACAAAAAATCTATTTGTGTTAATGTTGTTCCATGTGGGATTTGAACCCACAATACGTAGAACGGATTAAAAGGATAAGGCGACCGCCTAAACCACAATGCCATCTGTGCAGTTGAGCATGTCTCCATCTTATCACCACATTTGCATTCTAACAACGTCCATATATACTATACATAAACTTTGATGAAGTTCTTAAACTAACAAGATCAGAAACGAGATGCTAAACACTTCCAAACTTCTAAGTTCCAGGTTTAACATGGTTTATTATCCGGTCGAAGAGTCGGGTTCAACGACAAAATTGCAGCAGATACCTAACTCCTTGGAAGTGGTTACTTCTGTGTTCTAAAACTATGCTGTACGTAATCCAAGGAGTTAGGTCAAATAACCATTTGACGAACATAAGTCTTAACTTACAGGATTAGCAAGCTAAAGTGGTAGTGGACTGGCCATATTTGCCGTAGAACCGATAACCGTTGGGGTAAACGGGTTCTTGAGTGGAGACTGCGTCTCGGCAAATGTAGTGTAGGACGTCCACAGGCCAGGTCGAGTGATGATTTGCGATGAATGCAGGCAGGAGCTGGATTCGAGAAGTCGAAGATCAAACTAAGTGGTGTGCAATTGGAGAGGCCTATTTCCAGCAGTGGACTGCGATAGGCTGATGTTGATGACGATAAAGTCATGGTTTTTGAACAAAATAGGTGGTAATTATCACCTGCTTAGGAACTAAAATTTCTCTTGTGTCCAGTTTTTGGTATTACCTATCAATATAATCGCTACTTTGACTTTTGTTTCTTGATATAAAAGCCTTTATAAACGACATTTTAAATTATTCCGGTAATGGAGTAACACAAGACAGTAACAATAAACAGTTCTAGAACTGTTACAGACAAAACTTATTCTGATTTTATCGGACAAATCAACATATTGTCTTTTAGCACAGCTGTTAAATATTCAGTTGCAGCTACAACTGCAAATAAGCTTTTCGCTCCGTACTTTTTAGAAGGCGTTGCATGAACTTGACTTTATATTTCAAGATCGTTTCCTGGACTAGGTGAAGTCTTTAGCTAGATTTCTATATCTACATAAATAAAGTTATTTGACTTAAGTAACTAACTGTTTGAGAAACGCAGAACCTAAGCCGCTTGAAATTTTGGCAGTTAGCGCTTCCAATGTTGTAAGCACTTACTCAGAAGGATTTTGGCTTGAATAGAACTCACGACGTTAATAGGAAGCCTCGCTAACTATAAGACTAATAGGCCCTTCAAAATATATAAAATTAAAGTGTCTGTTTGTAATTTAAAATTCATTAAATATCCTGTATGTTTTTTTATTACTTTTTACTGTTTTCGAAGTACATACAAATCAATCTTTAAAAAATTATCTGTACGTCATGTGTTTGCTGTACGTCTATGTACTCGGAAAGCTTATGCATTCCCTACCTGGAGTAACTTGAGCTACTTTTATTTTAGGCTAGCATGTAAATATGCAACCAAAATTCAAAAGGCGCAGCCAGTTAGAATATAAAACTACGAGCTAAATACCCTTTACGCAAGCACTTAATCGCGTAATTATACGCGTAATTGCCTCACGTCATTTTGGAAAACAGCTGATACTATTACATTCTTGGACTGATATTAACCAAACATAGCTAAGAACCACCGCAAATGAAAAAACAGCATCCAAATCGGTCCATCCGTTTGAAAGATACGATGTCACTGACACACACAAGACATCGACGTCAAACTTATAACACCCCTCTTTTTGTGTCGGAGATTAAAATTACACACGAAAAGACATTTTATTTTCCTACACTTGTCCCTGTATCTTTCCTGACCTTTTATAACCCGATTTGCAACAATATCACTTGAGTACTAACTCAAGTGATATTGTTGCAAATCGGGTTATAAAAGATAGTATAAAAGATAGTCGTGCCAACTTAAGGGACTACCCTTAAGTTGGCACGATTATCTTCTAAGCTGCACTCTTGTTGCTGTTTGTTCCTAAGTTAAATCGTCTCTTAACGATATAGAAACTTCTAGGAAAAATATTTATAAAGATTTATAAAACCTTATCTATTTGTAAATGGTTTTAGAGAAATCTTTAAGAAGTTTTCATCTTTTTTCTACAAATGAATCCTTGCTATATTCCATGAAAATCGTTGGAGCCGTTTTCGATATTTTAGATATTGACAAATAAATACTGATAGGATATAGTAGAATTATGGAAGTTGAAGGACCTGTTCTTTTTTATATATATCAATATAATATATACCAGCCATATATAAAAAAATATATTTTAATATTTTTTTATATACGGCTGGTATATATTCTATCTGTATTTCAAGTGTTTTGTAACATAGATTAGTTTCAAACAGTATTAGGTATTACTATTTATTTTATTGAAAAGCGGGCAAGCATGCATACGTATCGCCTGAAGGTAAGCGATTACTACCGCCCATGGACACCGTGCGTCACAAGCGCGTTTCCGGCCTTTGGGCATGGGGTGGGGGAGGGCTTGGGGTATGGGCCTCCGGTATCCTCCCTCACTCGTTGAAACATAGCGTCAGGGCTGTTTCACACAGGTTTTCTATGAGGCCGTGGTATCACTCCGATAGAGCCGGCCCATTCATGCCGAAATGTGGCTTTCCCACGGTAATTGCACTTTTCCAATGTTTTTCAAATAGCTATTATGTTTTTTTTGTTGAAGAAAACGTTTTAACTGAAATATGTTTTTTACGTTTTGACAGTTTATACATATTTATATGTTTTACCGATTTTAATAAATGAGATTTCATTTAAATAGTTACATAAATGACCCGGGTGTCATAGGCTATATTTATCAAAAGCTTTTATAGTTTTTTAAACTTCTACTTAGTAAACTTCTAATCAAGGATATTATTTACTTGAGTTACGAAATAAGTAAAATCCTCTCTAATTTTATAATATCTTTTATTGATCAATGTAATAGTATGATGATCAATAAGTAAACGTGCTTGAAGTATTCTGGCATGTATGTATAGCGATAGTTTTACAACGCCGTTCCCAAGAGTATATAATAGAATAAGAAAAATAAGGATTTTGTACTTTTAAACCCCAAAAAAAAACTCAAATATCAATCGGTAAGTGCTATAGAAATGCGTTGAAATGTTACAATTTCAAATTTCGCGCGTAACTTGTAAAAACACTGGACGCAGTGAACGCAATATTGCTCTTTGGTATCGACGTCAGTTAGCCTTGTAAACAAAAAAAAATGCTAAGATAATTGTGTTATTATTTGTATTATTTTTAATCATTGGTAAATTTGTGTTGTCTTTCTTTTCGAAACCGTCTTCCATTGTATTATTTTAATAAAAATTACGTTGTTTACGAAAATGATATAAGTATAGACTATTTATGCATACTCTTCTTCTTTTGATGAATGGCAATCAGCCGGATCAGCTATTTCTGCCAATGTCAAGTATTTCGAGTCTTCAATTCTAAGTCTTCAAGTATTCAAGTCTTCGTCGATCACGACGACATTTTTTATAATTTTTATCATTAACTCCATCAGGAGTTAATGATAAAAATTATAAAAAATGTGGATGACATGAAATGGGGACCGTCTTTCGAAAAACTTATGCATACTCTGATCAGTTGACAGTTGACACTATAGTTTACAAAGCCGTTTGACATAATGTCATGGCAGCTACTATTTCATGGTATTAAAAAAACAGATTTAAAAACTGAAAACCTTTAAATAAAATATAAAAATTATATTATTTTATGAACTAAAGCTAACATTTTCCCACTGTTTTTTGGCTAAGGTATCTTAATAATATATTTTAAGATTTTTTCTCGTATACAGAAAAATAGCCTATTGCTGCACAATCGAGCTAGTCCATTTGTGTTGAGGAATGACTCCCTTACAGCCATTCTACTTATCTTATTTACGGTCCCACACTATAATCTCATCATCAGCCTATCGCAGTCCACTGCTGGACATAGACCTCTCCAATTTCACGCCACTTAGTTCGATCTATGGCTTCTCGCATCCAGCTCCTGCCAGCCGTCTTGCGCAAATCATCGCTCCACCTGGCTTGTGGACGTCCTACACTACGTTTGCCGAGACGCGGTCTCCACTCAAGAACTCGTTTACCCCAACGGTTATCGGTTCTTGGGCAAATGTGGCCAGCCCACTGCTATAATAATATATNATGTAATTAATATGTATATACAAGTTATAAAGATAATAATAATAATATATAATTATCTATAATAATAATAATAATCTATCCCCGTACTAAATTGCAATCAATTTATTTCATCCGTTCCCATCCTTAAAATTAGTGTATAATAGAATTTTTTATATAATTTACCTAAAACGTAGCCGTAGACTCGGGTTCACGAAAATATTTATCTTAAGAAAACAAACTCCTTATTCACAATTAGCATTCGTATTTTCGATTACAAACAACTTCACCCAATGGCCTCTTAACCTAATTGCTTCGATGTCTTATTCCGTAACACATTAATATTCTTGTTTGTCTAATAAATCTTACATTTCTGCTTTTCATTTTCTCTTCAGATTCTATGAAAGCGGGCGCTGTCTAACGCAAGTGCCTATTCAGTTGATTGTGGCCTTTATGAAGCTATTCGTAAAAAATAATGATTTCTTTGTCAAATATAGGTGAATTACGTTACGCTTTGGTATTTAATGAGGCAGTTATTTGACTAGGCTATTTAATAGCGTATTAATATCGTCATTATATTGTAAAATTATTGATTCTTTGTACAAACTTTTACTTACTTCCACTGCCGATCCCGGAAGAGCCATGTTTTAGTAAAGTAAAGAATTACGTAGACCAGTATCATACAACGGTCTAAGACGTTAAGCAGTTCTTTCCTTGCTTTTTAAAGAGTGATAAGTCCGATCTAGGAGAGGGTCCTATGATTCTAGGGGTCACATGTCCCTTCAACACAAAGAGAGAATTCTCCGACCAGGTGAGGTGATCATATGCTAATCGGCGCGAGAACTTCTATTGCGCGATTCAGGATTAGTAGTGTTGTGTAGTACGTAACTCTGAAGCTCAGTGTATCTTCGGTAGATGGTGTTGTTATATATATTTTGCCGCTGTATGTGGAAGTTACCACAGTAATAAAGTATTGCTTTGAAATGCCTGAAATTTGATCAAATTGTCGAGGTTACAGTCTGATACAGAGTTTAAAAGTTAGTAAGTAATGTAATTCTCTCTTCAAAATACAGTCTATATAAAGCAACATGAACACATAGTACCACTATCGTGTTACTGGTGACCCCTAGTATAGCGTGCGCAAATGAACACGAAACTATCAGATTACCCCACGCTAACTTCGGAAATGTGGAACCAGAATGGCACGCGATACCATACTGTTATTTCAATCGAAGTTATATCAAAACAATCTTCTATAGGAAATGATTTATAAAATTTATGTCAAGGTTATATCAATGTAAATTATGTTCATTATTTACCTGGTCTGGTTAAAATTTATTTAGGGTTTGCGCAAATATCAAAAACACGAAATTTAAAAGCTTCTTCTGAATTAAAATAAAAAATTAAAAGAAATGAATTATTTTATGACTATCCCTCATTCTATTCTCATCCTCCATCCTTTCCACTCTCATTCCCTTTGGAAATAGAATCTTTTGCAGAGGAAGTAAAAGAAGAAACTAATAAGACATGATAAGAGAAAAAATAAGAGTGAATCAAGGTAAGAAATATCAGATGTCATATATTAAAGATGGCGAAAGGGGCCTGAAACAATAGTACCTAGCTAGAAGAAGTCAGTGTTACGTACCTAAATTTCAAATTCAAAATCATTTATTAAATATAGACACTAAGCGACAATTATGAACGTTAAATTGAAGCTACAGTTAAAAATCATAGATCGACACAAACAGATGCGAAAAAGGTCGATCTTTAACTACTAGTTTCCAAAAAGCTCTTTTTAAAAAACTTATCTCAAATGAAAGCATACCTAAGGAAGGGTATAGTAAATCCTTCGAAAAAAGTCATAGTCATAATAGTGAATGTCAAAGATCCGGGAAACATAAAAAATACATCTCCCAAGACCAAACTTTCCAGAGAGGAAGTCTACAAAATCCTGTTACAGAAAGCTAGAAAATCAAATGAGGGACCTTCAAAGTTTGTCTTCGATAAAATATCAGCTTTGAATTAAAGACATAGTGATAATGTGAGAAACGTATGTAGTATCTTTGTTATTCTGTATTATGTTGAATCACTCACGACTTTTATTTCCAAAGCGGTCAATAGAGACGTATTAAAATTTACCTGTTTATCATAGAAATCTTCTTAGAAAAACGGTTTTGATTACTGAATACATACAAATATATCTCATCGTGATCATCAGCCCGTTGCAGTACTTAAAAGGCATAAGCATCTCCCAAGGAACATCACAGTTTGGTGTTTGTCTTTTTTATGATATAGGTGGCAAACGAGCAGACGTATCGCTAATGGTCAGCGATTACCCCCGCCTATTAAGAAGGCGCAACCCCAGAGGCGTCACAAGTGCGTTGCCGGCCTTTTAAGAAGGAGTACGCTCTTTTCTTGAAGGTTTGAAGTTCCTTTTGGTCCGAGAATACCGCAAGTGACAGTTCGTGCCATAGTTTTCTTGTAAGAGGCAGAAAGTGCCTTGAAAGCGCACAGTTGTGGACTGCCAACCATCTAGTTGATGGGGATGAACTGCTCTTATCACCTTATGATGGTAATGCTCTTTTCACCACGCTGGGCAAGCTTTTTGGAGATCGCAGTAAATGAAGCATACCTGAAAACGCTGCTGACCGTTCTCTGGTCTGCAGAAACTTCAAGTATTCTCCCTCATTCATTTTTTATGGAATAAGTTGCAAACGAGCAGACGTATCACCTGATGATGAGTGATTACCGCCGCCCATGGACACCCGAACATCACAAGTGCTTTGCCGGTCTTTGACGGATGGGGAAAGGGGTGGTGGAAAGGCCTCACTCGCTCGGTGAAACACAGCGTCAGTGCTATTTCACGCCGGTTTTCTGTGAGGCCGTGGTATCACTCCGGGTGAGCTAGCCCTTTAATCGCCTCTTATGACACCCAAAGTATGGTTGGTAGTATTATAGTACATGTGAGCGTTTCTACCTATAGGTAGAAACGCTCACATGTACTATAATACTACCAACCATACTTTTACATATAGTGATATGATTGTAAATATCTAAACAGGGCCTGTGTCCTAAGTGAAACTTGTAAATGATAGTTAAACTACCCTTGAAAGGGTTGCTCCCAAACCAATTACGACAACAGTTTACACATTCCAAAGGTCAGATTATGGAAGACAATATTAGCGTGATATAATCACATGGTTTCTGTTAAATTTTGAGACTAATTTGTATATTAGATCCGAATAATTTTGACAGTACGAAAGTTGTAGTTTAAGAAGGCGCTAGCTACGTTTGATCAACTACTTTGAGATTTGTAAGTTCTCAGTAATTTGTAAGTTCTTTATCTGGAGAGGGCCACCTTTAAACAATGGGTGGCCCGAGGCACGTCGTGGTTCCGGGGATTTCCTTTCGAGGGTGTACCTGGTTTCCCGGCTTCTAGTACCTCAGTCGGTGGTATACAAGGATTTTTCGCACAAAAAAATAGGGTGTTCTTTATGTCCGTTTCGGGTATGTTTGTGAAGTCTCCCGCAACACAGAATTTATTCCTAATGCGGGAGTTATTATTATGACTAATTCAGACCGATAGTTTTATGTAACTATGTTCACCCACGGATACTTACAACACAATAGTCGTAAGTGCGTTGCTGACCAATGAATCCTCTCCTAGAAATGGTAATCGGTCTACCTGTTACGACTATTCACTAAAACTACTACTAATCACGTGGAAAATATAACGTATTTCTAAAGATTTGATACACTGTCAGGCTCGGGTACACTATACACGCATTTTTGTAACTGCCTCGTTGTTCTAACTGTTGAAGTGTGCGATTGCCGGTCTGAGGTCTCGGTTTCAAATCCCGGGCTAAAAGTGTTATTGAGTTTTTCTGATTATATAAATACTGTGGCGACTTTCACATACAGCGTCAACATAAATATATGACAACGCCATCCACCGAAGAGACACTGAACTACGGAGTAACGTAGTGCACGAAGAAGCTACCAATCCTGCATCGCGCAATAGAAGTTCTCGCGCCGATTAACATATATACAACTTCCCAACATCAACCGGGGCAGTGGCCCGCCAGGCATGATCACCTCGCCTGGTCGGAGGATCCTCCCTTTGTGTAGGAGGAACATGTGACCCATTCCTCCACAAATACTAATAACAGTTCGGAGTTTGGCAGTTAAGGTCTGAACCGCCGTGGCTCGGAGAGTACGTAAAGCTGTTGGTCCTGCGTCTGATCGTATCGATTAAGTTTGGATTAGGAGAGAGAGGGAACAAAGAGTGCACCTGTGTTTGCGCACACACTTGTCCACTATGCGTAATTGGCTGGTCACCGTTTAGACTAGCTGTCATAGCCGAAATCGGGTAAGAGAATATCACATACATTGTTATATATTTGTATGGTGTTTCTGGGTGTGACTTTCTTTATGTTCATATTAATCTCATATAGATAGAGATCTCATAAATATCAAACTGTCTTACTCTCTATATTAAAAATAAGAAAGCTAATCATGTTTTCGGTAACAATGGAAACTAAAAACATAGTTTTACAAAATATTACTTATTTATATCTTATATCAATTTTACACCAAAATATCAACAATATTTATGTAAAACTTTTAGTATTAATCCTTAATGTTTGGATGTACTAGACGAGGTACAATAGAATCAATTTGCTCTTCAAGTCCCGAAGCACAATCATTCATATTGTACGGTGATGGATCAGTATGACCCTCGTAACAAGAAATGAGAAATTGGACTATATTTTATTAGGATAGCATACTTTTCTGTATATGTATATATATTATACATATTACAAGCTGATCTAGCAAACGCTGTTTTACCTCTTTAACCACATACAAAAAAAAATGACAAAGAAAAATATATTCAGTGGTGTATCACCCTTTCATTTAGAGGTATGGAAAATAGATGTTCGCCGATTCTCAGACCTACCCAATATGCAAACAAGAGGAATTTGGTAATAAACGCCGCGACATGAGAATTTTATAAAATATATTTAATATATTTACTAGTACTTATCTATATATTAAAACGAAAAGCAGAAACTTTGTACCCCTTTTTAGGAAGTTATGCGAGTGGAGGAGTAAGAAATTTAGCACAGTTAAAGTGTATGTGGAGGAGAAGTTCAGAAAACTAAAAAATAAATAATATTATGATGGAATTTCGTTCCCTAATAACTAATAGTAAGTTTCACACATACTATGGCAACTAGATATCTGAGAAACTTTAATATTTTTGTATACTAAACATTATAGGTAAAGTCAAAACGTATTAGAATGGTTAACGTTATTTTTTTCTTGATTAATAATCATTTCCGAAGCGATGTCAAACATGCCCTAATTTCTGGGTCTTGTCATTAATATGCGACTAGTGTATAGTATATAAGAACCCCTCCTTCTCTTCTCCGGGTGCCTCTTCAATCCTGATGATTGGCCGTCAGCTTCCGTACTCCTCCTTGTCAATGGCCAGGCGGAACAGTTTCTCAACGAAGGTGATACCGGTCCGCCCTCGGATATTACATAGCCACAATTTTTTCGTCGAGCTTGTTTCTTCCCTTCCACCTTGCCCATCATTACCAGTTGAAGCAGCATATCTTTCGTGCCTGATGATGTTTTGCATTTGTATTTTAGGCATGTTGACGCGGTGGAGCACATTATCGTTTCCGATCATTTGTGTCCAACTGATGCGAAGCATGCGACGGTAGCACCACATTTCAAATGCCTCTAGGCGTCTCATTGTGTCGTCTTTTAAGGTCCATGCTTCGCAGCCGTACATGACTGTGGACCAGATGTAACACAGAAGTATCCTAACTCTGAGTTTTATGTTAATTTGACGACAAGATAGAACATTCCTCATTTGATTAAAAGAGGCACGGGCAAATTCTGCTTTCCTGCTGCGCTCGTTGACTTTTTTTTCAATTTCTTGCAAGTCATGTTTGGAGGAGACATTATGCATCCCTGGCGATTTCTGCGACAGATTTCGATTTCATTGGTGTCTTCATTATCCACCCTTATTGTAGCCACTTGTTTTTCGTAAAAATTACGGATTATTCTCACGTTTTTACCATCGAAACCACTATCCATTAAAAGACCCACGAGCTTCTGGTGTTTAACTCGATCGAATGCTTTTTTGTAATTAATAAAGAAAAGCACTACGAAGGTTTACATATCTCTGCATTTTTGTACGAGAACGTTGAGGGCGAAAAGAGCTTCACGGGTGCCAACTCCGGATCGGAATCCGAACTGGCTGGCTCCCAGTTGCTCGTCACATTTCAGTCTTATTCTGTTATTTATGATGTTTAGGAACACTTTTGATCAAAAAGTGTGCCTAAACAAAATATAGGACCAGTGTATTCATTTCAATTCCTTTTCACTATAACATATAAATTAGTAGTAATTCCCTTCAAATAAATAAATTAATAAAACAAATTATATCAAACTCTCCCACGGTTTCGATAATATAAAATAATATAAAAATATGTAATATTCGTATAGATTTAAATGACTTTACCATAGGATGTTATGATATCAGTGAATTAAAAAATGCCTGCATAGTTTATATTGGTTCACAGTGTGATAAATAACGATACTGTAGAAAACTAGGTCGATTTAAAAAATGTAGATAAATGATAAAAGCCGGCCTAGTTTAGTTATAATAAATGAATAACTAGGCGAAGCTACTGAGCCGTTGATAATGATGAATAATGAACGACTTTCGGTACTATAGGACGGTCAATATAATGTTTTACAATAATAATATTCGATTTTTCTTTGTCAGCGCAGTAAGACCTCATTTTTCGCAAAATATTACGTCAGGATATTATGAGTAGGACGGTGAAATGGAATTCACATAAATTGTTTGTTTGTGTCGTTGCACAGAGTACGGAAATTTAGAGGTGTTTCTTGCCCATATGTCGGAGAACACATTAAGCTAATCCGATCGATTGTATTGCAAACATTATTGTCAGTGCCCTTTAGTCATACTGACAACTAGTTCGACCTTCACAAAATTAACGCATTTTATTCCTTTCTACCGTTTCACACAACATCTTTTACCACCCCAGCTAATTTATTTCTGGTATATTCGTAGTTTCTCATGGAAAAAACCTAAAAAAAGTGGATTTTTTATGAACAATATCATTCTACTCCATTTTGTATGTATCTGCCTTAGCTTAATTTTAGCGGACAGTAAATTTGGCGAACACACAAAGCCGAGCTCTATCATAACAGGCAATCCATTCAAAGGGCTCGCCTCAAACAAAGGAATGATGGATCGAGGAACGCTAAAATTCAATTGAAAAGCGAAATATAATAAAATATTTTGCAAATAACAACAAAGGGTGTTGGAAGTGAGTACTTACTCGCAAATAATTCATTGTGATTTTCTTTCTAAAAATTCAGTTCGGGATACTGAAGCATGTTCAATAGAAACTTGAAGAGCTATAGTATATTGTGATATGTAGCTCTGAACCACAAACGATTGCTTCAAGTGTACTTTGATCTTATTTCTTGTTGGAAAGATAAAACTGAATTAGTTCTTTCATTTATTGATATAACAAGATCTATCAATTGACTTCTGGTTTTGTTCAATTTAAATCTCTGATGGCCACATTGATATATAAATAATAAAATAAAATTAAATTTATTTTCATTTATCATAGTTCAGAAGGTCTTACATTGGTGGTTTTTGGTCATACCATATTTCGCCTTGTTTTGGCTTGCAATGCTTGCTATCTAGGGCAACTTCAAAATGGTTATTTAATGCACATCAGATTACCGTCGTCTAAAATACTGTTCTATGTTTGTACGTATCTTTTTTCTATTTTATTTTACAATTAATTTTAGTCGAAAAAGAATCATTATTAAAACTCTCTTCACCAGAAATAGCTTAACCAAAGGGATAAAATAACTTGCTAACAAGATAAGTAAATATTAAGACACAGCTTTGTTATCTTGGGTTGGCCATTAATTTACTGCCCGTCGGCTTTCACATAAATTGTGGTCTCCACTTGCAAGAAATTTGTCGCTTCTTCGACCTTGAATAAGATTGAAAAGGTTATTTTCCTTTCCTGGAAATTGAGGATAATTTTATTTGTTATAAGACAATGTGGCTTTTTGCTGTTAAACCCAGATCAGTTAGTACAAAATCATGAAATCGGTATATCTAAATCATTGCCGATTAATGGGTGATCCCAGGATAGTGCTATGAATATTCAATGTTTCAAGAAAAATATTTTGACGGTATTTATTGTATTGGTAGACGTTTTCTTATTCTGATTTCATCTAGTTTTACTGAGGAAATACTACACTTATTTCGTATTTCTATGTAAAGATAAAGTGAGTGGAACTTTATACTTTTGCGTTTGAAACGATAAAATCAGCACCAAATGCCTATAGGATTTGTATTGACGACGTGAAATATTCACATTATTTTTATAAAATAGTCACAATGAGAACAGGATTCTTTAAACTTTAAAAAAAAGCCTTATCGGGTCCTAAATAAGTAAGGTACGACCGGAATAGACGCATCAAATAAAAAATTACATAAATTTAATATATATGAAACCAGTCAAGCTAATTTTTATTGTGTATACTAATAGCTAAGTTACTTAAGTTTAGTTAAATATAATATATATTTATTGCCTCGGTGATGGTGAGGTGGGTTTGAATCCCGGGTTGTGCCAAAAGTGTTATTGAGTTTTTATCATTATAGCAATACTTTTTAACAGCTCTGAGTTTGAAAATTGGGCTCTGAATACTCAGAGAGCATGTAAAGCTGTCAGTTATGTGCCTGATCTCTACCCGATTAACTCGATTAAACGTCCCATTGGATTATGAAAGTGAGGGAACAGAGAATGCACCATAATATCTCCTGCGTACTTGGCTGATCTCCATTGAGATAGATCGCCGTGGCCGTAATCGGCTTGGAGAATATTATATTTATATAGGTCATAAATACTCCTAGAAGCAGAAAGAAGATATGAAAACAGGTCATTTACACAAAAACTCTGGAAGGTGCTGTTTTACACGCTTGGAACTCCACAAGTAGACTCCAAATGGGTAACCAGTAGATGAGCTTTCCTGGCCAACCTGGAAGGCACTCGATCCACTGCGTATCTGGGGCAGAAGGTCCAAAGACAATATGGCAAAGTGGGAATTTATCGACCCCGGAGCAACTAAGTGAGACTGTGGTGTTTCTCCACAAACAATGAGCCATTTACTGACATGCCCCTTAAGCTCAGAATCATGAATGCTTGACGGTCTATACCAAACAAGGTCAAACGCTGTTCGTCTCGCAGAGTACTGGGCCACGACAGTCGAAGTTTTTCCATCGACACGATGATAAGAAGAAGAAGAACGAGGAACATAAAACGAATGGTACTTGCATTCATCATCATTCCACCCTTTATTTTATTATTAAGTACGACTTAAAACTGAATACATAAACTATAGAATGTTTTTTATTCAATTCATAAAATAATCATAGAATGATTTGGTTGACGAGAAATTAACTGCTTTTGTCAAATTTCCTGTCTTTCAGATCAACCTATTTATAAGGGTAAAGGTCTAAATAACAGACATTCTTTAGCCTTTTAAACTACAGGGGGAAACTATGTTTGAGTATAAAAAAATGGATGAAAGGTAGGCAATGCTTGGTGATAATTTTTTTCGTCATCACCTTTTAGTTAAAGTTTATATAAAAGAATGGAGGACTCGGCAAGTCATTACTATAAACATACTATATTTTGAATTTGTACTATATTATACAGGATATTTCTCGTTAATACATATTATACGTAAATTACACTTAGACATGGAAAAATGCACATCACATAACTAACTATCTGGATGAATCCACGAACTACGATCAATTATCAAGTTCTCTTACCAGTCAACCAAAAGGCCTACCTTTAAATATATATTGAAAAAGCGAGGGAGTTAGTCATGACGCCTGACGCAGTTCTCTGCTGTACATAGGCCCAAAGTCCATACGATGCCCAAGAGACAAGTAGACGCCTAGATTTGACCATTATAATATATTGCAGTCTAAAATAGAAAAGCACAAGCGCATCCAATTTTATTTTATTCTGCTTCAGTAGGTAGAATTTTGTTTTATACATTTTGGCGTAGAATTTATACACTGCATTCGGTTTAATGGACAGAGCAGTGCGATATATGCATTTTATGACCCTCTATGTTCGTTCTATGTTAGGTGTAGTCTTCTTAATAGCAGCATATATCTCGCTGTTCTTCTGAACTAACGATGGACTATAATCATTAATCTAACACATGTGTTGTTAAAAAAGAAATGCTACATAAAGTCAGTGAAACATAGCGCAAACGCTGTTTAACATCGGTTTTCTGTGAGGCCGTGGTGCCACTACGGTCGAGCTGGTCTATCTGTGTCGTAGCGTAGCTCTCCCACAGTAGAATTTATTAACAGACTACTAAATTGTACAATGCACATCACAGTACATTCTAGAATTAAATTCACATTATAAAATAAAATAGTGGGATAAAGTCTCTAGTGGTTCTTCTCGTAGACCAAAGCTAGGGTCTCGGGGTAACTTTTCCAGATCTATAGCCTGTTTAAGTGATGTTCTACGCCACCTGTAACTACAGGTGGGTCATTGGAATAAGCCCTAAAGGGCCTCTTAGTAGGTCCAGGTATTGACGTTTCTTCAAAGGGCGTACTTCCTGTACTTAGCGAGGTCGAGTTCCTAAGGGTGTAGACCCAAAGGAGCGCCCGTCAGCCAGCACTAGGTCGGGGGTTGAGGATACATGGGTTTTAGATAGTCCGGGAGTAGTTGCCACGGAGACGAGCACGCGCGAACAGGTTAGTGCTCAGGCGTCCTACAAAGTCGTCCAGGCTCTCCATGCGTAGGTCCCTGGAGATCGTCCTGTTCCGCACAAAGCGGGGGGCGTTTGTAAGGGATGCACCCTTACAAACGCCCCCCGCGAGCGACTGGTGCGCACGCAGCCGGCGTCTCGGAGACGAGGGAGAACCAGGCCGGGATTCCATAGAGTGGAATAAGTACAAGTGAATTCAATTCTAGAATGTATTTCAACAAGTTCCAACAAGTGCTGACAATCAAGAGTATAAATTACATTACAGTAATTCACTTCGGATAATACGAAACTGTACGTTGTTTTCTTAAAGGGTGTCTATGGGCGGCGTTAATCGCTTACCATCAGACTATTCCACTGCCCTTATAACATAAAAAAAAGTAATACTAAATTTGCAGTCTGTAGAAAACCTCAGCTCAGGGTCCATTAGCAGTCCCAATTATTGACTTCATTTACCCTTCCAATCCTTTGTTCATTAATGGCAGGGTCATTTTGTAGCTCTGACTAGATTTGCCCCTTACTACCTATAAGAGTTCCACAGACCATCTAACTACCCTTTACAAGTCCACGTTCATCCTATCTACTGCTGAACTGGTTTCCTTGGGAATAAAACTCAAAAACAGCTGAGTGTTATCATACTTAAATTATAAATGTTAATGTAAGTTTGATTGTTACGCTTTCAAGCGAAAACTACTTAACCTATTATCATGAAACTTTGTACACATATTTCTGGAGATATTAGAAGTAGCATGTGATACATTTTATGAAATGCGAGTGAAGCCACGTGTAAAAGCTAGTATGATATAAATCCAACTATAGGTTATAAAACAAAAACAAACATTTTAATAATAAAAACCGACTTCAAGAACTGTACAAAATTGAAATGTGACCACACGGAATCACCAGCTTTCAAATAAAATAGAATCATCAAAATCGATTCACCCAGTCGAATGTCTGAGGTAGAAAACTTAAAAAATAAAGTCAAATCAATAACCACCTTCTTTTCTGAAGTCGGTCCAAAATAGAATTTGTTCGATGATAAACCATTTTAATTGATTTTAAAATAATGAGTAATGTTTGAATATTTTCATATAATTAACTATTATACAACTAGTTATTTTTCGTGGCTTTGTACGCGTGATTACTTCTTTCTATCAGAGCCCCGCAGCGACACCTACGTTACAAAAACTGCCGCGGGTAACGCCGCAGGGCATACCAAGTGTAAAAAAGCCTTAGTTACTCCTTATACCATTGGCTATCTGCCAATGAAAGTCCCCTCAAAATTAGTCCAGTGTTCCAGAAATTAGCCAAAACAAACAGACAAACAGATAGACAGACAAATAGACCAAATTTGAAAAAAAATGATATTTTGGTATATATACCGTGTATGTCTACATACATATGCATTTAGTTAAAAGCGATTATTATAATATTATAAACAGACACTCCAATTTTGTTTATTTGCATCTCTAAACTCTTTCAGATTTCCTATTTCTTACTTTCTAAATGAGGACCTATAGCCGGATATATATTTATATCACTAGCCTGTGATAATTGCGAACTGAATAAATAATCAATCAATCAACAACCCATAATGTCCCACTGCTGGGCTCGGGTCTCCTCTCAGGAGAGGGTTAAGGCCATACGTCACCACGCTGGCCAAGTGCGGGTTGGGGACTGGCAAGAATACGTTGTGGCTACGTAAATCTTGCCGTTGGATGTTTTTTTTAAGCCGCCCGAAAGCCTCCAACTAAGCTTCACGACTGTTATCGTATGATAACAACCGGAACCGACTGCTTAACCTGATCTCCGAATCATGGAGACGCTCATGGTAACATGCCACCAGCGGACACATATCCAGGTGCTGACCACGCCGTCGTTGCTTGCCCTCGGTGATTGTTTCTGATCACCGAGTGCAACTGGGCTATGAGCGCCCTGGGTTAGGTATAAAACCTATTTATTTAGCTCGCCATTATCACAGGCTTTTTATGAGGTGACATTTCATTTCGCAATGGCCTCAATTGCGCTTGAAATGTCAAATATCAAACCTATATATAGGATTGATCGTTTTTTGTTTTTGCGAAAGACGGTCCCCATTTCATGTCATCCACATTTTTTATATTTTTATCATTAATTCCATCACGACGATGACTTGAAGACTCGAAGACTTAGAATTGAAGATTTGAAATACTTGACATTGGCAGAAATAGCTGATCTGGCTGATTGCCATATCATCAAAAGAAGAAGAACCCTGTATATAATAATATCGGTGTGTAACATGGAGCAAGACCTGAATAAAAATATATGGTAAGACAGTTTTTTAGCTAGCATTATTAAAGTTTTCGATTTTTTTGTAGGTATGGACGTGCCAAAGGCACTCTACTTTAACTGATGGAAACTATAAACAGTATCCATACTCATGGTGGTCACCATACTCATTGAAAATGTAGACAATGCAACAATCACTAAAAGGGCTCACTGTTATCTGCTTCATTGTAATTGTATAATGTAAGCTGTAAGTCCTCCATAACATAAATAAATGCAGCTTGGTGACCCACACCATGGCGGCCTAGTGATGCTGCTGCATAATTAGTCTCACGGTCTCGCACTCGCCAATGAAATACGACACACCGCAGGAATACTGACATTTTAGGTTGATCTTCAGTGTCAGGGTAGTACTACCCCTGTCAAGTCAGCCCGATCTTACGACCTTTAAAATATTATATTATCTTAAATCTTACACATATAAAACAACCTCGGTGACGCAGTAGTAGCGTATGCGACTACTGTGCTAGAGGTCTCGGGTTCGATTCCTGAGTCGGAGTCCTGTTTGTATGATCTGCAAATATTTGTTTCGGAGTTTTCTATGTATAATATGTATGTATTTACAAAAAAAAGTATATATGTATTAATATCAGTTGTCTAGTACCCATAGTACAAGCTCTGCTTAATTTGGGACTAGATGGCGTTGTGTGTTAAAATGTTCGAAAATATTAAAAACAAATAAAAAATATTTAACTACTTTTTGAACCTGAATAGTCTCAAAATTGACCTGAAATCATTATAAAGGTACAAATTGTATATATTGTGTACATTTTCCTTATGGTTCACTATAAACATAGCTATAATAATGTACTGTTTAAGTAGTGTTTAGCACAAAGTCAAACATACAGTTGTGAACAGAATCTTACCTGAGTGAATATTCATATCAAACAATATCAAACAAGATTTCGGCCGCGACTTTATTCGTATTCGAATACCTCCAAGAATATGTGCGCAAAGTTTCATGATGATCGGATTTTTCTTACAAACTTATACTCACTTTTATAACAATACTAACGGCCGCCTGCAACTTCGTAAGTATTTGCACATAACTTTTAAATAAAACATCCCACCTCATAATATTATATAGTATTATAATAAATTACAATAGTACTATTATAATAGTAAGTTGTTTTTTTATACAAACTACCGCACATATTACTGCAATGAGTCCGTTTTAACCCCAAAATGGGGTTGATTTCTTAATATACATAATCAGTACATCTCCACACCATCTATAGATCTAACATTTTAAATTTCTTACTGCAAAACGTACGACTTTCATACAAAATTCCAACCCCTGTTTTATCCCCTTAAAGGTGGATTTTCGCAAAAAAATCTGTTCTTAACTGATGTGTACACCCTATAAGGAACCTACCTCACAAATTTCAAGTTTATAGGTTACTATATTTTTTGAGATTTCGTGATGAATCAGTGAGTGGTATTTAGCTTTTATAATGTTCTATTTGATTGAATAATTTAACTGTATCTGAGTATTTAAATGTTATATTATATTTCATATAATTTATCAATTTTAAATTCTGAATGCAATATATTGTTATAGAAAAAAAATGTTAACAGTAAAAGCAAATGAGAAAATATGAACTTAAATTATGTGAAACGTTTTTTGTAATTTGAACTGTGCAAAAAATAAAAGGCCTTTTATTTATTTATTTATTAATGTTATATTTATATAGTCATAAATATACCTCATACAATGTCAGAAAGTAAGACGAAAATTATCAATAATTACTACATTCCATTTGAATTCATAACTGTTAAATTTCATTGCTGATTTATCAAAAGTTTTACTCTAAATTCGTGATATATATCATTAATATTTAAGGTAACTCCGTCTGTTTTGTCTCGAAGTGAAACGAAACCTTGTCTGTAGGGAAAATTCGCATATTTTGCCAATTCCTTTTACCAAGTAAACTTGTATTGTAATTTCCAGAAAGAAGGATAAATCTAAATCATAGCAAAGCTTGCTTGATGTCACGGCCTCACAGTGAACCGGTGTGAAACAACACTTCCGCTATGTTTCACCAAGTGAGTGAGGATATCGAAAGCCCACGCCCAAACCCCATAAAAAACCACAAAATGAAAAAAACCGCATCGAAATCAGCCGTTTGAGAGCTACAATACCAAAGACAGATACATACACAGTGAGAGACATCGACTTCAAAATTTATTAAATCCGTCTTTTAGCGTCGGGGGTTAAAAATAGGACACAATTACAGGTATAAGGGACTGAATCTCGGTTATATCACATCAAATTATCATCATCAGCCTTTAAAAGTCCACAGCTGGACTTAAGCCTATCCTTGAAAAGGAGGTGTTAGCCTGCTACACCACGCTAGCAAAAGGGTTTGGTATAATGATCGTCTCAAGATTTTCTTATTGCAGGGATGTCATTCTCCGTAGGTTGTTCCCTTTTCCGAGTTTCCAAGACGAGATCCATGGGACCATCCGTAACCATATAGACCAATTTCATCATACCACATCCCAAGCTTTCAACATTCCACTGCCCTTACACCATCATCGCTGTATTGCAGTTTATTGAAAACTCCTGTCATAACTTGCTTATAATCTTTCTTTGCTTCGTTCAAGAACGCTTTTCACTGAATTATCAAATATTGTGTTTGACTTTGTAAATTCAATCAAACACCACTTATATCAAGTTGTCTAACAAGTTAAAACATGTCTCGATAATAACAAGGGCTTGTCGTAAATTTAATTATTTCGCTTTTCAACTAAACTTGCAACATGGTAATTCTATTATTATTAAGTTGTCTCAGTGAATTTTTGTCTGTATTAATATGAATCTACAAACCACGTTCTAGCTTTTCCTTTAATGTCAATGTCCTAATTATTTACTCCGAACTTTTTCTTAAAATCAAGAATCCATACTATACTCGCTTATTAAATATTAAAAGTGTGATATAAGGAGTCATGCTTCAAATGCTGCTAATAAAATTTAAGCGTTAGATATTTGTCCACAATGCTTTAGGAACTATTTTTTTAGTTTCATTGTGATAAAACTTGAAATAAATTTCTTGGCTCAAAAATCTACATAATATACAAAGCTAATTACGTCATTTCTATATACTTTACGTAGGATAGTATTATTATATTTTATATGCATATACATATGACTTATAAATTTGAATTTTCCACTTCCGTGCTGAATAAAATATTCAAGCATAATGTAGCGTCTCATTGGGCATCTATATTAATGTATTTAAGAAGATATTTCTTCTGATTGTCAAGATATTCACATGAAATGATTACATCTATAAATAATTTATCTGAGTTACTCGCGGATCTCAAATAGCTCGACGACATTTGAAAATAGAACAAAATTGGAATATCTACAGCAAGATTAAACGATACTGATTGTAATATATTGAAAAGTCAAACGTAAGAATTTCGATAGCATTTATATTTTATATTGAAAATCAATAAAAATGAACAAAGAATTTAAGAGCAGCAAATTCTAAGACATTGACGAATATGTCAGTAAAATAAATATTGATAGGCACTTTGAAGAGTCTCTAAGTGCCAAGAGTTGAAGAGCACAAAGAAAAATAAAAGCTTAAGTAACTTTTCATTTTTTAAGAAGCTTATGAAAATTTTAACACGTTGCTTTTGTAATCTCTGAGGAAATATTCAAATTCATTTGAAATTTTGATACATTGAAAGCCTTTTTATTTTGTCTTTTCTGAGAAAAGTCGAAGAAAAAACATTTAGTACTTCTTCCGAAGCCGGCATAATGTCACCGTCACGGTGAATGGTTCCATACTTCAAAAAAATAACAATCTCATTTATTTGTATTTTTGAAAAAAATTGTCAAAATTTTATATGTGAGGTGATTAATGGAGCAAATTATCATAATACTTTTGGCAGTTTCTTTAGCCACAAAAAGTAGTTCTCATTGCAGTAATATGTGCAGCATTTTTTCGACTACCCGATGTCGAACTAATGCTGGCGAAAGATCGTCAATGCACCGCATTGATCATCAAGCATCATCCATCAACAGCCCATAATGTCCCACTGCTGGGCTCGGCTCTCCTCTCAGGAGAGGGTTAAGACCATAAGTCCCCACGCTGGCCAAGTGCGGGTTGGGGACTGACAAGAATACGTTGTGTCTACGTATCTTGCCGTTGGATGTTTTAAACCGCCCGAAAGCCTTCCATTAAGCTTCACGACTGATGCGTATGATAACAACCGATACCGACTGCTTAGCCTCCGAATCACGGAGACGCTCATGGTAACATGGCACCAGCGGTCACCCATCCAGGTACTGACCGCGCCGTAGTTGCTAACCCTCGCTGATTGTTACCAATCACCGAGTGCAACTGGGGTATGAGCGCCTTTACAGAATTGATACTTATAACAAAACATTTTTTTAATATTGATTCAATGGCAATACGTCCCAGCTCTGCTAAAAACCTATAACTTGAAAACCTTAATGTTTGTTCAAATTAATTGAAATGCTAGCTACAATAATTTTATGTATATCGCTAACGTATATACGCTAGCGTACGTATAAATGTTACATATAATCTTTATTTCGTCAGTGATATAATCTATAATGACGTAAATGTTACCTTGCTACTATGTGGTAAATGTAGCTGATAGCAGAATTATCCACACTGTAATTGTATTACTACCCTTGCATTGTGCTGTTGTTTATTTACCTTAATAATAAAAGCTCTTCGACGTTTAATAATGTAAAGTAATCGAAACAAGCTTTTTAAAATGCTTGTTTAATGATACCCCATGCTATAAAAAAGACGAAAAACAAACTTCTCTAGGAACTCCCCATTACAAAAATGAATAATTGATTATGAATTGAATAGTAATTGGTCTTCCACCAACGTCACTGCCAAACATACAGAAGTCTAACAAATTTTTTTTATGGTCTATACCAGGTAAAGGAACGCTGGAACACCATAGGCATCACAAATGCGTTGTCGGACAGCATTAGGACAGGATGATAAAATATTATTATAGATACAATTTATTTTAAGCAACATTCAATATTATTCTAATTTAAATACAAAGATTATTATTATTTATTATTATTATTTCTTATTCATCATCTAGCATTCAGGACTGAACATGGGACCATTACATTAGTTTATGTCAATTACATTTCTATATAAAATCATAGAGTATCGGCAATCAGATGGGGCGTTACAGGCAATCGAAGCCCTAAAAAGTCCTGGAACAGTCTATCTGCAGTACTTCAATATCGCCGAGTACTTTGTTTGTGGATGTCTGATGACAGTCGTGAACGTAAAAAAATTGGCGAAGTGTGAGTCGGAAGGTAGGGTTGCATACCATTATCTATACTATTCAAGCGTACGCAAGTATTGGGTACAGAACCCTAAAAAACGAAGTTTAGCCGTATCATAGTAAAATTAAAGCCAACCCGAACCTACACATAGAAAAAGAACGGATGAAGATGTCTGTGTTTTACTCAGTATACGGATCAAAGTTGTAATCATTTCGGCTCAATAAAGTGTATTAAGTTCATATTTATCTGTTTTACTTCTTTGTCTTATATTTACTTTCTTCTTATAGATACTGCAGAAGACTAAGGCGCCGGAGATCGCAGGACGATTTCCTTCTTCCATAAGCGCAAGCCTGGGGATGACAGGTGAGACCACCAGTCACCCTAGCAGAAGCAGGCTAGAGTGGCGGCAAGTGCTCTACAAAGTGTTCGCGCTCTTTTCTAAATAGAAAAGTAGCATCAGCGTTGCTACACAAGAGAGGGATGTCTACACAAGAAGGTACATCAGGGTTCCAGGGATTCCCTTTCGAGGGTGCACCTGGTTCTCTGGCTTTAAGAGAAAGAAATTATAATGACTATTCGAGAGTTGTATAGTTTAACGGCAGTGCAGTAGCTGCGTCGGAACTTCCGTTTGTTAAAATTTATCACATGGGAAAGTCTAAAAAATTAGAGCATCATCATCATCAACAACCCATAATGTCCCACTGCTGGGCTTGGGTCTCCTCTCAGGAGAGGGTTAAGGCTATGCGTCCCCATGCTGGCCAAGTGTGGGTTGGGAACTGGCAAGACTACGTTGTGGCTACGTATACTGCCGTTAGATGTTTTTAAACCGCCCGAAGGCCACCAACTAAGCTTCACGACTGTTATTGTATGATAACAACCGGGACCTACTGCTTAACGTGACCGCTGAGTCACGGAGAAGTTCATGCTAACATGCCACCAGCGGTCACCCATCCAGATACTGATTGCGCCGTCATTGCTTACCCTCGGTGATTGTTTCTAATCACCGAGTGCTCCAAATGCTATGAGAATGATATGAGCATAATAATGCTTAAAACTAGTACTCACCATCATAAACAACTCCTCGCACCAACTCATCGGTCTCGAACACCGGATGGCTAAGTGTCAAATTCACATCACTATCTTCATCACTAACAGTAACAATCTCATCACTATCGCTCGGGATCCGCGCGAAGGCACAAGCATCACTGACATCCACCGTTTTATCACTCACTTCCACTTCACTCACTGTTGTAACTTCTATCAAGTCTTCACTAGTGGTTGTCTCATCATATATTTCGGGTACTATTTTATCATCAATTGCTTCTTTTTCTTCGAAGGTAGGTGGCCCAGGGGACCTGCCTGGTGCAGGATCACCGCTAGGCAAGCTCAGCGTTGAGCTATAAGGCAACGTTGCTAAAATAACTATCATCATCAAGATATTTATTGTGTATCCATTCATTTTGAATTTGGTTGCTTTTTTTATGTTTCTCTTTATCGTCTGCCATTGGATCTGTTTTTTGTATTTAGACATCACTTGATTGTTCGATGACATGTTATGTTAATTGTTGGATGGGTTTTTGTACAGTCTTTGTCCTGTCCATTGTGTATTAGCAATATCTGTAAAAGAAAAAACAAACGTAATATTAATTGTTTTACTGCATCTTTTTTATTTGGAATATCGATCGATGAAAAATACACATAGTGAGAGCTTTTAATGTAGTATTTTTATGCGACTTCAAAAAAGAGGAGATTATCTATTCGGCTGTTTCTATTTCCTATGTTTGCTACCTCATAACTTTCGACTGGGTGAACCGATTTTGATGATTTTTTTAAAGCTGGTGCTTTCCGTTTGAATTCCAATTCTTGAAATCAGTTTTTTTTTTTAAACTTGATAATTTTCAAAAATTTACATTTCGTGGTCGTTTGGACTGTTTTAGAAACAAGTGTATTAATTCGAAATAAGTACTATTATTCACAATTTCAAACACTGGTCTATCCTAGAACTCTCTCTGCAAACGTCCCTTAACCATTTTAGTTATCTACTAGTCATCCGGCCTAAATTCTGACATAATACAATCAAAGCCCCACCAAGAAATCAAATCGAGTATCACTCGAAACCCCACTTGCTTGCTTCTGTTGCTCAAGTGCCATGAGCCGACATTACTCATTAATAATTCAATTCAGCCTCCACTTTAATCTTCATACTTTGCGATAACAATACCATCAATCTATATTCTTATCACAAACATGTTTTTATTCCCGGCACAAAATATTTTCAGGGCTCACAAAGGCAGGTAACAAATTATTTTTTGCGTGATCTCTGCATCCTTTGAGATAAAGGTCAAATTTGCTTATCATAAATTATATTTTTTATAAAAAGGAAAAGCCTTTATTAATGGCCAGTATTTGGCCGTGACTTTGCATGGTTTAATGTTGGATTCATGAATATTTGATTGTGGGCAAATTATATTCAAATACATAAGTAGACCATTTCCAATCAACCATCGGTATTAATCATCTTGCCCCATACTATTTATACAATATATATGCTAGTACCTGGAGAACCAAGCTTGTCATTTTTCTTGGTAAATCTTAATTGGATCCTGTCCAAATCGGTTCATTGAAACCCCCTAAATACTTTTCATGAAAATCGTTAGAGCCGTTTTCTATATTCAAACTATTTAATTACAAGAATTGCTCGTTTAAATGTATTAGATCTTTCTATACATATATCCAACAGACAAAAAAATCAAAGATACCACAATTCCTCGACAAAAGACCACTGCGTTTTTTTTACGTGGATTTACTGTTATCAGACCTCCAAAAATACTAGGCGATTTCGAAATTCCGTTGGTAGTATTTTGTCGGAGAGGCTCTAACTACCAGTAACAATTGCTAAGGATATTTGTATGGCACCAGGGAGCAAAGGCTTAACCGAGGCACACAAGGGGCTTCTGTGTTGGTCATCCACAGATAGATCGAGTTAGGATTACTAAACTTTACGATATATTAACCTGCCTTAGTGGTAACCGCATTGTTGAACTGAATAAGGGGTTCCCCTTTATCAAAAATACAATATTAAAGAAGAAAACTGGAGAAAACAGTAAAAAATGAATTTGTGATGCGCAAATTAACTTTTTTTATGGTTTAATCGACAAACGTGAAGACTCTGTTGATGGGGAGTTGCCATAATCAGTATTGTTCAGTGCCAGCATTTTTATGTCGATGGGTAGTAAATTCCTTCGGATCTACGGCTTCTCGGAGACTAAGGAGCCAGGTATGTGATGATTTCTCTAAACACCATCCCGACGGCCGGTCTCTTAGATAAAGCAGACTAAATTTATTTACAACTAGCCTACCCGTAGCCACTTCGTTGGGCGTTAACCATCCGCTTTTCTTAGACTTCATTTACAAATACTATAAATTAAACAGAACTTTTTGTTCAATCATAATAAAATATAGCCAGTGTCACTCCTAAATAGTATCGCTTCATGTTAGTGAAAGAATTTCCAGGATCGGATCAGAACTTCCGACGATTGAGTGATGAGTTTTTTGCCCGTATTCTTCTCAGGCTCTAAGCATTTTCGAAGCTAGATGTTATGGATCGACACAAGCATGCAGTAGATTTTGTTTTTTTTTATATAAACAACTCACCAAAGTCACTCACTCTACTCCGCCTGATGGTAAGCTAAAGCAGAATCCAACAGTGGGGGCCACCATACTCACTGCAAAAGCAGACAATGCAGTATGGCTTAGTGAGATGCTTTTTCACGCCCCTCTTAAAGGACCCGGGATCATAGTGGGAGGGAAACACATGCGCTGGTAATGAGTTCCAGTTTTTAACAGCTCGGCATAGGAAGGAAGAACCAAACCATTTGGCTGGTGCAGTGGTTATTATTATTATTATATTATACTGTGGCGTCTGTCTGTGTCAATCTATAATTTATAACTGTAAGTTCAATTTCACGTTCATAAATGTCACTTAAAGTCTTAATTGAATCAACTGACTGACTCGATTGAATTGACTGCCTCGGTGGCGCAGCGGTAGTGTATGCGACTGCTGTTCTTGAGGTCTCGGGTCCCGGATATCTATTTATATCAGTTGTCTGGTATCTATAATACAAGCTCTGCTTCGTTTGAAACTAGATGGCGTTATGTGTTAGATGTCCGGTATATTTGTTATTTATTATTGTAATGTTTTTGAATTTGATTACCCCCTACAAACCGATAAACAATGTCAGAAAGTTTAGCTCTTTATAATATAATTATAGACGATTAACATATCTAAAAACCTACAATTCTATAGAGAAAGTAAGGAACGTTTATCAGTGACATTGCTTGCACAAATACCTTGTACTTATGCAACACTGATAAACAACTTTTATCTATGATAAAATATGTTTATGATATATAAATATATGACAATATTTGTTTAAATTATGAGGATTGATAAAATGCATAACAAAAACATCGTAACTACGAGTTCCGTATAATCCTTTTTTTATGGGATAGCGATCAAACGAGCATACGTATCGCCTGATGGTAAGCGATTACTGCCGCTCATGGACATCTGCAGCACCAGACCACCGCACCGGCGTCACAAAAGCGTTGCCAGCCTTTGGGGGATGGAGAGAAGGATAGAGAGGGGGGAAGGGGTTGGGGTATAGCCTCCGTATCCTCACTTACTCGGTGAAACATGGCGCAAGCACTATTTCACAACCGACCCCTACTGCCAGACACCTCCCCATCTCCTGAAGGCGGGTGTCCATGGGCGACGGTAATCGCTTACCATTAGGCGATACGTCTGCTATTTTGCCCGCTAATCCATAAAAAAAGCCCCGAGAACTCAAGTACAGCCGTCGCATTCGCTTCCACTACGCTACCGAGGCAGTTAAGCGAATAGTGGCACTACAATGAGAAGAAAATCTCAGCGCAAATCTTATACCAACCCCTCTGACTATTACAGTAGACCATTTTTGCCTATTGTACCAGTAGGCCAAAATCTTCTTTCTAAAGATAGGCCTACATCTGGCAGAGGAGTGTTAAAGGCTGTAAATAATGATAATGACAGTTCTCACTCAGTTAAGGTTCACCTTGTTCAAGTCACAACGTAAAGAGAATTCAGCAACAACACCCAGCCATTCTTTATCTTCGTCAGAATGGTATAAATACTCTTGTAGTCATTCAGGCAGGATAACACGACCCTTTTATTAAATCAATCTTATTGACGCACCAAATCTATTTTAACTTATAAGGATCCCTAAAGGTTTTATAATTTTTTTAAATAATGTTCATGTACCAGTAAAACAATAAAAAAGACAAAATTAAATAAAACTATAGATCGTCTACGTTAAAAGTCTTAATAAATTTTATTTTACCTATGTAACTCATGCTATTATTACGATGATTTTGAGACTTCTTTCGTTAAAATCGGTTGAGTAGTGTACATACTACGAACTTGAAACATAAACAAACAGATTGTCAAAACTATAACCTTTCCTACCGGCTTAGTCGTAGTCGAGTACAAAGAAAATATGGTAGGTAGTACATTACTCCGTAGTACGACGTGTCTTCGATAGATGGCGCTGTAGTATATTTCTGTTGCGCTGTATGAGGAAGACGCCACAGTTGAGCAACATATCAATATACTTTTTATTATTTCATTGTTTTTTTAATTACAGAAAACAGCCTGCCTTATGATAATCTTATTTTATTTACTTATTTATTTTACAACTTCATGCACACGTGTACAACGGCGGGCTTCATACCCAAGTTATTATTCATCAGCCAACCTTATGGTAATGTAGAAATTTTGTAAGGTAGGTGCACAATGGTGAAAGTAACAGGTTGTATTTTTCTTCTGTAACTGATATTAAATAAACTTACTTAAATAACCACGTATATTTGGGGTCTGAGCCCCCGTGCCTCGGAGAGCACGTAAAACTGACGGTCTTGCGCCTGATCTCTCCCTGATCGTGTCGGTTAACCATCCCATCGGATTACGAGAGTAAGGGAACAGAGACTCCACCTGTGTTTATGCACACACTTGTGCACTATAATATCTTCCGCGTAGTTGACTGGTTTCCGTTGAGACTGACTGCCGTAGCCGTAATCGGCTAAGAGAGCATCATATGGAAGTCACCACATCACTTCCCTCCAAAACCGGAGGTCGACATCTGGATGATTCAACCGTCTGTGGCTCTTTTAAGGAGCTTACCAGTACCAGGAGTGAGAAATTTCACTGAGTCGGAACTGAGTGCCACCAGTTTCACTGAGTTGGAACTGAATGAGGCTAATCCCAATGATTTAGGGCTGAAATCCGCTGATCCCAGTGAGTTGGGATTGCATGCGGTGCGCGGCGCTGCGGTAAAGTCCTCATTGAGTCGAGACGGTTGCTGCACATCGGCTTTTTGCTGCGTAGTCGCGATAGAGATTCTTTGCTTACATGAACCGTAGGTGCAATGTGCTGCGCCTAGACATTGATGAAACCATAGGGGTCACCAGCCAGGAGCGGTCGCTTCCTGTTAAGGCCGAGATTGCTGGCTAGCTGAAACTGGCTATGAGAGTGAATATGATGGTAACACGCTGCTGCTGTTGATCTGCTGCTACGAATGCTGTTTCAGGACACATGTTCCTCCAGCACAAAGGCAGAATCCTCCGACCAAGCGAAGTGATCATGCCTGGCGGGCCACTGCCCAACGGCCCAATGACATTGGGATGATAATAATAATAATAATAATAATAATAAATATTTCGGACATCTAACACACAACGCCATCTAGTCCCAAACTAAGCGGAGCTTGTATTATGGGTACTAAACAACTGATATGAATACATAAATACTTTTTTTTTGTAAATACATACATATTATACATAGAAAACATCCAAACTCCGAAACAAATATTTATAGATCATACAAACATTTGGTCCGACCCAGGATTCGAACCCGAGACCTCATGAACAGCAGTTGCGTACGCTACCACTGCGCCACCGAGGCAGTTGTATATATGCTAATCGGCGCGAGAACTTCTATTGCGCGATTTAGTAGGTAGTACCTTTGTTTCCTTCGTAACTCCGTAGTCCGACGTATCTTCTTTAGATGGCGTTATCATATCGTTATTCAAAATATAACTTTTGATAGATAGATGGAGACTGCGAAAGAAGGAGGTTTATGTTTTTCGAGTATTGGGTATGTATTTATTGTATGTATTTCTTTGACACGCCTTAGAGCCTAAACGACTTGTCGTATTTTTATGTGAGTGGTGTCAATAGATTTGTCTTAGCCGTGAAAGTGACATTAAAATATCGAGTTAATGTCACTCTCACGAGTGGCATAAAAAAAAACAAAATAAAAAAATCGAGCTGGTTTTTTTAAATAATTCTTTACGTGTTTCTTAGATAATGAAATATCGGTAATTTCATTAAAATACGATTTTCGACCTGTCTTTGCTACATAAATATGCAGTATTATAAAACATACAGTATAATAATGTAGTATTTTGGCTCAAATAATCATTCGCTTTTTCATTGTTTTACAAGAGAACATGTCTAAAAAATCTTATCATAATTTAAAAACATCAAATGGAAATGAAAGATTTGATTACTCTGAAGTAGAAAAATGTGTTAATAACATAATCAAGAATGAAGGTTTTGAAAATTATAATGTAAAGGAAAATATTCACCCTTCGCATAGAGGCAGTTTTCTTGGCACGTATGTCGATATAAACATTAAAGGCGAAACAAAAACGAAGAAGAAAGAAATTAATTTGTTTCTTAAAGCTATCGTCAAACATGAATCAATGACATTTCTGTCTCTAACCGAAGTCTATAGAAAGGAATTGTTTTTTTATCTTGAACTATCACAGATATACAAGGAACTTCAAGACGAAGTGCATCTGCCAGAAGACCAAAGATTTAAAATAATCAAAAGTTACAGTGAAAGTACTCCAAATGTTATTATAATGGAAAATATGGCAATCAAGGGATATAAATCTAGCTTTAGTATGGATGGTACGACAATTGGATTCGTTAAGCTAGCTGTCAAAGAAATAGCAAAATTCCATGCATTGTCATTTGTGTTGGAAGTTAAAAGGCCTGAATATTTTGAGAGCAAAATAAAGCATTTAAAATCATCACTAAAATTGAATGATGATTATAAAGGTTATGTAAAAAACATGAGCGAATTAACAAAAACTGTTTTGGATGGAGAGAACCGAGAGAAATTTGAAAAATTTTGTCCTAAGTTTATGGAGAAAATTTTGAAATGTTTCACAACTAAATGCGGAAGGGATGTTCTTTGCCATGGTGACTACAGACCACACAACATTTTACAGAAAGAGATAGTAAGTGACTTGATAATTCTTTTGTCTAATTTAATTTTTAAAACATCACAAACTAGCTTTTACCCGGCTCAGTAGTAGCGGTAAAAGACTGACAGACAAAGTAACTTTCAAAATTATAATAGAAGTAAATATGAGACTCTAAATATGGATTAGTATGGATATTTGCTCTTTGTATCTTCAAATAGCAAACTTTAAAAACATTTTGTTATTTTCTGTCCCCTGTTCTGTTTACAAGAGTTGTGTGTTCATGTGCACATGATGATACAGGTGACTAGGTTTTTAGATATATATGACAATAAAAACTGATTATATATCGCTATGAAAACGGACTCCGCCTTCTTAATATTGATAGCGTAATCAGACAAACTCCTAAATGAGGAAGGTGACTGATTGACTACGATACCCAGAGATCAAAGCACAGCCCAAACCGCTGAGCCTAGAATCCTGAAATTTTTGCATGTAGGTTGTTTATATAACGTAAGTGAGCACTCAAGAAATGCCACCCCCAAAGGGGTAAGATAGGAGATAAAAATAAATGCTCCTGCGCGAACTAAGCCGCGGGCAAAAACTAAACGACAACTAAATCCATATTCAAAATTAACATTAATGTTTTAGAACTAGACACTGCGATTAATAGTCAATTGTTTTCCATATATTTTCCATATAGAAGGCCCTCCAAATTATATTTTTTGTTAAAAGTGAATTAGATATTTACTATAACAATTATTTTGATTGCTAGTCTGATGTAATTTAACTGTACATTTCTTAGTCCGTTTTCACTATTTGTCTTCAAAATGTTTTTTGCAGGATGGAGAAATAAAAGACCTCATACCAATTGACTACCAGTTGATATACTACGGATGTCCTGTAATGGACCTTTTATACTTGATCTTTATTGCCACAGATCGGAGTATTAGAAAATCGAATTTGCCATATTTGTATGATGTTTACTATGATACTTTAAAAACATTCTTGACACATTTTAATCTCGATGTAGATAAAATATATCCTAGGGAGGAATTTGAAAGGCACTTGATGGAAAATTTGGACTTTGGCTTGATCATGACCGTAAATTCGCTGCCGGTGCTTATGTGCAACAAAGAAGAGATTCCTGATATCACTACAGAAGCAATGGCAGAAATTAATTTAAACTTGAAGAGTGAAAAGTTTCGGGTCACAATGGTTGAACTCGTAGAAGATTTTATAGAATGGGGATATTTATAAGATATAAACTAACGTCTGCACTGTTTTTACTTCCATATATATAACATTGTATATGATAAAAAATATGAAATATATAGATATGTAAGATATAATACTATTCAAATATATACTCGGTCTCGAGTTCAAATCCAGCGTCGGCCCAAAAGTGTTATTGTGTTTTTCTGATTATATAAATACTTAATAACGGTTCGGAGTTGGAAAGTTAAGGTTTGAACCCCCATGCCTAGAAGAGCACGTAAAGCTGTCGTTCCTGCGCCTGATCTCTCCCTGTCCCATCGGATTATGAGAGAGAGGGAACTGATAGTGCACCTAAGTTTGGGCCCACGCTTGTGCACTACAATATATCCTGCGTAGTAGGCTGGTAGGACAGTTGAGACTGGCCGCCGAAGCCGTATTTGGCTTGGAGAACATCATTATATGTACATGGGTAATAATATGTAATACTACATGGGTAACAATTCCTCCTACACTTCTAAACTGTAATTCCTGTACACCACCTTCTTTAATAATGACCTATGAACACACAAATTAATACAATATAAAAAGCCCTACTAAAACACTACTGTAATTCACTTGGAACAGTCAGGAATATAAAAATAATATTTTAGCTTTTGTCAGCGATTTCGCTAGCGTGTCTGTCGGTTATTATCGTATAGGTCCATGTGCATCTTCAAAAACGAAAGTATCTCCAGCCAAATTTAATTGAACTACGAAAGCGCAACAGACAGAGTTACTTTAGAATTCATAATATTATAATATGGATGGTAAGCATCTACTAACACCACCTTTCAAATAAATGGAATATCCGGTAATTTCACTCACTGCGTTAAAAGCAATGACAAAATATCTGACACCGTTTTCTATCAGAGTGCTTAATGGTGCAGCCATACCATACATGATGAAATACGAGTCTAAGCATACATTTTAATATACAGTATTATTATCTTATATCTCATTCATCATCTTCAGCCTATTGTAGTTCACTGCTAGACATATGCCTTTAGTATTACACGCCACTCTGATCGATTTGGGACTCTTCAAATCCAGCTTCTGCTTACCGCATTCAACATGTATGGACTGACCTGACTGACGAGGTACCACGGCCTCGAAAGAAACGGTACAAAAAATCTTTTCAGTATCCAGTATTTTTTATGTAGTTCATATTTTTTGTTTCAAGTGTCCTGAACAAATAATAAGAGCAATGCATGGATGTGTAAAATATATTTTATATAAATAAATTTAAGAGAAGATGGACTCTAATGAATCAGTTTTTTTGTACAAAGCTTATACGTATACACCTTTATATATAAAACTTTTAAAAGAGCATTCTGCCCTGATTCGGCATTAGTGTTAAATATAGCCCCATTGTATAAAATCATCCACAACACCACGAATACGTGCTGTGAATTTGTCATCAACCTTAAATTTCAAACTCGACAAGTCTTCTGTGGTCACATCAGGTGCTTCATCTTCAAGTGCAAATAAAAATGGAGCATAAAATAGATTCACTATGAGTCCAAAATCTAACTTTTCCCTAAAATCACACTCAAATTCAGTGAAATTATAATACTTGTCAATATTAATTTCAAATTTAGCAAGGAATTCTGACATAGCAGTATAATACAGGTTCTTGAGATTTGTCATATGCTGTCTTCTAAATTCTTGGTCTGTTCCATGGAAAATGAAATAAATTAAATCCAAAACTGGACATCCATAGTGAAGGATTTGGTAATCTATCGCCATAACTTCAGTTAGATCTCCATTCTAGAACAAAAAAAACTGAATTTGGATCATAAAAGAGGTAAAACTTCCTCAACAATAGTCAATGAAAGGGCTCATTTGATTCTTGCTAATATCTAATATGATAAGACATCTTAAAGTAAGTTTTTGTCAATTTGAAGACAATTTAAAAGGCAATTATTAAATAACTGGCACTTAGTTGGGTCAGTTACTTCTAGTAACTTTATGATATACACTAATAAATACGTACGTTCATGGTCATACGTCCTCACGCTGGCCATGTGCGTGTTGGAACTGGCAAGATAACGTTGTGGCTACGTAATCTTACTGTTGGATGTTTTTAAGCCGCCCAAAGACCTCCGACTAAGCTTCACGACTGTTATCCTATGATAACAATTGGGACCGTAGTTCAAATAATGAAATAATATTAGTTCTCAGCATAATTTCAAACTCACTATGTTCAACATAGTTGTTGTTAACAAGTTGTCAGAAACACTAATGACGGTCGTCACTACTCTCAAATAAACTGACAACTAGTTCAACCTTCCAATTCAATTCACCCTTAGGTTTACAGAGGTCTGATGCCAGTCTTCGTGGAAAATCTAATATTCAGGTAAAACAATTAATCTTGGGGATAATAAAGGCCAGGAGGATGATGACCATGTTCAACATAATTGTGTCTTCCCATTCCTTTAATATTGGTCAGCCTTTCGCATATGTTTTGTTAAAAAAAATACTTACTACTTCCTTAACCATAATATTGTTGAGTTTATAATCTCCATGACACAAAGTACGAACAGCAGTAGTGTCCGTCATATGTAGACGGTACTTGACAGCCAATTCTAATAATCTTTCTTTCTCCTTTTCCTTGACATCAGGCTCCAAACAATTAATTGAAAAGGTGGTCATATTCTTAACAAATTCTTTCCACTCTGTTCCAAAATTATACGGCTGTTTCTTAGTTAACACATGACTTTTGAAATATTCCGGCCTTTTTTCTTTTATAACGAATGATAATGCGTGGAACTTTGCAAGCTCTTTCGTACATTTTTCAGCATATTGATAGGGCATAACTTCCATTCTATTATATAATTTAAACGCTTTTTTACCTAAATGTTCAAGAATAATAGATTTCGGATTACATTCTTTAAAACTGTAGGGCATTTTGTATCTTTCGTTGTAAGAAATGTTTGCCTCATCTTGTAGTTCAGTATATATTGTTTTAAGTACATTATAAGCCCAAGCTTCTCTTTCAAACACGCCTGGTACAGAGTATATAGGCATATCTACGCTCTCCACAATATTCTTAACAAATATATTTACTTCCTTTTCTTCATCACCGACTTTTCCTTTTAAATCAATTTCGTACAATACACCCATGTAACTACCACCATCTGCTGACAGCTTGTTTACGTACTTTTCGTATTTCTCAAAACCTTGATTTTTAGCAATACTTGAAATCGAATCTTCTAAATCTTTAGGTAGTTCATTGACATTTGTTTGCTGTTTTTCCTCCATTGCGTATCAGTTTTATGAAACAATAAAGTATAACAATATACTAACCAGTATTATTTTAAAACTAAACTATCTATTTCACTTACTAATACGGAATGAATAGCACTCAACAACACGCTAGCGACACAGTTTAAAACAATATGGAGGAACAAATGTGAGTAACAGACCAACACGTGGCCTCGAGTCGAGAGTCACGAACGAATGTTGTTACCTCATTGTGCAATCACGATGCCATAGCCGAACTGTACCGGAGATTACCGAACTCAACACGAGAACTCTTTTGATAATACAACAATTATGTTTATTGAGATTGTTTATGGTTATAAATCAATCTTATCTACCTTATATAAATAAAAGAAAGTCTTGTTAGTTACACTATTTATAACTCAAGAACGGCTGAACCGATTTTGCTGAAAATTATTGTTAAGGTAGCTTAGAAGCTGGGCAGACATAGAGTACTATTACATAGGATTTTTTTTTACTTTGCGCCGTGGCGTTTATCGTGGTCGTTGTTGTACCGCGGGTTAATAGATAAATACAATATTATAGATAAAGATGTTCGGCAATTTAAAAAAATCTGAGAATTACCTATTGTCAAATCAAAATACTTCACAGTTATGTCTTATATAATATGGCAGTCTTTATCATATTTAAATTCTTTACATTTTCTTTATTTTAAGGATAAATATATATTAGAAGAATTGTTATTAACGTGACATTTTATTCTATTGGTATTTTTTACTTTTATTTGTTCTCAATAATCACGTGATCGTTGTATTAATACTTACTTTATTCGAAATTTTGTTCTATAAGATAAACACTTGATTGCAAAAGGCCTATGTCAAGTATAATATATTTTTGCCTGTTATATCATAAAAAGGCATGATTTCCATAAATACAATACACAAATAGAAGTTCTTGGGTCCATTGTTTAAACTTCTAAAAATTTAATATTTCTGACAAATATACGCAATAAGGAATCTAATAAAATTCTAATAATTATTCTTCTCTCTAGTTTCATGTTTGATAGAATATTTGTTGATGAATATTATACACCATGTACCACCACGCTTAGAACTTAAGGATCTGAGCAGTGATTGTAATAGGCTACCGCTGTTTTACAAAAGATGAAAAATATCAACAGCCGTTGAGTTCAAGCTGCTCCTTCTACTTATCAATACCATGTTAGCCCTTGACATACATTACTATGCAAACGACAGCCAAGCCAAGCTAGCAGACGTTGAGGAAAACCACAGGAGCGCATTGCTGAGTCCGATCAGGTTCTGAGCTTCTCATGACACGCACTTGGTCGATTTTTGCTACATTATTAAAATAGTTTATTTTTTAGACAATCATTGAATTCATTGAAATTCTCCGTCTTCATTCTCTCCATTTAATAAATAATCAAAAACTTTTTGTAACATGTTTTATGAGCCGACAAAACTGGTTAAATAAGATTATTGCCTTATTTTCACATTTCATGTATGTTTTTATTTCTAATAATGTAGGTTTTCAATCTTAAAGCGTAATTCTTATAGATGGTAATAGATTTATTTCTCTATTACCAAGTTGCTTTAGTAAATAAATAAAAATACAAGAAGAAATTCAATTTTCTTCAGAAAACGATTTTCACGTCAAATTAAATGTGTCCTTGGAGCGCGTAATTGAAAACAGAAAGATTTATCTACACTAATATTATAAAGAGAAAAGATTTGATTGTTTGTTTGTTTGCATTCTTTCACCCAGCCCGCACTTGGCCAACGTGGGGACGTATGGCCTTAACCCTCTCCTGAGAGGAGACCCGAGCCCAGCAATGGGACATTATGGGTTGTTGATTGATTGTTTGCATTGAATAGGTTCCGAAATTACAGAAGCGATTTGAAAAATTCTTTCACCATTAGAAAGCTAAATCATTCCCAAGTAACCAAGTAGGGATCCGTATGAAAACTTCGAGACTTGGTCAAGTGTCCTAAGCTTGCAAAGATTGCTAAGAACTTGTTAAAATTTATAATATTAAATTTTTGGGTAAGCAATAATGTCTACTCGCGTGAAGCCAGGGCAATTTGCTAGTTATGAATTAAATCCATACTATTTTTATAAATTTGAAAGTAACGTAAACTATCTGTTTATTTGTTTGTTACGCTTTCACAGCTAAACTGCGAAACACATTTTAATGAAATTTTGCTGAATTTTCTTTTTACCGTCTAATTTACATTTTTATGGAATAGGTGGCAAATGAGCATACGTATCACCTGATGGTAAGCGATTACCGCCGCCCATGGACACCCGCTACACCAGCGGACTCACAAGTGTGTTGCCGGCCTTAGGGGATGGGAAGAGGAATGATGGGAAGGGTTAGATTATAGGCCTCCGGTATCGTCACTTACTCGGTGAAAAGCAGCTCAGGCGCTGTTTCACACCGATTTTCAGTGAGGTCGTGGTATCACTCCGGTCGAGCATGCATGCCGAAGCGTGGCTCTCCAACGGTAAGTATGGATGTATTCAAAATAGTATGTTTTATATGTTCTAAAGAAGAGCAATGTGCAATGAATTGTTATTCGTACATTGCTACATTTTGCTATGATAGTAAACTTACGAGCGATGAAGCCCCATTCATTTTCAGTATGGTAATATATTCAGAATGCAGCGTTAACATACTGCAGTGGTGTTTATTGTTAATGCAGATTTAGACCAGTAGCTATCGCAAACTTATGTATTGGCACGGGACCAGAATTCACGTGTGAACAAGCTGTCTTGTGGCGTGTTGCTTGTCCCCACATGGGATTATACTTTATGTATTCCCCATTTTTTGTCTGATTCTGAATGTGTTTTTCTAAAGATATCATAAAGACCAATGCGACATAAGACATACTCCATGTGTCGGAATTATGTTATGAAGTAATAGTTTACTTTTAACGAAATTATTATTGACTTTTCCTGTTTTTATTGAAGCCTGCTGATGGAAAGGATGAATATAATCCAAATGTGAGCGCCACTATACTCGTTGGAAATACAGTTAATTCAGCATGATTACCCATACTATAGCGGTCTAATGAGATACTAACCCGAGATCATAGTGGGTCGGAAACACGGGCGCTGTTAGTGAGTTCTAGTCTTTAGACTGCTCGGCACAGGAACGAAAAGCCGAACCCTTTAGTTTGAGATCACATTTCTACCACTAAATGATTTGACATGTGATTTATTTTGATCAAAAATGACTTATTCGCGCATCAGAAAAGTTTAATATTAAATTTTATGTAATGACAAAACCAACACACTTTTTGCATTGATAGCATATTATCCATACAAATGTCTGAAGATATTTGAAGTACGGTTTTAATATTTGTTTTTTTTTATGAAATAGATAGCAAACGTAAGCGATTACTGCCGTCCCTGGACACGCGCAACACCAGAGGCGTCACAAGTGCGTTGCTAACCTTTAGGGGATGGGGCATACACCATCCCCTAAAGGTTAGCAACGCCCATAGGCCTTTTTTCTACGTGTGGAAAGCCCCTCGGGCCTTCAACCCACCGGGGTTTGCGGCGGGGCGGTGTGTTGGAATCGAACTGACTAAAACCACACAGTGTGCCACTCTGCGCCTGAGACGGGAGGGATCCGGGAACCACTTTCTTACGCCATCCGGACCCCTCCCAGCGCCTGCCCACACTGAAACGAGCACCGTCTGTTGGTATAAACTCTCAATTTAGGTGACGTACGGCACACGCGTAACGTCGCCCACTCGCGGCTGGTCTGTGAAACGGATGGAGGGGAAAACGCGACCCGCCTATCCGCGGCCACACTCAGGGTGGCATGAGGCGCTGATAGGCGCGCCTCTGCCGCTAGGTTCACCGGCGACGGATCGGGTCCGTGTAGAGGTCGTCCTCCCGGGTTTTCTCCGCCACCTCCTTCCGCGAGATGACTTCCTCGCAGAAGGTCGCGACCCCGGTAAAACTGCTCTCGCCACCGGCCATGGAGCGAACGACGGCCGGTAGCGAGAGATCTCCTCTGATGACTGCAGTGAGGGCTCAACGCTACGGCGCCCAAGCGAGGCACACCGCCAGCGTGTGCGGGGCCGAGTCCTCACTGCAGTGGTAGGTGGTAGGCGGGACTCAATTCCCTCCTTGCGACCGAGTGCAGGTACTTCCCGAAGCAACCGCGCCCGAGAAGCACCTGCGTCAGTCGGAAGGAAAGGTCCCGTGCTGCCGCCCTGCCTCCTCAAGGATGAACGGCTGAAGAGACTCCACGGTGGCAAAGACAGCACGTGGAACCTCCAGCCGCGAAGGCCACCGAACCATCGTGACTCGACGGGTGGCTTCACGCAACTCGCGTACCTCTTCGGGCGAAGGGCGAATGCCACTCTCCACCCGGAATTCAGCCACCCACCCGTCGATAAGTTTCGGCGAGCACTTCTGCCTCCAAATCCCACGGATGAGTACCGACCAAGGCGCACGCCGCTTCTAACGATACCGTGCGGTATCCGCGTATGGCTCTGACCGCCATGGGTATAGGCCTTTTTTTTTCACGGTGTGCCACTCTGCGCCTGAGAAGGGAGGGATCCAGGAACCGCTTTCTTACGCCATCCGGACCCCTCCCAGCGCCAGCCCGCACTGAAGCGGGCTCCGTCTCCGATGTTAAAATTCTCAAGGTGGGCGACGTACGGCACACGCATTACGTCGCCCCCCCTCGCGGGTGGCCTCTAAGCGGATGGGGGGGAAAACCCGTCCCGCCCATCCGCGGCCACACTCAGGGCGGCATGAGGCGCTGGTAGGCGCGCCTCCGCCGCCCGGTTCGCCGGCGGCGGATCGGGTCCGAGTGGAGATCGTCCTCTCGGGCCTTCTCCGCCGCCTCCTTCTGCGAGAAAATATACTGACAACTAGTTCAACCTTCGAATTCAATTCACCCTCAGGGTTGCGGAGGTCCGATGCCAGTCGCTTCGTGTAAAAACTGATGTTCAGGTAAAACCGGTTGAACTAGTAGCCGACCCCAAATCTTGGGAATGATAAAGGCTAGGAACATGAATGTAACCACAAATCAAAAAATGATAATAATTTTAAGATCAACATATGAACCAACCTGTTAGACTTTGTTTTAGCTGCTCCATAACTTTCTGGCGACTTTTGGCTCGCGCTCTCTTCACTTTACGTATTGTCTCCTTCTTGTCCTCGTTGAATATCTGACTGATTGTTTCCTGTGATACATCTTCATCTCGCTTTAGAAGATAGAAATATATACCACCTGGTGTACGACGTCGGGTACCATTCTATGTAGATTGAATATCAGTTTTAAGGGCATTTATTTTTACATTTAAGTTAAAAAGTGGAGGCTCATATGGCAATTTAGTGCTTTATACTATACAGTTTGAAAGTAACTCTGTCTTATAGTTACGCTTTCATGTCTAAACCGCTGCACTGATTTTATTTAAATTTGGTATGGAGGTAATTTTGGTAATTGGATTCTTGAAGAAGTATATAGGGTATTCTTAACAGCAATATCACCCTAAAGACCACATATGCACTCCTCTGACTTATTATTAAACATATAGGATACTTCAAAGAAGGTATGAAACAATATGCTGCTATGGGATTAGAACTGTAAATTTAATATATTATGCAAGGTTTTTTTTTAATCTATAATAAGGGTAAACGAGCAGACGTATCGCCTGATGGTAAGCGATTACTGCCGCCCATGGACACCCGTAATACCAGAGGCATCACAAGTGCGTTGCCGGCCTTGGGGGATGGGGAGGGGGATGAGGGGAAGGGTTGGATTATGGGCCTCCGGTATCTTCACTCACTCGGTGAAACACAGCTCAGGTGGTGTTTCACATCGGTTTTCTGTAATGTGTTCCCATGTTCCCACGGATAAGGATAAGGTTATTAATAAGATGAAAAAAATAATTTAAGCACTTTTTCTAAAGCGCGGATACCCCCTCAGGCCGTCGCCCCACCGGGGTTCGCAGCGGGTAGTGTGTCCGAATCGGACCAACTAAAACCACACGGTGTGCCACTCTGTAGTGACATGAGCACCATGTACTTGTAAACTCTCTATTTAGTCGACGTATGCGGAGACCACTGAAGCGGATGGAGGGGAAAACTCGCCCCTCCAAGTTAATTTAAGCCCTGAGTAAGTTTCTAAAGTTGTACCTTCAATCTTTACCAAAGATAAATTAATAACAAAAATAAAAATAAATAAAATGAACTTACCATAACCAGCATACCTCCCTCAGCTTCAATGCCTTGTGTTTCTTTGTATATGTCTATAGCCTTTTGTGCACCTAGTGCCTCTACAATTTGGCCTGAAAGTTAATTTACAATTATACAGATATATATATAACAAAGCCTAATTGGTATGACTTTTGCTGTCTTCGTCTGGAATAGGTTAACTATTAAATATAATATCTACTCATTGATTGACTTTTAGCCGAAACGAAGTTCGCCAGGTCAACTAGTGTGAGCTTTTTTTTTACGGAATAAGGGGCAAACGAGCAGACATATCCCCTGATGGTAAGCGATTACGGCCGCCTATGGACACACGTAACACCAGAGGCGTCACAAGTGCATTTCCGGCCTTGAGGAATGGGGAGGGGGATGAGGGGTATCCTCCGGTATCCTCACACACTCGGTGAAACACAGCGCAGGCGGTTTTCTGTAAGGTCGTGGTATCACTCCGGTCGAGCCGGCCCATGCATGGCTCTTCCACGGTGTAAGCGTGGCTCTCCCAAACTTTGTTAAAATTAAAAATATCTCTTAACAATAGGGGATATCCTTGGTGTTGCTGTATATGTTGTATCATAGTAACAACTACAATATGTTTTTCTCAAGATCTGCTTGTACTGGACATGGGCATCGCCTGCAGCTAACTTTCTTACTAGGCAGTTTCCAAGCCCTCACACCTAGATGGCTGAAAACTCATAATTTTTGTGCATACAGCCTCTTCTTAGCATAGTGTTTTGTAAGTTCTGAGTAGAATGGACTGATTTTATCTATTTATATAAGTAAAAATGAATCACAAAATGTTTGTACGCGCATAACTTCCGATCGTCTGAACCAAATTGGATAGAACTTTATTTTATGTGTTTTTTATAGTCAGGACAAGGTTGGTGCAGAAGAAAATTGAAACAAAATTGGAAAATTTATATTTTCGAAGTTCGCCACTGTATACTACCCACGGGAAACTAAGACGGGTATAAATAAGACTAAAACAATTTTATCCGAAAATTTAGAAAATATTCACGAAAAAAGTATGACGGTGCAAAGTTTGCTGCGTCAACTAGTTTTGTATAATAAAAGAGGCACTGAATGTTCAAGCTTGTGTATTACTTTGTCTAAGCACTAGGGAATTTGCATAAAATATTTATTTATCTCAAACATATTTTTCTAGACTCTTTATTGTCTTTGCAATATACTTAAAATGTATTTTTTTTAATTTAGTGATTATTTAAGCCCTGACAATATTAAATAAAAAGTTAAAATTAAGGTAGGGAAATTCAAACTTACAAAACGTTCACTATTGGTCGGAACGAAATGTGACGTCAATAGTCACTTCATTGAAATTATCGGAGTCGAAATTCATACTGTGTTAGTAGTGTTTGGAAGAAAAATTACCTTCTTCCACGATTTTTCATAGCAATTAAAACTGTTAAAAGTTTAAAGTCACTGAAACACTGAATAGTAAAAAAAAACACGAAATGAGAATGACATCAGCTCAAATTTAGTCAGTGTTTTAAATTTCACTTTGAAAAGTTGTTTGTCTGTTTTCAAACCTGTTTATATATTTTTCTATGTTATTGAGATGTAAATGATCAGATAGCTGATAGACAAAAAAGACATGCAAATCCCTATTTTATGTCAATGGAAGTTTGACAATAGCATCTAAGGGTACAGAATGCAGGAATGTCTCTATTTCTGACACAAAATGTAAACAAAACACTATAATTAACAAATTTACACTGTGGGTGAGCCACGCTTCAGCATGCATGGGCCAACTCGACCGGAGTGATGCTGAAACAGCGCCTGCGCTGTGTCTCACCAAGTGAGTGAGGACACCGGAGGCCCATAGTCCAACCCTTCCCCTCATCCCGCAAGGCCGGTAACGCACTAGTGACGCCTCTGGTGCTATGAGTGTCCATGGACCGATTTTGACACTACTCACTAGCAGAGAGCACTACACACACACCACAGTAACTTAGGCAACAATAGTTCAGACTAGCTGCACCTATGGTGTTACCTGCCACTATCATTGTAAAGGTACAAAAACAACAGTGGGACACAACTAGTACACATTATGACACACACATCACCAAAATTTCCTTTTCAGTATCCTATTCTTGGATTTTATATGTATTGAATTTAACATATTACATCTCAGAGTAATTTAAACCAAGACATCCTTACCTATTAGGTCCTTTTTCTCTTCTGAAAGTTTTTCTGCTATCTCTACAGCTATATTCTCTGTTGAGTCATCAGCAGTCACTGCCAGGTCTGGCAATATTCTTGGTTCAGGTTTCACGTTACGATGATGACTGTTCACTCTCTTATTCATTTTTAACTTTTTATTTGATCTGTCAGCGTACCTTCTTTTATTTGATATACTATCACTACTCCTATAATCATCAGTTCTGGTAAAAACCTTCTTAGATATATAACTATCATCTAGTCTATACTTAATGGTATAATCATAAGATTCAACGCCGTATCTACTCTTGCTTGTTACATCACAGCTTACCATATCCTCAGTTAACAAGTCCTCCTAAAATAATATAGACATACTTCATAATAATACACATTGTATAAAATATACCAAAGGACACATGAGTTGCAGACTTGTCATATTCTTGACTGCCTTGGTGGTGCAGTGGTAGCATATGCAGTATATGCTACCACACACTATCTATGCTACAATAGAATCCCATGTTGGATCAAATATTTGCATGATCTGCAAATATTGTATTAAACGCTCTGCTAAGTATCAGGCTAAAAAATATTGTGTGCATGTAATATTTATAATTACTATTACTTTTTAAAATCATACCTGTAATGCTTTACACCAAATATTGTATTTTTCCTTTTTATCTGGCTGAGAATGAGTGGGCCTTTTAGGCCTCAGTTTAGTCCTTTTAGCACGTCTGCGAGGTTCCTCGTCTGACTCCGAGGCTGACGATTCTTGGGGCGAAGTCTCGTCACTCTGTTCGTCTTGAATTTGCATATGAACTAATGAAGGCGGATTAAAAGCTTCTGGTCTCTCCAAAGGTATGTACGTACCTTCTTCGACGTCTGAATCTTCTAACTGTAATGAAGAAAGTCTATTGTTAGTCCTTGTAAACTAAATACGCCCTTATATGTCATTCAAGACTTCCATTGTTTTTACAACAAAATGTTTGTCTTACTGTCTGTAGGCAATTTAATTATACTTAGATTTTTGATAAAATCATAAAGCATCCATAAAAAAAGCTTAGAATTCGAGAAAAATGGACAAAGTCAAAGTTTCGACTAACCTCGCCGTCTTCGCGTTCATTTGGTCCTCCTAAGTCGAGTTCTCCTTCTGTTGTAGACATCATTATTATGATTTTTGTGACGGTAGGAAATATAGAATCATAAAAATATTAAAACGAAATACACCAATTCCGCCTTTCAATATTCACAGAAAGCTGTCATTTTTTCAAATATAGACAATCTAGAGGAGTATCTGTCTGATCCAATTCAACGCCAATATACAAAATAAAATTTTAATTCATTATCATCATCGCAGTCCACGGCTGGACATAGGCCTCTCCAATTGAAGACAATTGATTGAAATTTTAATTATTTGTTAAAAAAAACATTGTTTTAATGTTCAAAGTTCAAAATTTATTTGTTCAATTAAATGCTCAGAAATTAGATGCGAAAAATATAAAACACAAAGCAGTCATGAGGACCAACAGAAGTGAAAACTCCAAACTATAAACAAACAGTTGCTTAGGCACATCTGAAATGAATCTCTTCTTTGGAAATGTCCGATAAAAAGAAGTAAATAATGACAATTAATACGTATTAATTGAATATAGTAAGCCCAGCGATACAACAGCGCAGAGCAGCTGATTGTATCTTTCTCGCTCGGGTACGCCTGGCGGTCCCGAGTTCACCCGATCGAGCCTTTCACCTTAGAGCTGATCGGTCACAACTTACTATCTACGAAAAATTGTGGATACGGTGCATCAAAAGAATTTTTCACTAAATTAATACGGTTCTCCTAGCCGATTTCGGGCCCGGCGGCCAGGCTCTACGGAGCAACTTAACCTCGTGCCTCGGTGAATAGATACGTCGGTGTAATTATAATTCATTACCAAAGCTGTTATCCGATGACGCTCAATGAGGTATTGTTGTTGTCATCATCATTTGTTGAACGCATATTACCCCTAACACGCTTCATAGTGACACATTGTAGTTCCAAAAAAATAAGCAGAAACCACATTTGAAGCGTGTTGTACATTGTGACAAATGATCTCAGTCAGTGCAGGTTTTTTTTATATTGTTGAAGCTTGCACAAACTTAAAAACCAACCTACAACTAGAAGTACCTGGTACCTTTGCTTTTATTACTCTTTGCTCGTAAACGTTTGTTGACTTTAGGATGCTGCAGTTAGAAAAATTATGTGCTACTCAGTTAAAAACCTAAATTGAATGTTAATACGCTGAATCATCATCTTCGTCATCATCAGCCTGTCGCAGTCCACTGCTGGACATAGGCCTCTCCAATTGCACGCCACTTAGTTCGATCCATGGCTTCTAGCATCCAGCTCATGCCAGCCACCTTGCGGAAATCATCACTCCACCTGGCATGTGGACGACCTACACTACGTTTCCCGAGACGCGGTCCACTCAAGTACTCGTTTACCCCAACGGTTATCGGTTCTTCGGCAAATGTGGCCGTCCCACTGCCACTTCAGCTTGCTAATCCTGTGGGCTATGTCGATGACCCTGAATAAAAAAAAACGCTGAATATGTATAAAGAAAGAAGATAAAGATGAATTCAGCACATCCGCCTTTTTTCGAAGTCGGCTAGTAAACAACACACATTTCTAGAATCGGAGCCAACACCCAAGAAGTTTTATATTATTATATATTATATAATAGCGCTTTTAAGGGGCTGCCCAAGACAGGGATAGTTGGTGCTCCAAGAGGGAGACATTCGTTTAGCAATGGGCGGCGGTAGTTTGAAGAAAAATAACTTCTCAATGTTGAGGCTCGGATTTGTTTTGAAAGCGTGTTCATTTTAATAGTAGAGGAGTTCTAAAAGGGATTTCGAATTTTGTCAAGTGCGACAGATGATTTACAAGTATGGTTTTAACTTCTGTCATAAGACGACTATCAAATCTCAAAGTAAAAATACACTCTTGTCATTTATCTAATGTCAATTTTAGGGCCAAAAGGGAGGGAAATTTAATAACTTATAGTTGAATAAAACATACAGTTTTATGGGATACAAAGTACAGAAATTGAGAGTAATGTGCTTGACGATCAAAACTACACCAAGAATTAGGCTTATTTATATTTGTTTCTTAGTATATAAAGTCCCAAATATTTGCCTGTGTGTTGGTATATCACAAACCACGTAAGTTAATTACGTTTGATGTATTTTAGCAACGTTAAGAACGCACCAAATAATTATAAGTTTTAGTAATAATTTACATTGCTGCAGATTCAATAATTTATTTTTTTCTCACTAGGCCCACTCTGCCATTTTGGACTTGGGAATGTATTCATGAAAGATGTTTACCACAAAAAGCAGTGCAAATAACAAAATTACAGTCTTTAGAAACATGCAACATGTTATGCTCATCAATGCAGATATGGCCTCAACCAACAGGGTCAGTCAGTCTTTCCACAACAGCGGTTCCAGTTAGAGCAGATTCATTCCAATTACAGCTAGTAAGCGCTCCGTCTAAAGCAGTTCACGAGCATATACAAAATGCCTTTCAAATATTCCGTGAAGACTTAAGTAATATGGAAAGTAAAGCACGAGGGTTTGAAGAGTGGCACAGTGTCAATATCCGAATAGCCGTCAACTCCAGTGAAGATCCTCGTATGCGTCTTGACACAGATGAAAGCTACAGTTTATCACTACGTCCTTCACAGGAAACTACCTTAGCTCTCACGGTAGATATTATAGCACCATCATTTTGTGGTTCTCGACATGCATTGGAAACACTTCTGCAGTTAGTGTGGCTAGACACTCATATGGGATCACTACTGATGCTTGAAGCAGCTAAAGTTAATGATACACCAAGATTTCGATATCGTGGAATATTGGTAGACACGGCACGTAATTTTTTTCCTATAAAAGAACTTATACAAAATATTGATGCTATGGCAGCTTCCAAACTAAATACTTTCCATTGGCATATGAGTGATTCTCAAGCATTTCCTTTACATATTAACAGTTTGCCACAACTCGTTGAACATGGAGCACATTCTTCTAGTGATGTATATACTATCGAAGAAGTAAGAGATTTGGTAAGAAGAGCAAGATTACGTGGAATCCGAGTGTTAATAGAAATAGATGCACCGGCTCATGTTGGCCATGCATGGAACTTTGGACCTTCGAAAGGTCTGGGTGACTTAATATACTGCCTTAATGATGAGCCTTGGAATAAATATTGTAGCGAACCTCCCTGTGGGCAATTAAATCCACGGAATCCTCATGTTTATGATATACTGGCTCATCTTTACAAGGAAATCTTGCAAATAACAGGTGTAGACGATATACTACATTTGGGGGGTGATGACATCTCCGAGCGATGTTGGAAAGAACACTTCTCAGACTCCGACCCATCTAATTTGTGGCTCGAGTACACTTATTCAATTTTGGATCATTTAGAATCCGAAATGATAAGAGGTAAGCTACCAAATCTTACAATATTTTGGCTGTCCCCACTTACAGAACGATTTAAATCACATTTAAAAAAGTACATTGAGAATGTAGGTATCCAAATTCGCTGTGTCGTATGGTCTTACAAACACCTTAGCGGAATTCGTACAATTATGTCTCATGAAGACGCCTGGGACTTGAACACTGGCTTTGGCAAGTGGTACGAAGAAAGCAATGGTCCTTATAACTCATGGCAGCGCGTTTATGAACATCGACCGTGGCTAAAGCATTCTGTGGGTATTGTGGAAGGTGGAGAAGCTACGGTTTGGTCCGCAATACTAGGTGAAGGAAATTTAATGTCGCGTATATGGCCAAGGGCTGCTGCACTAGCAGAACGGTTATGGACAGATCGTCCGGAGGGCGCCACTCGCCCTGTACACGCAAGGTTGGATGTTCATCGATCACGACTTGTTGCACGCGGATATAAAGTTTCACCATTGTGGTCAATGTGGTGTACACATAACACGTATATGTGCGTTTAAATTTAATATTATAGTGAAAGATAATCCTATAATATTTCAAAGTAACAGTCCTTCAAAGACAATTACTCTGGATAAACAATTTTGCACATCATGTGTTTTTATTTACATGTGGAACTCTCTTTTTTGGAGACTAGTTACAATATTGCAAAAGCAAGTATAGGACTCAAAACATAGATTTATTAAACTGGGCAGTAAGTACGTTATATAACTTCTGCACTAAATTGGATAATTCTTATTTTTTATGTTCGTTGTTGTCAGGACAAGGTTGATATAAAGTATATTTTTGTAAGGAAACGATGAGTTGTGGGGACACGAAGGTGTTATATTTATATATATATATATATAGGGTTATATTTTCTTATTCCGCGACCGTACACTTATAAATACTAAAACAAGATCTTCGGCAACTTGAAAAAACACGAACAGAATATGGCGGTATTAAGTTCACTGGGTCAGCAACGTTTTTAATAAAATTAAATCACAACACTTTTCAGTACCTTTTTTTTACGTGTGGAAACCCCCTCGGGCCTTCACCCCACCGGGGTTTGCAGCGGGGCGGTGTGTCGAAATCGAACCGACTAAAACCACACGGTGTGCCACTCTGCGCCTCAGACTCCCGACACTGCGGCGCCCAAGCGGGGCACACCGTCACCGTGTGCTGGGCCGAGCCTTTTCGGAAAAAGACTTTTAAAGAGTTTTAAAAACTTTCTCAGAGTTCTCCAGGTTTTTTTAAGAGAAAAGTCCGAAAAATGTTCACAAGGGACTACAATGCCGTCATTTTGAATGTGATTTCTTGTAGTCATTGAAGAACGGTAACTGTTTAATGTTGGCAATGTAAGCAACCGGGACGACCAGCACTTAGTCAGTACCAATGTCAAAATCATGATCCATTTGAGCCATCAAAACTTGAAATTCTGTTAAAATTACAATTTAAGCTTCTTATATTTTGTGTAATATTGGATAAAGACGTCTGAGATGGCAGTATTTGCGAGCAGCCATCAACTGAACATTCAAGACTCTACGAAATAGCAAAGTCATCCTTTTTTTCCGATAGATCGCTCATGTTAGCCATTACAAAGTATATTTGTATTCAAACGATCTTGTTAAAATCATTTCGAAATCATTATCACAAACGCAACAGCAATAGACAATATATATGCCGTTTTGGTATAAATATAGTTAATATAATATGAAGTATAACAAATGGGCCAGATCAATACTTTAGTGACAAATTTTTTTTTGCATTTGATTTTATGAGAATCTAGGACTCGTTTCAGGGTTGATATGTATAGTGTATATAGTGTTTTTACACAATAGTGATAAACAACTTTTGACAAGCAGATTATAAACATTATTGAAATTATAATAAAAAAATTTTGCAATCTTGTACCAGGTTTGAGAAACGGTCCCTCAATAACTACCACAGATTTTCTTAAATTTCAATGTCCATCTCCGAAGGTAACCATGTGAAATCCAGCAGTACTGATAATTTAGTTGTTTTTGGAGAGCTATGGCCATATAATTTTTTTTTTGAGTTTTAGTGGTAAGAATTTCCGAAACATATCTTTGTCTGTCTGTCAATCTTAGATTATTATCTACTAAAAATACCCGAAAACAATTTTAAAGATGACCAAAAAACCCTTTGACCGTATTAAAATATCTGCAGCAAGCAATAATGGAACAGTATTATGACTATCAGTTACGCTTTTAGAAGTTATAATATTATAAAATGCTGAACATTTCAAGTTCTGTTTTATTTTATCCATTTGCCTTTCATTTTATTCGTCAATTTAAGCTTTGACAGCTGCTTTGCCCCGTGGTATATCGTTTATCGCGGTAAATGTAGCCTACGTTCTTCCTCAAGAATCTTAAGCATCTCCAGGTACACTTTTATGGTAATCAGAGCAGCTTTTTGGCCACAAAAATATAACAGACAGAAAGACTGAAAGACAAAGTTATTTTCGAATTCTTAATATTGGTATGTATTCTTTTAATACATGGTACCTTAAATACGATGAACTCCAAAACTGTTTAACCGATTTTCACGTAACTTTAAATGTATGTTTTGCTGGCTTAACTAAGATAGGATAGTTTTTACCTCATGTATTTTATTAAATCTAATTTAAACGTAATACAATAAAGCCGCAGCAATGATGGATGGCAGAGACGCTGCAGGACTTACATAGATAGTGAACGACCTAACTGACTTTTTTGTACGTATTGGCCTACGGATGAACTGGATGAGATATAGGTCATGTTCAATGAACATGTACTACCGGAGCCGGTCTCGGTACACGGTGCCGCTATCGAAGTTGTTCAAAAATATGGGTACTTGGGGCAGACTTTGTAGTTAGGTAGACTTTGAGGATAAGGTGAACAGGAGAATCTTGCTGGGTTGGGCATCGTTTTGGAAGCGTTATCGGGTCTTCTCTTCGTCGATCCCAGAGTGCTTTAAGACGAAAGTTTTCAATGAGTAAAATACGCGTAATGACATACGGAGCCGAAACGTGGACACTTATAGTACGTCTGGTCCACAAGCTTAAAGTTGCTCAGCGTGCTATGTAGAGAGCTACGCTTGGGCAGGTCTCTAAGGGATCGTATCAGAAACGAGGTGATTCGGCAAAGAACCAAGGTCATCGACATAGCCCATAGGGTTAGGAAGCTGAAGTGGTGGTGGGCTGACCAATTTTGCCGTAGAACTGATAATTATTGGGGTGAACGGGTTCTTGAGTAGAGACCAATTCTTGCTAAACGCGGTGTAGAATGTCCAGAGGCCAGGTAGAGTAATGATGCCAAAGACGGCTGTCAGGAGCTGAATGCGTAAAACCGAGGATCCATCTAAGTGGCGTGCAATTGGAGAGGCCAGCAGTAGACTGCGATATGCTGATAATTATCATATTTAAAGTAAATATGTAGGTGTGGAGGAAAGGGTGTCATCTCTTTCCAACACAAAGGAAGAATCTTCCGACCAGGCGAGGTGATCATGCCTGGCGGGCCACCCATGGCAATGCATTGCGATATTCATGACAAATAAACGTTAGGCACATGCGACCAATATTTGTAGCTTTTGTATTGTTTTATGTGTCTGTTGTTAATTTATATATTAGTCTTGTTTTTCTAAAGGTATAGTTTAATGACCATACTATACATTCTGTCTCTTCAAAAGAGAATATTAATCTAAACTGTGTTATATTGAAAAGAGCTCAGCCATGTTCTATACGCAAATGTCGATACACTTAGCTAGGTGTATATTGCAATGTTTCATATTTACTTTATAAATTAAAATAGTTTTAACTGTATAAATGTGCATATGCGAATCTAAAAGTAAACAAACATGTACATCTAGTTATTTTGCTAAAACATTGGTTTATTATTCATTAATGCAGTTATTTCATCGTGTCATAAATGTTTTCGCAGCCATACAAAATAGGAAAAGGAAGTAATTATTCTACTTGTTAATGGTCTCAATTCATGTATACTCTGCTTTATATCGATTTTCTCATAAATCAATGAAATAGTAATTCTATAAATTGATTGAATACTGATCTTTTTTAAGTATACATAATCGTATGTTTAAAAAATTATTATGGTGTTTTAAATCATCAGACATTTATGAACTTCTACGATACCTTTTTAAAGCTTAGTACACACCAGATGTGAATATTTTTAGTCTATGGCCAACGTGGCGGCTGTGTAGCAAGCAAGCGTCAAGTTATGGCGTTTTGTGAAAAATACACGTAAATAATTTTTAATTGTAATTAAATGTCAGTGTAACTTTTTTAAATTAGATTTAATATGAGTAGATATTACGATTACGGTAACGCTATATCATGGTGAGTAAATTTTGATTTCTGATAGTGACAACCATATTGTTTAAATTTTTGTGTACGTTTTCTTATAAAAGTTATAAATGTAGTTACTCAACTAAAAACTTGGGTGATGTAGAAATAAGCTAAATTAATATTTAATAAATTGATATGGTATTTACACAGCCTTCTCTTGTATGCCGGAACTTTAAATTTAACTGTGTTTTACAACCTTCGTTTCGAACGTGGTTTAAGCGTAAAATTTTTAGCCAAATTAAATAATACTGCGCAACATAACCGTATTATGTTATTTTTATTATTGGTTTGCGTAAAATTCACAATCAAGAAGGATTTAGCTTCACCAATCATGGTAACGATGATCGATTTTTTGTTTGTGTGTACCGGGAACTCCTCATATTTTCCTGTAGTAGAATTTTTTTCTTTCTAACCATAATGGCTCTGTGAACTTCAGTCGTATGATATACCCTATTTCATCAAAAAACGTAATAGTAAACATTACGGCAAAAAATGTTTCCTTTTAGAAAAAAAATATTTAGACTGCAATAGTTACTAACCAACACAGCCACTCGTTCTTCATTACCTACTAAAATATGTGTATGTTAGGGCAAATCAAATAAGGCTTTTTTATTATTTGTTTATAAATATTGCTATAATGAAACTGACACAAATTGGTGTGGTCCTGTAGCCTCCATCCTGTTTTATCATTTTTGCATTATTCTGGAATACTTTATAAACAGGACACCCCTTATTTCTCTTACTGATCAAGTTCTGTACCCGAAAAATTGGGTTTCTCATGTTGAAAAAAATTTATGTACTTTTCTCTCCTTAGCGTTGTTCCTTCACAGCTGCAGTGGAATAATTTCTCAAATTTTAAACTAAAGGATCACCAACAATATCTTAGTTTAAGTATTTTATGGTTTGTCTAGATGTTAAAATAAAGCTGTAAGACATGTTTTAACCATTGAGGGCTAAAATGGATAATTATTCAATTGCAGATGTTCAGTAGATCTTGCCCCTTTCCCTATCATTTTCAGTTACGTAAGAGAAATAAGGAGTCTACATGGTGCTGTATCATTTGCAACATTGAAGAAATTTTCCCAAAATCTCTTCAGTTTTGTATAGATTTTTATGATAGTTTGTCCATTTTTGGACTAATGAATTTCAGTTGACATGAGATGGTCGTTCGTCAACAATGGTTAAAACACGATCTTCAGCGAGAGTAGGAAGCGCAGCTACCAGTGCGCCCTCTGAAAATGGAACCTCTTCCGAACTTAGAACGCGACTCAAAGCCACTGAAAATGGTCACCGCTCACAAAAGGCCTACAATCAGTCTAGGCAAGTGTCTGTTCTTGTCGCGTTTGCACCAGTAGCTGCCAGCATGACATATCCAATTTCTGATGTTGGTTCTGTCTGTCATTGCAGTTGTTAAATGTTGGCATGTGGGAGACTTAAGAAGCATGATAATGGGCTTTGGGTGATGGTTTCATGGGCATATTCGGTTGTGTGGAGGGCCTAAGATACTCTCCCTGTACTTTCATATGCTTTCATGTAGTAAGTTTATTGAAATAATATCCATTGAACTGCATAAAAAGTTTATCTATCCATGAGGAGAAAATCTGAATACGCCCATGTATGGTTCAACTATGAAAGGATTAGTGTAAGAAGATATGATGGGGTTAAAAGTACTTGTGCAGTCTAAATTTGCATGAAAGCTCTTTGTTATTTGTTAACTATAATTAGTTGTAAGTGGCACTAGAAAGACTTTTAAAGGGAAGTATGAAACATAGATTTATTTTTCTAGGAACAATCAGGCCTTGCAGTCGAGTGGCGTGGGGCCAGGCAGCGGGTCGCAAGGGAAAGATCCCCTGGCGCCCGCGCTGTCGGGCTCGCGTACAATGTACCAGCATCCGGCAGTTACAGGCTATAATCCACAGGACTCACGCGCTCAGGCTCTCCCAGTCACGGTAAATAACAGTGAAATATGGATTTAACAAACTTTGTGTATTTTTATGTTGATTCATTTTGTTTATGTATACAATCGCATTTTGATAATGTATTTAGATAATATAGCCTAGCAGTATCTAGTATCATCATCATCAGCCTATCGCAGTCCACTGCTGGACATAGGCCTCTCCAATTTATTTTATTTTATTAATTTTTTTCCAAGTATCTAATAGCTTTGATCCAATACCATCATAAAGTAATGTATTAGTCTTCTCATAATACAGATTCTTGTGAATCTTATGCTGAATGATATTTTCTAAAAATTTGTACACCTTTTTCACAAATATTCAATAAATAAATGATGATCAATTAAATCTGATCCCTGCCCTTCCCAGATCCGTGTTACTGGGAATAGACCCAGAATATCTAGTTTATTTTAGCTTTCAGTAGTTCCATACTACAGCTTTTTTTATGTTCTGTGTTCATTATTTATTTTGTTTTTGAATTATGATAGTGTGTAGCTGAATATGTAGTAGCAAATATATTTAATTTTGCTTTTAGAAATCTCTTCCAATTTACTTGACTGTTATATGCAACTGAGATACTGGAAATGCTGTTGGTTATACATTTGACCACCAATTTTAACCCTCATGATAACCATCACAATATGCGTGGTTAACCAATCTATTTAAAATTAAAGTGCAATATCCTCACAGCCCAATCTCATCAGGTCTTAAATTATTATATACTCTCTCCTCTCACTTGACACTTTGTCTTGTCTCAATATGCCCCTCATACTTTCAGGCCTCTGAAATTAAAACAATAATCGTTGTAAAAGATTCATTCACTTGTTGCTACTGAAACTTTAGGCGTATGAAAAATTTTTTACGTTGAAAATGTAAACAGGCTTGGTCCAAGACAAGAACAAAACTTCAGGAATGACATAGGTTTAGGATACGATTCATAATAAACTGAATATGATGAAAGTTAGTATATGCAAGAAAACATTGTTATTTAAAATCATGTATATTCAGGGGTAAAAATGCGATTGTAAACAGATATCAAAGCTTTCATATCACACATTACGAAAAGTGTGCACATTATTTATATGTACAGATAATACAAAAATGTGTTATGTTACACTATAGGCTAGCATGCATGCACCAATGGCTAAATACAAAGTTGATGGCAAGCGAAACGGTACAGAAAGACACTTACAGGCCCGACAGAACGCGATGTACGCGAGCAGCATGTACCACGGGTACGGTGGCGGGGCGGGCGCGGCCACTCTAGCGCCAATGCCCTCACTTTCGCCCTCTGCACCGCTACCACCCTTTCCAGTACACCCTGATGTTAAATTTAAGAAGTAAGTATATTAAACTTTACTTACAACTAACTACCTCAGATCAAATGAAAGAAGACAGATAACGCACGGCCTTCGTTCTTGTTGAAGCAAAAAAATTCAGCTAGATCCAAGTATATACACGCGTAACGTACACGCATGCTCAGAAACTACTCTACTTTTCGTTAGTATCGTACAAGTTGTCGAGCAGTAAGTTTTATCTGCAAAATACGGTCTAGTGCAATTAAATGACGTAAAAACTACACAAAAGTATTCACAAAGTTATATCACATGTATGTATACCCAAAACTATATTTTTTTATGTTATTGTAACATGATTTTACTAATAATCATGTCAATATCACAAAATACGTTCAGCAAGAGTGTTGCCAGGAGTTCGTATTTCTAATAGCCTAGAAATGTGGGTAAGTTATTCGTAGGTAAATTCCTAATAATTTAATGAAGTAAAGAGTGAGACATTAGTATTACTTTATTTTTTTTAATCACTTACATACGTTTATAGTGTTAATTTAATTACGTAATTTAAAAACAAAGATTTATTCTTTATCATCATCATTATCAACCCATAATGTCCCACTGCTGGGCTTGGGTCTCCTCTCAGGAGAGAGTTAAGTCTTTATATGTGTACTATACTTTAACTTTCGGGATATCTATCGTACTAATTCTTATATATTTGTGTTTTCTCATGTAAATGAATTTGTATTTATATTCTTTATGAGAAATAAACGATCTTAAATCTGAAATTCATTATGCTATTATAGAAATCCGAACATTATTACATGGATTATCTACCTACATTTATCGTAACCGACAAAATAAGTGACCCAAGATGAAAAGATTTTTCAACTTATTTTAACCACGTAATAGTTAAAATAAGTTGCTGGCCATGGACATAATTTGTTAAGACATATTTAAACGTCAGGCGGTATCATACATGTAAAATGAATACACTGACAATGACATTGAGTTCTAAGCGCCAAAAATTTATGAAACTCGTACAAAATAGCAAAATGTTTGCTATTTACCATACGGTACAACTCCTATGCATGCGGAGTTTACCTGTAAGTAATTATTACACTATTGTGTGATTTTTTACTTTCTGTTTTATTATCAGCTATTTTGTCTATTTTGAATTACTTTAGTCTTTTATCACTGGCTTGTGTATACTTATTTGATATATTTATAATAAGCACGTCATGCCTTTTTATTTGATACACTACTTGAGTACATTTCAAAATATCCGACTGTTTATCCCCACTTGCAACTCTTATGTCTTGTAAATGGCTAAACCAATTTTAATAGAACCTAACGTTTTGAAATGTTACCCATTATACCCTTTCATTTGATGCAAATGTGTACACTGTTATATTAAACATTTTCCAATTACGACTTCACTTCCTCTAAAGAGCGCCGTATTAGATTTACGGCACCCCATTTGTTAAGTAGTTTAGAAGTTATGAAAACTTCTAAACTACTTACAATCTTCGAATAACCTTCCCTTATTTTTTCTGCTCGCGCATGCATACCTCCTTCGTTTACACAAATATATATGATCTAAATGTAATTAATACAAACCAAACAGTAAATCTGTTTAGTTTGTATTGTATTTTTGCATATTACGAATTAGCAATTGCCAGGGACTTTTTTAAAAAGTGGCAACACTTTCAATCACTCACACATATTTAAAAATGCTTCATTTTCCTGTTCTACGTGCGGTATCTACCTTTTTTTATTTGATCTGAGACAACTACTAAAAACCGTGTGAACACTATTCGACAGAGAACTAGAGTAACTAACATGGCACGAAGTATCAATTAGCGTATGGAAGTGGGCCTTTCCTGTCTCCAGGCTCAATGATGATAGCTGGAACTCATATGTGCTCGATTGGAGACCAAGATTTGTTTTTTGGGGTTTCGTAGCCAAAATGGCAAATTTTATAGTTATATTATACTTATAGTTTCCATGTCCATCTGTCCACACATATTTCACAGACTATTGGTGTTAGAAGCCCATAATTATGCAGTAACAAATGTTTTAATTTAACATTCTTTGTGCTTTTACAAACTCTCATTCCTTTTGTCAGAGCTAACTAATCAGTTTAAATAATTTGAGGTAAAAAATAGGCACTCAATTATTTCTTACGTTGACTTAGCAGAACTCGTTAAGAACTTAGGTTTTGTATCAATGTGAGCATTGGGGCAAGTGTCGAATGAAGTAATCTATTACACCAAGTGTTTAGGAAGGGCTAGATATATTATTGTAAAATATTAAAGACATTATATCACACTTTAGTTGTCAAATCATGCTTGTGTTGTTGATAAGACAATCAGAAATCTTGCAGTGTACATTCTGTGGTAAGTTCAGTTTCACAATCATTTAGAGAGTAATGCTAAATCACCCTTTCTGTCTGTCACCAAGGTTCACCACCACAGATGAAACTTTAAATCAATTTCCAAATTTCACCATCATACAAAACTTATGGGTAATCGTAAAACAAAGATTAACATTAAACAATTTGATATCTCATCAGACTGCCGTTCTACGACGTGTTAGCAGAACTAATGAAGCCATCTACTATGATGCCGATGCAAGCAGGCCGTATGCAAGAGGGCACTTACATTTTCCACCTCACCCCACAGCAGGCAACTGAAATAGCTTCCGGCAAAGACATCGTCGGCGCAAGTAATAAGTTAGATTATGTCATACAGGTAACTATTTTTTATTATTGATATAAAAATAATCATATTTGTGATACACTAATATTCTTCTTCTGCTCTGCCTTTTCCCTTTTCATTTGGGTTCGGCCCTTCTCGTTTTAAGGGGCCATGACAGTCGGTCTTGGGTTGTCTGGTCCTCCACGTGGGTCAGGGGTCGTCCTTTGCCTTTCTTTTTATTTGGGATGGCTAGGGCTTTCCTTACAACATGTTTGTGGTACACTAATATTATAAAGGTGAAAATAAATTTGGTTGTTACCACTTAATCAATCATCCTGAAACTTTGTACACATATTTTTGGAAGTATTAGGCCTTATGTTATGTTACTGGCTATATTTAGAGATAGACTTATTTTTCACCACCACCACCACCACCACATTAAGTTCTCATTTTAATAATCAAATCACATGATACTTGCTAATAGGAAATAGGAGAAGAATATAGGATAATACTGGGATTGTAGCATTTTGTTTCTTTTGGTTCCAGGCACAACTAAGGTTTTGTCTTTTAGAAACTTCCTGTGAACAAGAGGACCATTTCCCACCTAGTGTTAATGTAAAAGTTAACAACAAAATGTGTCCACTACCAGTGAGTAATATATCTTCATTTATATTATTGTTATCATTTTGGAGTTAAAAAAAAACACAATGGAAGTGTATATTATTTAAATCCTCTATCGTTATGATAATCCGAAAACCAAGGTTACATAATAATCAATGTGGAGGCAATGATGCTAAAGCATCACTAGGCCTTAACCCACAGGTTACTGCAACGGTGCATTGTCTGTATTCTCAATGGGTATGCAGACCACCATTCTTGGATTCCTCGTATGCTTTCCATCAGGCAGAGTAGTCATATCGACATGGTTATACACAAAAAAAAAATTTTCAGTAGAAGCATCTGGTAACCATATTGTTTATCACCATGCTGCATTGTTGCATTGTCTGCGTTCACAATGAGTATGGTGACCACTATCTACTCTTTGATTCTGCTCATGCTTTTTATCGGGCAGAATAGAGTCACTTTGGAAATCTCACAGATAAAAATAAAATTGGATCTAAATATTTAACCTTAGATTTATTTTGCCTTAGATGATAAAAGCTTATCATTAGCAAGAAGTATGTTAGTGGGCCATCTTATTTAAATACTGTTTACTAAAAGGTGTAAAGAAAATATAGTACTAATGAAATTTTGTCTTGTTTATTGAAATTTAATGTTTTTTTCCAATAAATTATGGGTGACAGACCATCAGGTGAAGCATTTCTATATAGATAATAGTATGTTATATTATTTTGTGATGTGATGAGAAGTTAAGGCACCTTAGGATGAAGGTAGAATAGTTCTTCTAGGTTCTTTATAATTACTAGAAAGAATTTATTTGTGTTTAGGTTAATTGTGTATAAATTATTGTATAGAATCCAATACCAACAAATAAACCGACACCAGAACCAAAAAGGCCACCGCGCCCCGTCAACATTTCTTCACTGGTGAAACTGTCTCCCACTGTTGCAAATACTATTCACGTGACGTGGGCGGCCGACTTCACGAGGGCATACGTACTCAGCGTATTCATGGTGCGGAAACTCTCGTCAGCAGAACTACTCCAACGGCTGAAGAATAAAGGAACTAAGAATTCAGATTACACAAGATCACTCAGTGAGTAGTGCAGTACTTTATCGTTAGCTACTTAAAATTCATAAATAATATTCAAAGATAGATGAAATCTTACATGTTTTAATGGTATAAGGATACATTCTATAACTGTTATATATAGAGAAGTAACAGATATGTCTCCTACATATAATATAGGGCATACACAGTAAACTTTCATCTCGAAATTGGTCTTGACCATGTGCTATGTCTATTTGTCTTTGTTCCTCTTATTGCATAAGCAGCACAATAAACCAGATTTACTTATTAAAAGATGAAGACATGAAATAACTCGGAAAGAAAACGTAATATATAGTCTCATAGAGAATGGTCAGTAAAATTATATCAGAAATTACTCCTAAACATACCTATTCCTTATATATTCTTATTATCCATATGGAATAGAAGACTTATTAATTTACACTTATTTAGAAGCCCAAGCATCTGTGTCTTCTTTGCAGCGGCGAACTATTCTCATTATCGACAGTCCTTTGAGCCTCTGCAGTTGCGTAGAGATATTGCCTATATGGCAGTCCTCTATCGCCTTGTACCGTGGAAAGTGTTCTGAAGAACTCTTCCAACTGGTCCCCATTTCTCCCTTCCTCTATAGGGCAATACGTGCCGGCCTTGGTAGTCACCGCTTCAGAGTGGTAGACATACGCTCTTACACTCATCGTTTCGGTTCTTCCTTCCTGTGCCGATCGGTCAAAATCTAGAACTCACTGCCAGCGCACGTGTTTTCTTCCCTTTTTGAACCCGGGTCCTTTAAGCGGAGCGTGAAAAAGCACCTTACTAAGCCGCCACAGTATGGGTCACCATGCTGCAATGTCCTCATGCGTATTGAGGATGGTGACCACCACTCTTGTAAAAAAAAAAATACACTTTTTCATACCAAACTATATAATATACATCTATTTCTCGAAATAATTTTAAATTTTTCTTTACAGTCAAAGAGAAACTGTCAGAGGATTACGACAGTGAAATAGCCACAACATCTCTGCGAGTATCACTAATGTGTCCTCTCGGCAAGATGCGCATGTCATGTCCGTGTCGACCCGCCAACTGCCCTCACCTCCAGTGCTTTGACGCGTCCTTGTTCCTACAGATGAATGAAAGAAAACCTACCTGGCTCTGTCCTGTCTGTGATCGTCCGGCGCCATACGATTCACTTGTAGTGGATGGGTAAGCAATATACAATATACTACTTTAAGATCCCCATTGTCGTTCATAAATAACTGCTAATAATTCAAATTCGATTTTCGACTTCAACTATAAAGGAGAACTTGAAACAAACTTGTCACTAACCTGTCTGGCCAGTGTGTGTAGCTGTGAACTAATATAGTCTGTTGACGATGATGACTTCGGACAACGAAATAACTGTTTTTTTTTTGTGTGGACTATAGCTGTTGGCCTCTCTGTGGCCTCTACAACTTTACGCGGGCTATTGGTGAGCGCTGAGAGCTCTCAACCGGTCATTCATTAAGTAACATCGCCCAAGGGAACCCCATGTGGGGTACGTACCTCGGCTTGGGGCGACTGACTAACTAGGGCGACCAAGACCCATTATCTAAAAAATAGAGCGACGCCCTTTTTTTTTTACGTGGTGGAATGACTTTACGCACTTCGCTCCCCCCCCCCACTTTGTTTCACTTTGTGTGGGACTCCTGACTTACTCGCCAGACTACCCACTAAACCACCACGGTGTGCCACTCTGCGCCTGACACGGGAGAGATCCGGGAACCGCTTTCTTACGCCATCCGGACCCCTCCCAGCGCCTGCCCGCACTGAAGCGGGCACCGTCTAGATCTTATACACTCTCAATTCAGGCGACGTACGGCACACGCGTAACGTCGCCCCCTCGCGGGTGGCCTGTGAAGCGGATGGGGGGGAAAACCCGTCCCGCCCATCCGCGGCCACACTCAGGGTGGCATGAGGCACTGATAGGCGCGCCTCCGCCGCCCGGTTCGCCGGCGGCGGATCGGGTCCGAGTGGAGATCGTCCCCCCGGACCTTCTCAGCCGCCTCCTTCCGCGAGATGACTTCCTCGCAGAAGGTCACGACCGCGGTCGCGGACCGCGCTCCATGGCCGGCGGCGAGAGCGCCGCCGGCCATGGAGCGCACGACGGCCGGCAGCGAGAGATATTCTCCGATGACTGCAGTGAGGGTCCGACGCTGCGGCGCCCAAGCGGGGCACACCGCCAGCGTGTGCTGGGCCGAGTCCTCACTGCAGTCGCAGTGGTGGCAGGCGGGACTCAATTCCCTCCGCGCGAGCGAGTGCAGGTACTTCCCGAAGCAACCGTGTCCGGAAAGCACCTGCGTCAGTCGGAAGGAAAGGGTCCCGTGCTGCCGCCCTGCCCACTCGAGGATGACGGGCTGGAGCGCCTCCACGGTGGCGAAGCCAGCACGTGGAGCCTCCAGCCGCGACGACCACCGAACCATAGTGGCTCGACGGGCGGCTTCACGCCACTCGCGTACCTCTTCGGGCGGAGGGCGCATGCCACTCTCCGCCCGGAATTCAGCCACCCGTCGAACTTCGGCGAGCACTTCCGCCTCCAAATCCCACGGGGGTGTACCGGCCAAGGCGCACGCCGCCTCGGTCGACACCGTGCGGTATCATCCACGTATGGCTCTGACCGCCAATACCCTCTGAGGGCGCCAGAGGCGCGCCTTATTCTGGGCGGTCAGAGCCGACACCCACACCGGTGCGCCGTACAGCGCCATCGACCGGACCACCCCCGTGAAGAGGCTCCGCGTTGCGACACTGGCTCCACTCAGATTGGGCAAAAGTCCCCCTAGGGCGGAGGCAGTGTCGACCAGCTTGGGAGCAAGCTGTCGGAAGTGCTCGTCGAAGAGCCACCTACCGTCGAGGATCAGGCCCAGATACTTCATCTGGGCCCGAACCGGTACGAGGACCGGGTTGACCACTATGGAGGCGCCGGGGGGCGGCCCGCGACGAGGCCCATGGAAAAGCAGGGCCTCCGTCTTGTCCAGAGCCACCCGCAAGCCCAGCGCCTCGATGCGCCCGACCACCAGAGAAACTCCCCTGGTGGCCAGGCACGCCGCCTCCTGGAAGTTCGCCCCCCGGGCTGTGACCAACGTGTCATCGGCGTAACAAATTACGCCCAGCCCAGGGGGGAGACGCTCTCTAAGGACCCAGTCGTACCCCACGTTCCACAGGAGTGGTCCTAGGACAGACCCCTGCGGAACGCCGCACGACATGGGTCGCCGTCTCAAGGCGCCATCTCGATCCTCGTACACGACGGTACGCTCCTCCAAATAGTCTGCCACCAGCCGCTTCAGTGCCTTGATTGCCTACGTTGAGCCTTAGTGGTGTCGTCGTCCGGATCCCTAAGTGCGTGTTTGGGCCTGTTTTTCTTTAGTTAAACCTCAAATCACCACCAAAAATGACACTGAAAAAAACTTGTAATTTTAGTCGTTCAGTCATATATGGGTCGTTACCTGCCGAGCATTCACGGATGACGTGGTTTTGCTGTTTGCGGAGAATACTGTGTCTGAAATGCAGCGACATGCCAATGCCGCTCTTGACTTTGTTCAGGATTGTGGCGTTTTGAATAAACCTAAGTTTAAGCCACATAAAACCTGCGGCATGCTGCTGACACATATGCTTAAGCATGACAACACGCATGGGCGGGGTCGACAATGGCATGTTCCGAGAGCTGAAGATTATGGGACTCATTATAGACGACAAGCTGAAATTCTACACCCACGTCGGCGTCGTCTGTTGGAAGGCCCTAAACATTTACAAGCAGCTATGTGAAGTATGTGAATTCATTACTATTTTACTCGCTTAAATGTAGCTTTTTCAACCTCAAAACCGTGGCAAGAGATGGGGGGGGGGGGATACTAAAAGTTACGGAAACTCGAAAATTACTGTGCCCGAGAAAAAGTTTGATTTTTGTGTTTTTTTATTGAAGTTTGATTAATTGTAGTATCGGTGTGGAAAGTTAGTTGCTATGCATTTTTATTTGCCAAGAAGTTCAACATGCTTGGTTTCACGAGTCCTTCGGTGACTCTATTTGTTCTAAATTTTTCTACCAAAATATATTTATATTTTGTGTTACTTGTTATGTCATTTTTTCGCCTCATCTTTGTATGGCGAGTTTTTGTTCATCCAACTCTTTCTGGATGTGATGATAGTATCTATCTATCTATGATTAATATTGAAAATGTAGTTCGAATCCTCAGGAATGAAGGTACGAAATTTTGTCAAATGCAGCGTACAGGCACGAAGTCGAAACTTTCAGAGAGGACACTAGGGCTAATGAAGGAAAGACGTGAGAACCCGCCAGTCACTTCATTGGCAAAGCGGACTCTGAACCGAGAGATTAGTAAGTGTATACGACACGACCTCCGATGTTCGAACAATCTTTTGATTGAAAGAGCAATCGAGCAGAATCGGGGGTCAAAAGTATTTGTGAAATCTCTTGGAAGAAGCCATTTGACGAAACTGACCACAGCAAGCGGAGAAGTCGTTGCTTCCAAGCTGGCCGTCCTTTCGGAAGTAGAAAGCTTCTATTGCGATTTGTACGCTTCGCATGCATCTCGACCTGATCCCGAAAATGAGGACCGTCGAGCCACATTAACACGCCACTTCACCGAAGATCTGCCAGAAATCAGCATTGACGAAATCGAGATGGCTCTTGGACAGCTGAAAAATGGAAAAACCCCTGGAGAGGATGGCGTTACTACAGAGTTATTATAGGCTGGAGGTAAACCCGTATTAAAGGCGTTCCAAAAGCTTTTCAATGCTGTCCTGTTAGAAGGGAGGACTCCAGAGGCGTGGAGTAGGAGTGTGGTCATCCTGTTCTTTAAAAAGGGTAATAAAACCATGTTGAAGAACTATCGGCCCATTTCCCTCATGAGCCACGTCTATAAGCTGTTTTCAAGAGTCGTCACGAACCGTCTTGCGCGAAGACTCGACGAATACCAGCCACCGGAGCAGGCTGGGTTTCGGAGCGGATATGGCACCATAGACCACATCCACACAGTGCGGCAGATAATACAGAAGACCAAAGAGTATATTCAGCCCCTGTGTCTACCATTTGTGGACTATGAAAAGGCCTTTGACTCGATCGAGATTTGGTCTGTTCTGGAGTCCCTGCAGCGTTGCCAAGTAGATTGGCGGTACATCCAAGTGTTGAGATGTTTCTACAAAGCCGCCACTATGTCCGTCCAAGTACAGGATCAGCATACATACCATTGCATCGAGGAGTGAGACAAGGGGACGTTATGCAATGGAGGACTTGTTTAAGACGCTGCACTGGAAAAGGCGCGGTATCAACTTCAATGGCGAGTACATCTCTCACTTGCGATTTGCAGATGATATCGTCATCATGGCAGGGACGCTGCGGGAGCTACAACAGATGCTGAACGACCTGGCTGACTCTTCTGTGCGCATCGCCCTACGGATGAACTTGGACAAGACCAAGGTCATGTTCAATGAACATGTACTACCGGAACCGGTTGCGGTACACGGTGCCGTTCTCGAAGTTGTTCAACAATAAGTATACTTTGCAGTTAGGTAGAAACAACTTTGAGGACGAGGTGAACAGAAGAGTCCAGCTAGGTTGGGCAGCGTTTGGGAAACTGCGTCGGATCTTCTCATCGTCGATCCCACAGTGCCTAAAGACGAAAGTCTTCAATGCGTGCTTCCTACCCGTAATGACATACGGAGCCGAAACGTGGACACTTACTTACGGCTCGACTGGTCCATAAGTTCAAAGTCGCTCAGCGTGCTATGGAGAGGGCTATGCTCGGCGTTTCTCTAAGGGATCGCATCAGAAATGAGGTGATCCGACAAAGAACCAGGTTCATAGACGTAGCCAACAGGATTAGCAAGCTGAAGTGGCAGTGGGCTAGCCACATTTGCCGAAGAATCGAGAACCGTTGGGGTAAACGAGTTCTTGAGTGGAGACCGCGTCTCGGCAAACGTAGTGTAGGACGTCCACAGGCCAGGTGGAGCGATGATTTGCACAAGACGGCTGGCAGGAGCTGGATGCGAGAAGCCATAGATCGAACTAAGTGGCGTGAGATTGGAGAGGCCTATGTCCAGCAGTGGACTGCGATAGGCTGATGATGTGAAAGTCGTAAAATAATAAATAAAAATAAGTGAAATAAATAAATCTAAAAGCGTTTACTATTAAAAAGCTAAAAAATTACTTCTGTCCTGCAAGATTTGTATAGATTTTATAAAAAAAAAAACTTGTCTCTCCTGGGCCCCCCTTTAAGCCGCTGTCAGCCAACCGTTTCTACGGGTCTCCTTACCTAACTATGATTTTACGAGCATTCAACCGCTCACACACTTATCATGGCAACTGATACCCCTGCATCAATGGGTCTCCGGGCTCACATTCACCTACCAGACACGACAGCAGGAATGCTCTCATTTTAGCTTATTTCATGTCCATGAAATGACCACGCTTGAGCAACACATCAGCTACGCAGTGCGCTCTCGGGTACCTGCGGTAGTACCGGAATGGTCGAGCCTGCGTGTTCGTGCTCTGAACTCAGCATGACTACTACCCACACACATCTTACAATTAAGCCACTCTGCAAAAACTTACCTTATTTCAAACTTTACAACCTAAGTTCTGATCTTTGAAATACGACTAATCATATCAATCCCCAAATTCGTTTCTTTTTAATGATTCTTTAAACATCAATGTAATTATGATCTGAATCACTTGCTCTTGAATCATCTTTTGTTGAAGCCGTTGAAGATAAAATAACTGCTTGATCAGATTTAGTGTTACTTAATTACTTACAGTTGCGACAGACGTTGATAGATCTTTCGAAGAAGTTTTAGATCGGAATTTTGAAGCACACATAAATTCTTTTTTTAAATAAAAAAAAACAGTTGCCATGACAATTTTTCAATATTTTCTAATTTTCCTTTTAGGCAAGCGCCTCACATTGAACTATGACTTCAGTCCAAACTTTGCTACAAATTCAATGGCCAATTATTGTATCCTAGTTATTCAGCCAAACCTTCGCTGCAATACATTTTGGCCAACACACTATCCAAGAGCATTAGAAAGTTTGTTAAATGTATGCTGACGCGATTTACTGTGTTCTATATTAGAAAAAGTACCTTCTAGAGAATACGTAGAACTAGAAGTCCTACTCCTCAATAAAAAATTGTGTAAATAGATACAAGTCAAAGTTATCACTGTTGTTTGTTCTGCCTGTAAGAACATTGGGGCTCTTTGAAAACTGATGACATAATTCCAAAGATATTTTCAACCACAACTCGGGCACCTGATAATCTCGTATTTAATACTTTGGTTTCGTTACCGTGCGACGGATTACCAGGAAATGCATTATCAGCGTCTAATACAATACGGCACTCAGTCGTACCAACTGGCAAAAATCTGTCGCTAGGGTAATTTACCGTGACCAGTAAGTATTTTTTTCTTCAAAGTGCTGATAAATGTCGCACTCAAACTGTCTTTACTCTCCTCGCCTTTGATCGTGTACAAAAAACCGACACATGCGAGTTGACATTGGCTATTCTACGCAATGTTCCTTTTATGACCAATATATGTCTAAGTCTGATTTACACTTTGGTGTATTGGATCCAAGACTATAACTGTAGCGAATATACCCAATGTGATTGGCGCCGGTATTAAGGCCACTGCGTACCCGTAACAATTCAGCATACGGTCGCCTAGTGTTTACTCATTAGCATAAATCATTTATCATTTTATATCGTACATTTAATCAGCAATTTTGTGTGCAACAAATAAATAGCGTTAAATCAAGCAACATCTATCTTTTACCCGATTCTTACAATAATATTATAGGCCAAAATTTATTTTCTGATGACTATTAATAATGTAGAAATGATAATGTGATGTCAGTAAGACGTGTGTGTTTAGGTACTTCCTAGAAGTGTTGACATCGATTCGTCTGTCGGGCGACTGCAACGAGATCCAGCTGCACGCTGACGGCAGCTGGTCAGCGCACTCTCCGCCTCCACGAGCTCCGCAACAGCAGCAGCCGACCACAGAGCCCGTCACACTCATCTCGGATGATCTCGGTTAGTATTACACTGTATTTACTTTGCTCATAAACGTGTAGATGACAAAAAAAATTATTAATTAGTTCTTCTTAAAAGGCCAGCAACGCACTTGTGACTCCTCTGGTGGTGTGTTTCCATAGGCGGCGGTAATAGATTACCACCAGGCGATAAACCTGCTCGTTTGCCACCTATAACATAAAAAAAAAAACTTTTTAACACACCGATGCTACAACCCAAAACAATGTCTATTGATTTTTAATATACACATTAAAATCTAATTTATTCTCTTATTTTTAATAAAAATATTTCGATGTTCGTTAGTTAGTTCTCACTAAAACTTGCGAATGGCAGATCCGACTTGGCTGAATTTGGTCTTGAAATACTTATTAAGTCTTAGGAACTTTCAACAGTGTGAAATTGGAAAAATAATGATAATAATATAGATAGATAGAATATAATGATGATGATGATGAAATAATGATCGTAATACAAAAAAATTATACGTACGATGTAGCGGGTACAGCTAGTCGCTAATTATATCACTACATATAGTAAAACAAAGTCCTCCGTCGCGTCTGTCTGTCTGTTCGCGATAAGCTCATAAGCTTAGCGAATAGCTTGGCGAAAATATAACGATGTTTGTTAAAGACGCTAGAAGTTAACCGCAACTCATCTTTGGGTAACATACGCTAAATTATATTTTACTTAAAGAGCCCGTGCGAATCCAGGGCGGGTTGCTAGTGTAAATCTAATTTTATAAATGATAATGTTTTAATGTCGTTAATGTTTTGAATATCTTTTTTCCTAAGTCCTTATTCATTTTTCATAGTCATTTCTTTATATTATGTTGCAGTGATGATAATTTAAATAAATTTAATTAGTTTTAAACTCTCATGTGTTATACAGAAGTGATCCCAGTTGAAGGAGCAGGAAATGGAGGCAAGCGTGCTGCTGTCGGTGAGGCGCGGACACCCAAACCAACCGAAGTATTAGTGGATCTGACGTCAGACTCAGATGATGAGCTGCCTCTGAAACGAAAGGTCCCACAATCTAAACCCACGCCGCCTGCTTCCGAGTCGAGTATAAAGAGTGACGACAACTACTCATCTTCTAGTGGTAATTTTTTTAATAATTGTTATAAATTCAAATTAGATTCTTTTCTTGCATTTTTCACTACTTCTCTGTTGAATTAGTTGAACATTTAGTACAATATGTACAAAAAAGAGATTGCTGCGACATTTAGTATAAATGTGTTTTGGTCTCCCTTTTATATCAATCATATTATATCAACAACCCATAATGTCCCACTGCTGGGCTCGGGTCTCCTCTCAGGAGAGGGTTAAGGCCATACGTCCCCACGCTGGCCAAGTGCGGGTTGGGGACTGGCAAGACAACGTTGTGGCTACGTAATCTTACCGTTGGATGTTTTTAAGCCGCCCGAAGGCCTCCAACTAAGCTTCACGACTGTTATCCTATGATAGCAACCGGGACCGACTGCTTAACGTGACCTCCAAATCACGGTGACGCTCATGGTAACATGCCACCAGCGGTCACCCATCCAGGTACTGACCGCGCCGTCGTTGCTTGCCCTCGCCGATTGTTTCTAATCACCGAGTGCAACTGGGCTATGAGCCTTTTACACTCTAGTAAAGCTAAGCTTCAAACGGTCTGGGTCAACCAGAGCAATTGAGTAATATAATTCAATGTTCATTTGAATAATATTATATTTGAATATATTTTTCGAGCTGTTTTCTGTTTCCTTTTTACAGCGGCCGAGGCGGTGTCATCAAGCGGTTACCGGTCGCCAGGAGCGAGCGGAGGGGCGGTGATCTCGCTGGACAGCCCCTCCCCGCCCGCCTCCGCCTCGCCCCACCCCGCGCCCCTGCCTGAAGCCCTGCCCGAGCGCCCGCACCTATCGATCACGCCCGTCGGACCTCCCACTGCTAAAGGTAACAACCTCACCTTCGTAAAGCCTCTTAGAGCCCGAGCAGACCAGGGACAACGGCCAAACCGATGAATATGAATAATAGGTGATTTAAACCTCGTGTTACAATATAAACCTTACATTTAGATTTTTCACATAACGGCAATGGACACTTATCATAGAGCAACCTGGACTATCTTTACGCAATCGAATATACCCTTGAAGTACGTGACGCTTGTCACTACGAACTTTCGGGACACAAAAAATATAACGCCGTTCAGAATTTATCACACATAAACATGTTCTACGTTAGAACAGGGTAGCGCGTAGGCCCATTTGGACCTATACTTTGACAACGAGGAACACCTGCGTGTAGCTACTCCCCCTACTGTGTTGCTCTATGATATTTATTGATGAGGGCTTCTAGCAGATTTATGGCAGGAATACTTCGACGCTTAAACTCGCCTCGAAGCTTGTACTATGAGCATTAGCCATCTCGGCCTTATTGAACTATGGCAAAAAATATTATATAGTGTGATAACTTAGTTATTTGTAACTTAATTTAATATCATTCATCTAACTACCCACAGTAGGTAAATTAGCTGAAAGATAGATATACAACGACTTATATATTACTTACCTATAAATAGTATATATATATATATATACTTATATATTATTACTTTATTATTATTACTTATACTTATATATTACCTTACTGTACTAATAACATCACATTTTGTCTGCCATTGTCCCTTGTCTGCACAGGCTCTAAACCGGACAGCCAACACCTCTCCATCACGCCTGTCGGACCTGCCTCTGCTAAAGGTACCAGCTTCATATTCCTTCTAATGTTATACCAATCCATCAACCCCCCACCCCATCCCCCCGGCCTCATTGGCAAATTAAGTCCGTCTTTGTATAACATGAGCAATAAGTATTGATAAATAAATAAATATTGACCAACTGATATTCGCAAATAGTGGCCAAAGGAAAAGAAATGTGTATGTAGTTGACACCTTAGTAAAATTAGTTACTTTTCATCATCTGTCAAAACGTTAACTTTGTATGAAAAATGTACTGAATATAAACTTATGACGTCACTGTCTTAGACTACTCAATTAAATATATATTTCAATGTTTATTTGATTAAAATATTTTTCTGGGATGTTTTGTTATATTGGTTTTAAGGAAGGAGACATAGATATTTATTTACGCCTTATGTTAAATCATGTTCCCAAGACTTTTCTTTCACAACTGTAGTCCATCTAATCTAAAAGGTGCCATATAACAGTTATGACAGATTGAAAAATAATGAGGTGTCAAAGAAATCGATCATTCTAATATCTGATTCTCGCTATTCTTTTTTTTTTTACAAATTAGTTTAAATTTTACAAATTAATGTACCTACTAGACATGTCGGACAAACTAGAGTAGATTGATATTATTTTTTATTAAAATAAAGCGAATTCTCTCTCGATGAAAACCTCAGAAACAAGTTAATACATAGATAAACTTATTTTCTTTTAAGTGTTTTCATTGACATATATGTTATGAAATACTAAAATGTATTTACTAAAACTCCTTAAATTATTATATATATATATATATTTACTAAAATACTAAAATGTATTAAATGCTTCTTCTACTCATTTGACATTTTTTCACCTGCTTTTTTGTTAAAGGGAAATCGTATTTTTTTTATTTAGAAACCCAAGATTAATCTCTAAAATAAATAACTTTAAAAACACCAATGTAATACTATATATATATATTCAGACAAAATAAATTAAATCTTAAAAACTTTGATGGACAGGTACAAGTAACGAAGAGACCGGTGAAGTGACACCCGGACACTGGGCGCCCTATGCAGACACAGAAAGAGATGATAACTATAGAAAGTGAGTAACAAGTATGCCATTGTACGTTTTAACACGTCAAACGCCATAAAAACTTTGATATAGTCCTAATGGGAGCTAAGAAGATTGCTGTGCAGGCCATGGGGACCCATAACGTCTGGACCGCTTCATATTGACTGTCAGACCTGACCCTGCGTGACCCTGGGGAAGATAATGTTTGCATTGGTTTGCGAAAACACGGGGTTGTGTATCAAAACTTAGAAGTTGATCGAGTGTGTAGTAGGCAGGTGGAATTGAAAATTAAAGAAATATGTATAGATAGATATGAAAGTTATACAGAGAATTAACAAAACATATCCACATAAGAGGAAGATTTCCACACAAAATTTCTACATCACCCAAAGGTTGGCTGGTAGAAAATGCCTTGGGCACTAAGCCCGCCGTGGTACATGTGTGCATAAAGTTTTAAAATAAATAAATAAATATAATGGTCGAAAACCTCCCTTCGAAGCAATGGCCTTTGGTGGACAAAGGCTTCTTCTAGTGGCCAGTTGCTTATTAAAGGCCGACGATGTTTGATGAATCATAATAAATTTATTTGTCGTTTTGTATTTTTAGATAAAATAAGAAGCGCTATTGAATACACCTACCACATCGTGCCAGTACCAGTCTTGTACTGACAACACTAGCAGTGTTATTAGATAAACAAATACACAAAAGAAGCACTAAGAATCTGTTACCCCTTAAAATATTCCGTTTTATATTTTTAAAAGTTTATGATGATGATTTTAAAGAAATAAAATTATCCATTGAAGAACAACATTGAAGTGTGTGTTTGTAATCGGAAATTAATAGCTTTTTCACTAAATACGTATGAAAGTATATATGGTACTTACATCAAAAAAGCAAATTTTGTCTGTCACTTGAGTTACTCGAGGTTGTTGATGTAAAAGTACAACAACAACTGCGGGGAGCAGTTAGTCTACATAACATGCGATAAGTCTTGCTAGAAACATAATAACGAAACACATAGAAAAATAACACAGCTCTACAAAAAAAACATTTTTTGTTGCCCCCAATATGTCTGTGGATTTCTATGTTTTCAAGTCTATAATTTTGTAATACATTCATGAAACTACTGAATTAGCTCTGGTTTTAATAATTTTAGCTTATTTTATATTTTAAATTTTACACTTCACGTTGACTTTTTAGAACACAATTATTATGTTAAAATTTGGTTTATATAACGATTTGGCTCATCATTTTCGCTTCGTGCCCCTCTCTCCCTGTAACTATCCAAGAACTCATTTATTTGACGAGGTTGAACGACGCATATTTACTTTCGGGTATGTTAGATATGATAAAAATTTTATATCAAATTAGGTATGATATACACTACATAAGTTAGATATGAGAAATCAATTCGTCAAAACATTGGATAAGGAAGGAGAATTTTTAAATACATTTGTACAGTATCTCTTAAGCCGAGTACGAAGAATTTGAAAGCGTTAACCGTGAGAGAGCCACGCTTCGGCGTGAATGGGTCGGTTCGACTGAAGCAATACCACGACCTCGCGCAAAACCGGTGTGAAACAGCGCCTGCGCTGTGTTTAACAGAGTGAGTGAGGATACCGGATCCATCCACATAATTCTTCTCCCATCACCCTCCCCCACAAACCCACACCCAACCCCCAAAGGCCGGCAACGCACTTGTTACGTTCATCAGGCAATACGTCTGCTCCTTTGCCCACTATTCTATAAAAAAGCTGGATTATTTAATGGCTCTCAAATTCGGGCATTAATTAAAGATTCAAACTCTACAGAAGGTATGACTAATTTTGTAAGTGATGCTTGGAAAAGTTTTGTGTTGGTAATGGAAAATTTTCATGGAAATTATAAATATATCAATCACATCATCTTTATCATTATGTAATATCATCTGGATAGGATAGGAAATTAAAGAGCTCTTCAACCAGGATCTAAAAGTGATGGAAGAAAGACACAAGGGTAGATAGGACTGTCACATGATGGCAGATTACTGCTGGTCTTTGAAAACAGATTGTCACGAAAAAAAGTGGTAAAAGTTCTGCTAAAAGGTGTTTTTTTAATGATCTTTTTCTTCTTTTGAACTATTGTGTCTCTAAATTAAATATTAAAATAAAATATCTATTAATTATTTTAATAAAAAGTCAGTATTTAAAAATAATGGGTTATGTTTTTCTCATATTTACTATTTCTTTGGAAAAATGTGAAACAAGAATTTTAAAAAACCTGAGCAAATCTTCTGAAACCATCAATAGTTTCATGAATTGTTGACATAGAAGTACTCGAAACCAATTTAACATTAAGGGCAACAAAACCACTGTTGACCAATGTAATACTCTTTTATACTCCTATAATATTTTTGAGTGTTTCATCTATCTTTCATAGTAGTTTTAATGAATAAAGGTTTAAAATATGACTCCAAGATCCAAGTCTTACGTTACTCTAGACAAAATGGGAATGTTTTGCAGTTAGCAGGTAAAAAATACCATGCCAATTTACGTCATTCTGGAAGGCGGAATTTTATATATTACTAAGAATAATATTTGAAAATATTTCCCAATACGCCAGACAAATCTGACGGGCTGAATATCCTCCCAGAGTCATTTAAAGTTTGTGGGAAGCAACGTCTCTCTGCAATAGACGGCAGACGTACATACGCCTTGTTAGCGTAGGCTTTCATACTTTTCAACAATATAGACTAAAAATTTATAAACAACGCACTAACTCAGAGTAGCCAGAAGTTGTAAGAGATAGATATGAAACCACTTCTATATTTTTTTATTATATACATATTTATGTCCAGCCGTGGACTGTAAAGGCTGTTGATGTTATGTATAAAACTTGTCATTTATTTATTAAAACATGAGTAAAGTTCTTACTATTTTAGATGTACTCTACTACTACAAAAAAATCTTATTTATTTTTGCTATCGATAGAAAGTACTATTTATCGATATTCTAATTGTCATATTTTTGACGTGACATCGTCTTATAATTCGATAGAGCCGGCTGCACGCACGAAAAAACATGACTCATGCGGTGTTACCTCGCTCTGAGGCGTTCCATGTAAGGCTTGAAGTGCAAGCGAGAGCGCGGAACGAGCGACAAAGAGGCACAATCGGCCTTTGCGTTCGGCAGCGTTCTCCGTCTCTCTCCTTCTTGTGTGAGCGATGCGTCTGCGTGGACAGCTGCTATACTATACTACATTTACATGTTTTGATCGAGTATCAAGTGCAGTGAAAAGTGAATGTGGTGTCAATTGTTTATAGCAACGATAATTACAGCGATAAAGGTAATGATTCTTTCGATATTAATTATATATTCAGTGATATATTGTCGAATATTCGTGCTTTCTTCATTAAAATAAATATCATCGGTCCGCTAGTGCAGCGATTGTAAGGTTATGCTATAATTGACAAAATTAAAACAATAAGTTAACAGAACTATTTCACGATGAGTAAAAAATCGATGGCTTTACTATTCATTCGAAATAATTATCGAGCGTAGCTATGATTTAAAAAAATTAAAACACAAATATTAAATCTTCCACAAATCACAACAACGTGTCTGAAATGACAAGTTGGACCAGCCATCCGTCAAAGGGAACATTTTCTCCTATATATATCAAACACATTGAGGCGGGCTTTTTAAAAACTAGATTTACGAAAATTTTAATGTTTCCAAATTTTAAATTTTAAACGTAAAATTTATAAACAATAATTTAATCATTGTTTATTCTTATTTAAAATTATTACTTTTTTTATAACAAATTACAATTAAATTTACAAAAATAATTAAGTAACTAATTGAAAAAATTTAATTATATTATTAAAATAAAAAAATCAAAATTTCAATTTTAACAGTTGAGTAGAAATTTAAACAATAAATTTTATTCAAGTTTTTTGTTGTATTTTATTTTTTAAATTTAAAATTATTTTCTGAATGAAGAATTTTATGAAGAAAATTTTTAAATTGTTCCGAACGATGATTTATTTTGCAGAACCGCTTACCAACCACCTGGAAAAAAATCCTGACGAACCAGAGGATGTCACGAATAAGCCACTACCTTTGATGAGTGAACCCACGGAGGTTCAAGGTGTTGTAGCATCTACTTTAGCAACGCTATTCGCGCAGCCAATAATCACTGCTTCAAAATCGAAAGCCCAAAAACAACGTGAGTACAGACAGCGTATCACAGCATCTAGAACTCCTGCTCAGGCGGCTGCTGCGAGAAAATCGAAAAACGAAAGACAACGCAACAACAGATTACGCCAAGCTGCTAACTTGGCTATTGCCAGTAATTCTCTTGAAACGACAACTACATCTCCATCTCGTTCAGGGGAAGAGTCGAACAATGTCCAAACTAGAAGTCAACGACAACACGCGCAACAACAATCTACCACCACTGCAGATCAACCTGATGAGCGTGTCAATCTCACAAATCAGCCACTCTTTCGTGCAATTCCTGTTCCCATGGAGGTTCAAGAAGCATCTACCTCTGCGACGCCATTTGCAGAACCAACAACTGCTGCTCCAAAAACAAGGGCACAAATACAACGTGAGTACAGACAGCGGATTGCTGCATCCAAAACTCCTGCACAGGCAGCAGCTGCAAGAGAAGCACGTAATGTAAGAGATCGAAACAACAGATTACGCCAAGCTGTTAACTTGGTTATTGCCAGTGGTTCTCTAGAAGCGACAACTACATGCTCATCTCGTTCAGGGCAAAGGTTAAACGCCGTCCGTGTTGATACACAACGACAATTTACCGACCAACAACGTCAAAATTATGCTTGGTTTTTCAAGTGAACAAGAGAAGAGACAATACCAAGGTAAACTACACAAGATGACAGTGGTAGAAACCGATAGATTACCGTACCTGCTGCCATTGGCAGAAGGATATCCTACATGATAACTTCTAACATAGATGTCGCTGAAGGGTTAGTAAATGGATCTATTGGTGTCTTGCGACATATCGAACGTCAGCAGTCAAATGTAGATGACAATTCTGCAGAAGCAGGACCATCGACCAGTACAACTTCGCCAGCAGCTAGAGAAGAAATTGTTACTTTATGGTTCGAATTTCCAGAAGAAACAACAGGAACCACAGCCAAAGTTCAATGTCGACCTCACGTACAAAGCAAGCCAAATACTTTGTCTACAAACTGGGTACCAGTTTATAAGAAAATAGTAAACATTACACTAACAAAAACTATAAAATGCAAACAAAAACAGTTCCTGCTTGTGCCATCACTATTCACAAGTCACAAGGTGGGACGTTTGCTGTCATTGTTTATAAATACTCATCCAAGCAACCGCAACGGTTGGTGTACGTGGCGCTGAGTCGGGTAACAAGTTTAGAAGGCTTGCATATTATCACCGAAAAAGATGCTCCATTTCGGTTTAAACACGGACGGGAGGGAAACGATTCACAGACAACAAGAGATATCCGTAACGAATACATTCGACTTCGTGAACACACACTTCGAACAATTACTGATAATGCAGTAAAATTCTGTAATGACAAACAATGCAGGACAAACTTTAATAACGAACCTTAATTCACAGAGTTTGCCTGCTCACTTTGCAGATATTGAAAAAGACACAGTGATTCCAAGGTCTGATTATTTGATTCTGACTGAAACGTGGATGCGTGACAATTGTGATCCAATTTCAATTGAAAATTTTGAATGTGTAACCCGGCAGAATAATCGATCAGATTCTCAAACAAATGCAGTAGGTGGAGTGGCAATTTATAGATACTTATCATCGACATCCACAGCCAAAATTTTCAACATTGAACTTTCGGATACAACCCGCCTTATTAGAAACACTGGTGACTTCTGTTTAGCAGAAGTTACATGCTTCACCGCTGATACCACGTTCAAAATGGTTCTTGGCGCAGTTTATATTCATCCTGGAGCAAGTATTTCTAACATCAGTGCTCTGCTACATCAAGTACTATTTCCGTATGTTTATAACAAGCCAGTATGTACATCCCATCATGGAAGTTGATACCGATATACCCATTCTTCTTTGTGGCGACTTCAACACAAATATGAAAAATGACGAAACATTCATCAAATTCATGAAAGACATGTTTAATGTCGATTGTGCATCAGACGTTAATAACTCAACAACACTAGGAGGCACCACCATCGATTTGACTTTTTCAAGACACATTAAACTCGAAACACTCCCTTTCATTTCCTACTTTTCCTATCATCGTCCTATTCTCAACAGAATAACACAGATTGTAAGAAATTAAATATTACACATGTTTAAAAGTTGTAAAACAATTGCTCAACGCACATTTACACTTGTAAAAACTATTAAATTGTAAAAAAAAAATTGACATAATTGTATTTATGCGTACAAATAAATCTAACTTGATCAATTTCATTGTGATTTCCAATTACCTCCTCCTCTATATACATACAAATCTATTAAACAAATGAAATTAAAATTTTCTTTTGAAAAATGCTACCATTCCATCAGTATTTTCTTAAGACGTTGTCATGTTCAACTATCGTCAGTAAACCGACTTTACAGACGACCAATTTTTTTTTATGTGATAACGGCCGAACGATTACACGTATAGCCTAATGGTAAGAGATTACCGCCGCCCATGGACGCCCGCAACACCAGAAACGTCACTAGTGTATACATATAAAAGAGGAACGTGACTGACTGAATACGATATCCAGAGATCAACGCTCAGCCCAAACCGCTGAACCTAGAATCCTGATATTGTGCATGTAGTGTTTTCATATAAGTGAGCACTAAGGAATTTTGGAAATGCCACCACCTAAGTTGGTAAAATAGGATATGAAAATATCTACTTTTGCGCGAGTGAACCCGCTCAAAAGCTAGTCTTGTATAAAATCCTGTGCGGATAATCATCCGAGTTTATAGTCATTTAGATGATTATCTAAGCTGCTTGCACAATCTGACATAAATTAATAAACAAAAAGCCTCAATGAGGCAACCTACTTCATTAAAGATCCATAAGAAAAGACAATGTTATTATTTACTGTAATCTTGTATCTCTTCAACATGACTCTTTCTTTGATATTAATGGATTATATTTACGAACGAGAGGTTATTGACCTGTGACGCACAAAGATGAGATAATTAAGTTCCATTTTTATTATTAGTTTAGGATCTTATTTACTGATTGGTCAATTAAGCGCTTTAGGAAAATGTAGCGACTGATCACTAAAATATATGTTTCTATGCCAAGTAAATAAACGTAGACAATTTAAAGTCGCCAATACCATTTATTTAGAATATCAATACAGTACAAAGTGAATACAATATTTTTGTAACAACTATATCGATAGTTGTAACAAAAATATTGTATTTACCAATTAAATATTAGTTATTATAGTGAAATATAACCAAAGTTATTATGAATATAAATATATAAATTTCAAAATAGCTCTGTATGTTGTGCTGTCTCGGCTAAACCGCTGAAGCTGAGCCGGCTATACACTCGCGTGTGACGTCGCGCCGTGAATAAACGCCGTGATACGCGCGAGAACTGTGTCCCTCGACACTTGCACACAAAGTTTCACAGTCTTGTTCGCGACTATGATGGAAAACGACCACCACACCACACACACACCACACCACAAATACACCACACCACACCACACACACCACACCACACCACACAACCATACACATATATCTGTACACAAAAATGCACTAGTTACAAACATACTAGAGTTATCCGGTGTGTTATTCTATTTATTTCCCTTTGTCTGCTTATGCATTGGTTTTCTTTTGCTTTATTTTAGCTGCAATATCTGTGTCAAAAACTATATTGTAACTTTATAAACAGCTAACTTATGTGTCAGCGGCATGAGTGCCTGGTGATCTGAGCTACAGACTCACGCCTAATTAAGACAGCAGTCCTCTTATGATTGCTGTATTGGTATCTTGTTTCTGTGTTGTGATAAGAATTAATATTCCATGTATCGGCAGTTGTGAGAAGAGAAATAAAGAAATTATCATAAAAAAAGAAGTGATTCCTTCGTTTTCTTCAACTCAACTAATCATCTTCCTAGCCTTTATTATTCCCAAGATTTTGTGTCTGCTACTAGTTCAACCGGTTTTACCTGAATATCAGTTTTTACACGGAGCCTCAGGTTCACCCTGAGGGTGAACTGAATTCGAAGGATGAGCTAGTTGTCAGTATATTTGAGGGGACTGACTTCCCAATAACTGACGGCTTATACGGGCGGGAAACACCACCATATTTCATACTCCGGGCTGCTAGTAAGAATTTCTTGTAAGAGAAACCCAACTGCAGTCCGACCCCTTCGGAGAGCCACGCTTCAGCATGAATGGGCCGGCTCGACAGGAGTTATACCACGGCCTCACAGAAAACTGGTGATAAACAGCGCTTGCGCTGTGTTTCACCGAATGAGTGAGGATACCGGAGGTCCATACCCTAACCCCTCTTCCCATCCCCATTCTCCTCCCCATCCCCCAAAGGCCGGCAACGCACCTGATGTTACAGATGTCCATGGGCGGCGGTAATCGCTTACCATCAGGCGATACGTCTGCTCGTTTACCAGGGATGCCATGAAAAAAAAACCTGCGCATCGAACCCGAGACCCCTGCAGTCGCTTACGCTAACCACTAGACCAGCGAGGCAGTCTTTAACTCCGCTACTGGTATATTTAAGATAGCACTTATGCGTGTTCAGGTATCATGAACCTTAATCTTATGTTCCCGATATTTCGACTGCCAGAGTATAGGTTCAGCTTGATAACACTCAAAAAAAGTATTCCACGTAGTATTCATATTTAGATCTATCAGCAACGCACGCACAACCACTCCCTACGATGTCTTGTACGCTACTGCGGAAAACTGTGAGTGTGGATGCGTTTACATTCGCGCGCCGCAAACCCTTAGGCGCGGGCCAAAAACCCGACACTGATCGGGGAACGGTGCGAAGCGTGAACGAGAAGGCGTGAACAACATCTACACACGTGTTTCGCAGTTGTCGCGGACTTAGGCGGTCGTTGTGGCGCTCATAGCCCAGTTGCACTCGGTGATTAGAAACAATCATCGAGGGTAAGCAACGATGGCGCGGTCAGTACCTGGATGGGTGACCGCTGGTGGCATGTTACCATGAGCGTCTCCGTGATTCGGAGGTCACGTTAAGCAGTCGGTCCCGGTTGTTATCATACGATAACAGTCGTGAAGCTTAGTTGGAGGCCTTCGGGCGGCTTAAAAACATCCAACGGCAAGATTTACGTAGCCACAACGTATTCTTGCCAGTCCCCAACCCGCACTTGGCCAGCGTGGGGACGAATGGCCTTAACCCTCTCCTGAGAGGAGACCCGAGCCCAGCAGTGGGTTGTTGTTGTTGTAGGCGGTCGTTCGCGCCTCGAGTGTAGACCCGGCATTACAGAATAGCGATGTTAAATAATTCCATCGTTGCTCTTAAACAAGATACTGAATATACTGAACTTGAATATCTTAAATTGCAACTGTTGCACGGTTGGCCTGGTGGTTTCAGTGGTCGCCACACCACTTCCTACTGCGCCAAGTGTTGTGGGTTCAAATCCTACATGGGACAACACTTTGTGTGATCCATAAATTGTTGTTCTAAGTCTGGGTGTACTTTGTGTCCGTTTCATGTATGTTTGTAAAGATCCCAGCGACACAGGAATGTATATTCCTAATGCGGGAGTTGTCTTTTAAAAAAAGAAAAAAAAAGAAAGAAGAACTGTCCGTTAGGGTAAATCGCTTTCGTAGAGTTCACAGTTCTGCTCGTTTCTTCCCTAAGGTATAAAATCAAAATTCCGTCCGATCCATCCGTTTACAAGCTATGATGCCACTGACTAACTTATAACACCCTTCTATTTGGCAGGGCAAAAAGTATGGTCATAACTAGTATTTAAGTTACATTGAAATCGAACACGAAACGATCAGATTATATCGAGAGAGGATTAGTATAATATATGTAATTAAATGAAATTAGCATATATGAACGTCAACCCTTATCACGGGAGTGTGCGTCAGTTAGGTCACGAAACTAATTAGTGCCAAACCCACCAACCGATGAAACCGAATTGTTATTCGACCGAAACTCGATTGACTTACCCGATTCGCAGATGAAATGAGGAGCGCACCCTCGCCGTTTAGTGCCCTAGGGAAATGGCTACGTATGCATGATTTATGATGATAAAGCTTCCTATGAGGTGTATGAATTGCTTCAATTACGATTGCGTATCTGTTTTGATTTATCACTGACAGTTGTAAACATCACTTCTATGACCACGGGTAGTTGGTTCGTTACAAATGATATTGTTTTAATTCAGTTTTCATATATAAGTCTATGAACTAGGAAATTATCCATTATCTAAACTAATATTATAAAGAGGAAAGATTTAATTGTTTGTTTGTTTATTTGAATAGGCTCCGAAACTACAGAGCCGATTTGAAAAAATCTTTCAAGGTTAGAAATCTTAATCATCCCTGAGTAACATAGGCTATATTAGCCTATCCGTATGAGAATTTCGAAACTTATTCAAGTGTTCTAAGCTTGAAAAGTTTGCTGAGAGCATGTTAAAATTTATAATATTAATTTTTTTGCTTAAATACATTGGTATTTAAGCAAAATATTAATTATAGACATTGGTCTACCCGTGCGAAATCAGGACGGGCTGCTATATTTTATCAATTTAAATACATATTGTATGGTTGTAGAGTATCATAAATTTTAACTCTACAAACAGAAACAAATGTAATACTCTTTGCTCTCTTTCTTACTTGTCATTGAGATATAGACAAGTAAATAAAAATACACGTCCTATATCATCCAGCCTTTATAATGAAGTCTTAATCACATTCTGTTTAAAATCAATGTACCCATCTTTTGTCCTAGATACTGACTGAGGGAGAAGAGTGGCTGCACCACATATACCAGCGGCCATTCTTCTGAAGACGAGCAGGAGCCTTCGCACCCTGAAGTGCCACTGCCGCTGTCCTAAACGCAAGCTATGCCCGGACACACACAGACGCACGCATGCCAGCATGAAGATGGCGCACAGGCGTAAACAAATGTGTACATAATGTGACTGACAAGAGTGATCAGTGATTATGACTTCTTAACGTTTCTATGCTCAAACTGTAAATCTGTACACAGTGCGAGACAGAACGATAGCGATGAGTGCCGTTTCTCATATAATATCGTGCCATGCGATTTATGTCTTGATTGTTTACAATATAAACTATTATACCGTTTTATTGAAACCCACTTTTAAAAATAAAGAGTCATATTTAAAATGTTGCAATATAATTTCGATAAATACAATAGGGAATATGTATAACATTTTTATCCGTTTCAAATATTTTTTTCTAGACTATTGTCTTTAGAATATACTTAAAGGGTATTTTTTTTATTTAGTGGTTATTTAAACTCGGTAAATATTAAATAAAAAGTGAAAATTAATGGAGGGAAATTCAAACTAACAAACGCTTACTAGGTGGAAACAAAATGTGACTTCCATGGACACGTCATCGAAATTATCGGAGTCGAAATTTAAACTGTGTAAGTAGTGTTTGTGAGAAGAATGAACCTTCTTCCGTGATATTTATAGTAAATAAAACTGTTAGCAAGTAACTGAAACACTGAATAGTAAACAAACACAAAATGGCAATGAAGGCATTGGCTGTGTCAAAAGCGCGCGCAAAATGGCGGCGCTTGAAAAGCTCAAATTTAGTCAGTCAAATTAGTTTGGCTATTTTCAAGCCTATTTATATTATTTTTTCTATAATATAGAGACGTAAATGATCAGATTAAGAAATAATAAAAACATGCATATTCCCTATTAGGTTGTTTATTAATTTCTGCCATTAGCAAGGTCATAAAATGGCATTCTGATTAAGGTATGTAGTAAACAACACTTCGTCGTTTATCTCATTCGCAGTGTCGCAGTTTAGAAACTACCATGTAAAAGACGACGTTTTAAATACCAAAATGTTGTAATTTGTTTTATAAACAGAAGTTGGTATAATGTCGATTTTTTTATGTATTCCAATAAAAGCAAGATATCGAAGTAATGTTAGTCATAAGCCTTTTCATAAACCAAATTGTTCTATTTTCCCGAAACATTACTTGTATGGATATTTGTTGTAGTTTAATATCACGGTGTGTATTGTAAATCTCGTGGGGAAAGTGCGTGTGTGTTTGAATAATTATGATTAATTGTACTGAAATTAAATATAGTAGAAAATTCATGAGCGACCTCATGAAGCTAAAAATTTACGCGAATATTTCATAATTTAAAAAAAAATGATATTTTTGACGCAAAATGATTCCACTTTTAAGTTACTAATAAATAAAAATATTCTTTGATAGAAAACTATTTTTAGAAATAATAACGGAATCACAAATTTGACACTTTTTTCAAAATCAATGATTGCGAAGCCGAAGTATTAATTTAACAGGATTTCAAATCGGCTCCTTTTTTAGAATCCTTAGCTAAGAACATGTTTGATGATAAGACAGGATCTTATTTTCTTAATTTACGATCTTCATTTTCTCTGTTCCCTAGGGACTATTCCATGTAATATATAATACTTATCAATACCATTTTAAATTCCTGTTAGATAACTTGAACTAGAATTTTTTTTTTCTATGTATCCTCGACCCGTGGACAAATGTTTAAAGAGAATTCAAACTTGTATGGCTTGAGTGTTATTTGTACATACTGAATGGTGTGACCCTCTAGCATTTATTACTTTAACCTAAATGTTGGTTCACGAATGTTATTGCATGGAGCGGAATGACCGACAAATCTGTATTGTCTCAAAATTTTGTAAAGGACAAGAAATGTAGGGCTAGTTTCGCCACTTGCTGAAAGTCCCAGGTTTCGACTTCACAATCCTCGAATTGAGACTAATGTGTCCGATCACCATATAATATCACAACCTTTTTCTGTTAAATAATGTTAAATGGCAGATAACTAACTGAAACATTATCAGGTATTTGGTGAAACTGCCTTTTATTCTATGTAACGACACTATATAAAGATGACATAAAATAGTTGAGAACTTGTCACATCAAGAATACTGGTCCGGGATTTCAAATAAAAAAATTCACATATCCAAGATTTTTAAACAAGTAGCCATTTGAAAATGATTTCTTACTAGTTGCTACACTACAAAATGTCATTACCCCCACCCTTTTGTGGCAAGTTTCCCTTACTATAATTAATGAAGTCGTTTTCATATCAATGTTGTAATTGAAATGTTATGAATCAGCTACAGTTTATTGCATACAAAATATTCATTCGTACTTACATAATAGACCTCACACACTCAACCAACAAATAAATTCAATAGTTCTAATGTCAATAATTTATATTTCATTCAATTAAATGATACCAATCCATGTCGTGGTTCAAATTTAGAATAATAACAATAAACATAATTGTGACTGGTGTAGTCTGTGAGATACTAAGTAAGCGAACCGTTAATGCCCTGGCAATAGAGATATGTTTGTTGGCTTGTGATCTTTTTAAAACATTCATAACCTTATGTTTAAAATAAAATTACCATTCATTGATGCTATGTATGCGTTTATGTGAATTTATTCTCTTTAATGATAACTAAACGTCAAAAACATCGCTTCGAGACGAATGCTACTACCGAATAATATTAATTTCCTCACTCTTGAAAGAATGTTCTAATTTATTTATTAGTAAGGTATAGAATAATGTAATGTGTAACTGTATCATATTGAAATGAATATCTGCATTGCATTGTTGACATCAATGCGAAACAAAGAAAATGTTAGCCTAAGTTACTGTCTTTCAACAATAAATGTAAATATTGTCTTACTGCATTTTTAATATCCACACTAATTACCACCCTATCTCTATCATCAGAGCCATGTGTTTCATCATTATTATTGTAAGTACCGTTTGCGTCGAGTGACTCGAAATTGGGTATATATTCTAATAGTAATTTTCAAACAATCAAAATTCATAAAATAAATTCTAATACAGGAAACAGGTAATAAAATAATAGAAAAACGTATCGAGTTACGGCCACAGTTTATATTAGTAAGGCCGCACTGATGCGAGGCGCGGCAACAGCCGACTAAACGGCAACGACCTCCGTCGCAACGTTTAATTGTCGTATAATTATTGTAATGAATGGGCGACTGTGGCGATGCCGGCACAAACGCTACAACAATCATTATCTATTCACTCGGTGGATCAATCCAAGATAGCAGAAGTCCGTAGCGACGCGATCGTACCTCCTGTATGTACGCGCCCTTCTCGCATTTTTACACCACCCGCTCGAAAATCATAGTGGCTCTCTGTCTTTCATGTGCATAATCACGTTTTGTGTCTCGCTTACACGCTCCTAACAGCCAGGGGGGACACGTAGCGTTGTTCGCCTAAACTGAGTTCCGCGGTCGTCCGTCGGCTCTATGCGGCGCTGACGTGCGTTACGCTGTTACGATAATTTTGTGTTTTTACTTTGAAATCACCAGTGTTATTTGTTTATATTTTATAACATTACCCATGGATTGCTTCGCATCGTTCACTGGATCTGTCATCAGCCGTGGAGTGTACTGTACGTGTTTGTGTAAGAGCCGAAGCGAATACTATTGTGAAACGGGTCGGCCGTGTTCGTTTATGTGCTGAATGGTGATTAAAAGTAATTTACTTTGCTTTTACGGTGTTGAGAGTCGGTGCGTATCGATCGTATATTGAAAGACAAAGCCGTGGATTGTTGTGACACAGTGGAAGTCGGTGTAGCGTGAGGTGAGTACACGATGTTGTAGTTAGTCAAGCTTGTGGCGAGGGCTCGGCGGGATATAAGTAAACGACGGCCGGCGCGCAATGATGCGACGGCACGCCAAGAACCGCACCGCAGTAGAGCGTACAGCTAACAATCAGTACACGAACCGGGTATATTTGAATTCCTACGTTATTACATGAGTTTACTGACAATAATTTATCGTTACTTTAACGGCAGTGAATAGTAAGACATTACACCTTAAAAATAAAAACAATGGCTTTATGAATCAAGAAACACGTGTTTCTGAGATACGAAATGATAAACTTCATCTAATATTTAAAAAAAGTGAGTTCATTCATTAACAAACAACAGGGAGGTACAGAAGTATTTGCACAAGGACGAATATACAGAAGGTACACCTTTAGCAATGAGCTATAGCTAAGCTTTCACCTTTCCTTTAAAAACTCAATTAATTGGATTAACTAATAGCTTCGTTCAAATTCTGATTGAGAACTTAATAAGTTTACCTTATTAGCAATCCGCCGCTCATTAGCTCGAAAACATTTAAAAGGCTGCCGAATCACGCCGTGTAAACAAGCATTCCCTCTTATTCAAATGTTTGCTTTCCCGTTTAGAAGGCAATGGTCGGCTAGGTTAGGATAGCGATATGGCAAGCTCTAGAACAAAACAGGCAATATATATTAATGGTATCGGTTAAGAAAGACTAGCATTAACTATTTTCTCTTATAATAAACAGAGACTTGTAACTAATAGGTACATAAATTATACACGTAATTAGATTTGGTAGTTTTGGACATGTTTTATATCAACTGAAATCAAAGTATAAAATATCAAAACTTCCATTCTTTGATTTTTTATTCGACTGACATGTTTTTCTGTAACTAAATTAATCTTACTCTTATTAATATATGAAATCTCCAACGAAATTGTAAACCTTGTAAATAAGGTTAAATAAACATCTACCAAGTTGAAATACGACTTCACATGAGTTGATAATAATACTTGATCATGTCAGAAAAGAAATCAATGTAACTAAATTATATGTTCTGGTTCTGGGTAAAAAAATTATATATTTGTACGGAACACATAAAAATTCTTATAAGACATTAAAGCGACAATTCACAAAGGGACACTGAAGTGGTTCGAGGGCTCTAAACACGGATGTCGAGCACAATGGTACTTAAGAATGATAAGTAAACACAACAGCACACCACCTTCTCGAAGGATATAACAAAATATATCTATGTAAATAGACATTTATGGTTTTCACCCTACTCGCCGGAGTTAGAATTATAAGGGTGTGATATCTGGCGACAGACTGACCGGACACACGACCTGTTTTATACGTAGTTGGCATACTTATTTAGGTTGAGGTGGTTGAAGTTTTCTCATTTCCTTTAATACTAAACAGGCTTCAACGAAGCATTTAAATAAACTAAAATTTCTTATCTCCATGCCCGGACATTTCTTTTAGTTATAAGAATAAATTTGAAGCAATTCACAATAGTAAAACCAAAGAGTAAAGACACGCATGACAAAGGATTTATCTAAAGATAGTGTTAAATTTAGTATCAAGTTGAGATAAAACAAACGATACATATCGGTATCGTTAACGTTTAAACAATCTGTAATGACAAATTGCTTTTCAAAATCATGTTTTACAAACTCGCGTTTGTGCGTGCTTGCTAATGTTAATAGAAAACCGGATTTATTACCATAACCATAACGCCACTCCATGTTTGCTCTACGGAGGGCAATAGCATAGCGTTGGGTAACAAAATAGACATAAAGACCAATTTCTCTGTACGTTCGCTTATGAAGTTATGACTCACATCATTTATGATAGCAACACAATTCTACAATACCTTAGTGCAAAATAAAAAGTTATAGAAAAAATACTTTGTACTGCACAAGAATAACAAATGATTTGGAAGAATGCACGATTCCAGAGCTGTGTATGCGTCAAGTTTAGCGAATCATTTAAACATTGGCGCTCGTTAGTGGTGCATTCGATGCTCATAGAATGAGCACTACGCCCTGCATCCAATTTGTAAGTTTTTTGGACGCTCGGAGCGCTGCGGAAGGCACTACGGGCGGTCTGCGAAATACTGCACACATTTTGCACGTAATACACTATTCCCTTTCATATCATCGCATCGGCTTTGTAAACAGTACACATTCAATAGAATAGAATTTCTATAGTTGTAAGGTCATATAAGCTATTATTATCATTAGCATATTTGTAAGATTGTTAAGTAATCTGTAACTAATATCTAACTTAAGTTAATACACTGGTATGTAAATTGACGGTATTAAGCCAATTATTATTTTCAATTAAGAGTTAGGAAGTACTACTTGTCTACTACTACTTGTCGCAACTGTTTAGTTAGACAAGATACGATAAGAATATCGAGTGGACTGTGTAGGTATTAATTTAATAAATTGTTAACTAAACCGTTATCTATTCTGTTGTCAATCCTGGCGGTCCCACGTGAGCTGCTGGCTCGATCGGGCCGCACTCTATTAAAATCACACTTGATTAGATCTGAGCGCGGTTTTATTGAACACTCCTCTCGCGGTATGTGAGCCTGGTACTCGGAGCACAATATACAAACCGGCGCGAGCACTCTGCGTAGTCTTGTTTTTTTTTGTATAAAAACTTCTTTCATCTTTCGTCCGATGCGTTTTTCGATTTTTTCTTGTTTTTGTTCCTTTTTTTTGATTTTTCATATCCTTCTGTTCTCCAGATGGACTAACTTCAATTCTTATTTCTTTTATTTACTTTCAAAACCTACACGTAATAATTATTACTTATTTTGTAATGTTAGTACGTTTCGTGCTCAAACGAAAATTATCTTAAATGATAGATAGAATTTATCATAAGGGTCACGGGATCATGGCGCGCCGCCCACGGGCAATGTACTGTCTGCCTGCGGCCTGCACTCAGTGCCGTTGTAAGAATTGTTCTCATACTAAACGCTATGCTAATGTAATGGGGCTCCATTTGATCACAGCCCACGGCTAATTTCGAATTTTCAATGAAACTCTGTGGCAGCAACTTTATTAGGTGATTAGTTTAATTGCCAAAGCAATTTAATAAGAGTAAAGTAAACGTTTCATGTTTATCATTTCCGAGTATAATTTATATTAGATATAAATCAGAGTCTCTTGCATTAATCTAATATTCGATGATTACGAAGCTCTGAATCACTTGGGTCCTGTTTGATTTCGGGTAACTTTACCTGCGGAAACAACCTATAATGGAGCTTACCGGAAGGGACCCACCCGTCTTTGCTAGTCATACTTATACATACTGTGTCATTGACAAAGTCATTTTGGGCCAAAAGTCCAACGTGGGTTCAATTGGTTCCTCTTATAATTGCAGTAGTGGTTAGATGAACATCATGTTATGTTTATTTCACTTTAATCGTATACCGATGTATTTATTTGTACATTATATTCCAACAAATTGATTAAACTATTTAGAGTTGAGACAGATATAAATGATTTCAAACACATTACTTTATATCTTAGAGGCGGCACTTAATCTGTGTTTATTACAATTGGTGTGGTGCGTCATACCGCATGACAGTCGATCACCAACGATCTTGTTTATGTAATACTACGGCTCAACTGGCATGTTTAACACTCAATTCACGTCTGTTTCTCAACCAGGTTATGTCTTTTCGCTGTGCTAAACCGGTATAATGTAAGACGGAGCGAGTCGCGCATGTGTGGAGTTGGTAGCCGGATCGTAAATCACTGTACGCGGCGCGGCGGTAATGCGTAGATAAGAGCTCTCTCATTTGTTTTCCCATTTCCCCAGAGAAATTTCTTAGCGACATTACCGCGCGCTGTTTGACGCAACGACCCCGGCTTTACGAGAATTCTTACATTTTCGTGAAGTTTCATCACCATGACACTTTGTACTTTAAAATCTATATTTCCAACCTCGGTTATATTTTGTATATAACCGAGGTTGGAAATATAGATTAAAAAAATATAGCAAATATTGGATTTGTTGTTATTTGCCAGTACATACTTTAAGAGTATTGGGGCGATGTTTCTTTAAAAAACGTTCGTTAACACATCACTGTTTTAGCTTATTTTTAGGATTAACAATAGTTTACATTAATGATAAATATCTGGTAAGAGCCTATGATTGTCAAATATTTATTTTATTCTTATTATACATAGATGGTATAGGATTGAGTTTTGGAATAAAATAAAATCAATCATAATAATGTTTGTCATTAGCTCGGTAATAATCATAACACAGAACTAATACCGAAGCAACGGAACACACCAAATCGCTTGACTTACGCCAATTATAGTGTTTACGCGATTACTCTGTCGCGATTTACGGATAACCCGGCCAGCAAGAGGGGCGCCTCTTTCATTAGCATGCCATGAATTGCCATGCCATTTCCATGTTCGAAAGCTTAATGATCACCGGCGTAGATTAATTTAATCACAGGGCCGTGTGATGAGTACTCACAAATTATCAATGTACAATTATGGGAAAATATATTGCTTACCTTTTAGTCACAACAACTTGTAATGACTTTTATGAGGACGCTGCTACGTGTGTACAAAAAGGTTAAAAATGTGTAGGTAGTATAATTTATTCTGATAGGTGTAATTAGTTACAGAGTCGTGGCGGCCCAAGAATACGTGCCTACTTTCCAACATGTTTAATAACCAGCAGTGTCGTTCAGAGAACATCGTAAACGAGATAACCCTGCAAGCTTATCGGGTTCGCAAATTGATTGTCATTTCAGTCCGACTTAACTCCCCCCAAACTGTCCTTCACTACTTCGAAGTTCATAACTATAATAATAACACAGTGTCTCACACTGGAATTGTAATAACTAATCTTTAAATTTCTTTATGAAATAAAATACTTTTTCCAACTAAACACAAGCGGACCAAGAACATCTTTCTTTATTACGTCTCATCATACATTATTTTTTGTTTAATTGATTTCAAATGATACACACACATACAAGGGAGAGACTGATTTATGTAGTTTAAACCTATTTACAATTCCCTGCTCTGAAAATAAAGTTGTTTTAGTAAATGTAAGAATCATTTGTAATGTGTTCAAATTCAGTCGTTAAAATAATTATAACTTATTGTAAATGAAATTAAGGTTTTTTTTTTGTGAACCGTATTGATTAGTACGAATTACAAAAAACAATATTTGAACGTTTATAATCTGTAAAATTTTGCTCGTCATGAGTCATGTTACTGAGTACATTAATAAATGATCTACTTTTTTCATTCTACATTACTATAGCCGGATCATAAATAAATTTCCAATCGAATTGTAATAAAATCGAATCAAAATCAATCGAGCATAGCGATCGACTCGACCAGGGCAGCATAGGCGCACAGAGCGAGACGACGACATGAAGGTCGGCGATGGAACCAGTTTGTTGGACTCGCCGCAAGGTGCCGCGGGCCAGGTTAAGTGCACTGTATTACCATCATCGCCCGGCCTTTCATGTTCGCTTATCTCCTGGTCTAGGAGATCTAAATGAGCGTCGTTAATGGTATTGTGAAACATCCACCGGTGTAATTTATACGATATAAAATATAATAGACCCATTTAAATACCGGCAATATGGTTAAAACACATGTTATTAATATCTGACCGGTTTTATAAATTTTATTACTGATCTTTAATAAAAATTAATCATTTCAAACTTGTTAACAATTTCTTGTACCACGTTTCATTTTCTAATTTATATCAGTTGTTTATTGAAATCACAGAATCTAAAATAATGTTCATTGGTAATTGATAAATTGGTTTGATTATACTCACATTTAGTATTTAGCCTTTTATTGTAGTTTTGTACTAGCCATTATGATTAATTCAAGATTAATACTGTATTATAAGGTAATGATAAAAGTCTTTAAAATATATTAGTTTGAATAAAAAAAATTCCCCACCATAAACTTTTTAATTCTAGCGTATAGATCTCAGAGAGAAACACGTAGTTAACTGGTTACCATAAAACCACCCTGTCAAACTTTACGTAATAACTAATAGTGAAATCGCTTAGTCACCATTTAATTACAGTGTTGCGTTCGCGACTCGTCTCATAATTATCGGATTGTTTAAAAACAATTGTGACCTGCTTTCCGATTCGAAGCTATCGTAATAACAGGATCTATGTGATATCAACTTATTAAGATACGTATTATGTTCACAACACTAGTCCATCGAATATTGGCTTTTTACGAACTCACCGTAAATATATGTCAGGGCGCCATATTTATATGCAATTGCGTAACATAAAAGGCTCGTCACGCTTCAAGCACTTATATTACTTAGGTTTTACATGTTTAACATAAATATCTACTTTAACCACCCATTCGTACCTATTAGGAGGCTATTAGGATAAGAATTTAAAAAAGTACTAGTGTCCATTACGAATTTTAACGAGACTATACACCGTACGTAGAAAACGTACTAAATACTCTAAATGCCCAAGATTTTACCATGCCGTACAGTTTATACAATAAAAAAAAAGTAATTTTATTTTATAATGAATTACCTACATTACATACCATTATTATATCACAAATCTGATGCTTTGTTACACCAGGAGTAGCTGAAAATAATATCAGTGATCTCCTTTGTTTAATTTACCGGTACAACGATGAAATCTGGAGGCGCGAGGGTAGCTACGGTTTCCATAACAACACGCGCCTGGTGGTTACCCCCCTGCCGGTGCCGTGTCCCCCCCCCTCGGCTCGCCCCGCGCGGTATCGATCCTGTCGTCCCTCCGCCCCGCACCACTCCAAATCAAATTACAGGAGAGTACGAGCATCGGGCAAGCGAGCGAACGATGCGGCGCGATCGGCCTAGCCTTGCCTCACTCGCCTCTAAATCAACTTTGTATCGGCGGGCGTAATAGTATTTTAATTCTATTGGCGCGCTTTTGACTGCGGCCCCTATAATAGCTTGTTTGCAAATTGGTGCCTACACGTAACGACGTAGGTGGCTGATTTAGCGGATTTGATCAAAGAATATATTACAAATATTGAAGCAACTCGTGTTTGTATGGTTATACATACCTACTGCAGAGTAGGTAGTTAAATTTTTAAGTATATTGAACTTGGGACTTGTAAATCATCTTTATCTTATGATCTTATCATCACATTAGTGGATACTAAAATAACGTGACAACTACTGATTAGATTTACACGATTTAACTTTTGTTAAAATAATATTATACACATATAAAAGGTAAGTTTATATTATTTCTGGAAAGATTGAAGTAACTGATATTTTTAATATAAATATTACGAGCACTTAACTAAGTAGGTAGTTTACATGTTGCAGGTTTATAATATTAAGACACAAGTTTGAACAATACCTATACCTTATTATACAAACATTATGTGTCAAAAACATGTACACTAATAAAAATACAATTGAAATGAAAACAACATTATTATAGCCTTTGTTTTTGTCAGACTTCTATTATGTTACTTTTATGTGGAATCGTACATTAAAATCACATTTCGTTTCTTAAGCGTGCCTAAAAATGTGTCAATTATTAACAATTAAATGATTTAGATGAGTCGAAATAGTCAAATCTGAACAAAAAGGTAATGTAGCAATTGTACTGTGAGTTCAAGAAAAAAAAGGATCAACAACCTTTTGAACATAAACTAAATTCTATTTCAATCGTATGGCAGCAATACATTCAAAGCCGATTGGTTCCGCTTTACACAACAATTGTATATTGATTCTAGAGGTTTTCGCTCGTACTGCTAACAAATTAAAGCTGTTATTCACTTCACCACAAGCAACGAACAACGCACTGTTTAAATAGTGCAGTGATTGATTCGCGATGTGGAATGTGTGACAGAACTAAAACAAACACGATGGGGTTTTATAGCGATCGGCAATAAAATCGATTATCGTATCGGATCGTTCACAACCGAGGGGACCGCAGCCGCTCGGGGACATTTTAATGAGGGAATGCCGTGATGTCGACTCGAGTAAAACGAACAGGACATTTGTCTCCCCCGAATAATGGAAAAGCGTTGAAAGGATATTTATCAAAACTGACGAAACTCTCTCGGCAATTTGTTTTATAAGGGTTATATCGTCAATCGTTCAAATTGATATTGGACGCGTCGCATCACAGACCCGTTCCACAGATAAGATTATAGTTATGATTATCATAATCGAAGAATTATGATATATAAAATAACAGCTATCAGACATATACACAAAACAATTTGAAGCCTAATACTGTCCATATTATTAAAAAAAACACAATCAACTTGTATATGTATATGACGGCGCATCACTTATTTTAATTGGCAACACTTAAGTGTCGGAAGTTAGACACTGACACAACACCGAGCATTGAAACGCGCGACCGACGACAAAGGGGATTTTTTTTTTTTGGATGAAGGTGATGAGACAAAGGTGATGAAAATCATTGCCATTTTTAAATAATAACTACACGTTTAAATAATTGGTGTTAGTCGATTATTTTTATGTGATAAGCCATAGACAAGAATTGCAGGTGACAGTGATTTTTACCCCATTCCTAAATAACGGTGGGTAGTCCATATAAAAAGGCCGCGGAGCGCGGCCGGAAGTAACCATATATATACATATATATATATATATGGTTACTAATGTTTACTTGTTAACATTATGCATATGTTTAAAAGATAAACTTAATTAATGCCCAGGGCGTTAACTTATAACAATATATGTAAATCTAAATACAAAAAAAACATAATGCGTATTTCTGTTTAAACCTACCATTTGTAATGTTCCCATACTCACTTATTTTTATTCTCCATTGTCTCCCTTAAAGCACATTAAGTGATTTCGTTAAGAATAAATTGGTGCCCTTATTAAGCAAAAATTGACCAAAATAAAGGCTTATTTTTATAATAAATAGGCACGGTGATAAGTACTTATTGCGACACGGTAAATTTGTCGTTAAATGATGTCGACGTGTTGCGTGATTCTGATGAGCGTGTTTTTGGATCATCGCCAGTTGTGTACCAGACGCTTCTACAAACATTCTAACGAAAACATTTATACTCGACCCGAGGTGATTCACTTCTCTTTCATTTATTACATTGTACCGATGTCAAGCACACACGCTATTTATTTACTTTTTATAAAGCCTACTTCGCCTACCACAAAACTTTGGATAGGTACCATTAAAATTGTTCATGCAGTACGTTAAATCAGAATTGTAAATGTCTTTGGATTTCCGCCAATGTTACTCAGTTTTCAACTATCTAAGTATTCATAACTGCCTTAATCGAAATATAGTTTTGATGTTTTCTCTAGTAAAATACTAAAAACTACATCCAAACTCAATGTCAATGCAAAATGGGAATGTATTACTATGTTGTTTTTTTATTTTCATTGTGTGGATTTCTATAAAATATCGTCAAAGTAATCAATGTTCTTGTATATGTATATACTTAAATTGAATAGTGCTTCAATTTTTGATGGCCTAAAAAAACATGGGCTAAGAGTAGTGGTTAACCTTAAATGAAATAGTTATTTGAATACCAATTCAGGTCATATTAGACTAACAGTATAAAACTTTACTAATATACCTATGCTTTACATGTTTTTATTACACGAAATGATTTTTAACTCCCGACCCAAAAAGAGTGGTATTATAAGTTTGACGTTAATATCTCTCTCTGTGGGTGTGTGTCTGTCTGTGATATCATAGCTCTCAAACGTCTCAAACGGATGGACCGATCTCGATGCGGTTTTTTTATTTGAAAACCAGTTTCCTTGCGGTGGTTCTTTGCTATGTTCTGTTAATATCGGTCCATCTCTTTTCAGTCTCTTTTTGTGTTTGCGTAGGTTTTTAATTTAATTGTTACTTTGAGGTATGATTCTGAATGCTTAGTTTGTAGGCAATAGAAACATACCAACCTTAATATGATTATAGTTTTATTGTTTAACGTTCTAAAATCAAATATGGATATATTAGAAAATTTTAATGCTTTTACGAGCTAAATAATTGCCGTACAATTACTCTAGAAATATACGAGCGGTCGTGGGACCACGTGTCGGCGTCAGGAATTCGTGATCAGAGAAACGATATCGAGTGACCTCAGAGGCGAGAGGGTCGCGGGGTGAAACGGCAGCGACTAGACCGCGTACACGATTGCCAAGTACACATACATATTAACATAGCTAGAGGGCGCTAATAAACACCTACGAGGCTACGCACGTACAAGCCCACTTCGTGCGGACACAAATTGCTTTTGTTCGGCGAGGAACGTGCTGTGATGGAACTAGCTGGAATTATAGCCCTCTTGCGGCTGACTGCTGATGGACTTACAATGAGCAACTTCTCTCGGTTAATTACTTGTAACTTTTACCTTTCCTAATGCTATTTATTTGTTGCTAAGCCACTAACGTATGTTACAAGTAGTTACAGTTAACCTGTTTGAGGTTAGTTTAACCGAGAATGCCATTTTTGTTCATAGAAAGGTACGTTTTCGTATACAAGTTTCGTTATTTTTGCTTTTATGTAATTGCATTTTGTTCATAGGCACGTAGACTATTTTAAACTCTCATAGGATAAGCAGCAAACTAAAAATAATCTGGAGGTTTTGGAGTACCTACTTATACTGTGTTTTATATTAGATAAAAATGTCGACTGTAAAACTTAATCATTTATTTAAAGATGATTTAAATTAAATTTGTGTATTGAGTAGCCATTTCCCACGAATAAGGTTAATAATTGTATTTTTGAAAAAAAAGTTTGTACAGTGTTATGGTCAGAAAGTGATTGTGGAAACCTAAAATTAATATGGGACCTAATTTACTTGTGTTCATTATCAACTGACATGTCAACATCCATGACCTAAATGTAACATATAAAACTTCAGAATTTGGCAACACTGCCCCTGTATCAGACAGAAATAGTATTAAGAAAGATAAATGATTACATCCCATAAATACTGTAGTGATACGTAATTGAACTTTTTTAAAATATAAAATACTAAAAACTTTTTTATATTATCTTTCCGTTTTGTCTATAGAAATGAGTTTTTTTAGCGTTTGGTAACAGAGTGTAATTAAGCATAGACGAATACCGCCCACAAATTTGATATCGATGACAGCTTAATCATATTAAAAAGTAAAAACCCGTGTTCTCACTTTGAATATTGGTGCTAATTCTGTTTTCGCGTCACTTAACTAAAGTATCTCTAAGTTAAGATAAACTTAGAGCCATTGTAGTCAAACGATTTCCAAAATGATATCCTTTTTGGGATGTATTTGATTAGATGATATATTAATCAGTTTTAGACGGTCTTTAGAGTTTAGAACGGCGTTTGAAAGAACGAAACTTCCTATTGAGTGATTTTTAGTTTCGTTTAGAGATTTTTCGACCTACCAAGTTAGTATCAATATCCGTTACTTTTCATCATCATTATCAGTCCGTTGTATTCCACTGCGGAACGAAGCCTCTCTCGAGGCACAGCACAGAGGCCGGTGAGCTGCTTTTTGCAACTAGTCGCAATAACGTTTGTAAAAACTCAATAAAAAGAACAGTTTGAGGTAGTGGCATCCAGATCTTTTATCTCATTACAACCATTTTTCATTCACGAAATCTTTACTTATTGCTTTTATTATAATAACGGTAAAAACATCGACAATTTTAGGCTGTCACGAACAAAGTACATATTATATTTTTTGCGTTTATTAAGCTGCGAAAAAATATAAGATATTACAGGCATGATATTGATAGCATCTGTCGGTGTTATCAGAGTCCATTGCGGTGAAAGTTATTCTTATATCAATTAAGGAATAGGAATTACATAAATACTTATGGTATTTACTTTAATTAATATACTTTGGTGCACTGCGAAAACAAAACTTTCGACTACTTTATCACGCTGACCAAACAGGTTGGTATATAGTTTGTTTTCCTTCTATTTTTAGTGGCGCTGTACTGCATAGTTTACCCACTTAGTCAGCTGTCACGCTACTCAAGGTATGGGTGGGAGATCGCCTTTTGTTTTTTCAAGAGACGGTCCCCATTTCATCTCATCCACATTTTTTATAATTTTTATCATTATTTTTATCGCGATTGAGACTTGAGAACTCGAAGACATTGACAGGAATAGCTGATTAGCTGGTTGCCTTTTCATCAAAAGAATGTATGGGTGTGATTCTTCGTATTCCTAATACGCGGACTACTATTTATTTATTTATTTAATCTTCATGCAATTACATTGCAAAAGGCGGACTTAATGCCATGGGCATTATCTTCCAGTCAACCTGTAGGTGGTGCAGAGCTACGTGTAGTAGGTGTATTTTTGAAGCAAGTGAAAATTATTGTTCGAATTGTACAAGGTTGTTCAAGGTACATGAAGATATCATAATATAACATAAATGTCATAAATACAATATTCGCATACACACATACGCATACGTATGCGTACCCATATATATATACACACACATATACATACACCCAATATATACTTATACAAACATAGACATATACATATAGATATATATACATACCTACACACACATAAATACACACATACATATAGATATATTCGCATAAGACATGGGTAAAATTCATACATACATATGCAATGATAAATGGACAGATAAATTATGCCGATGACTTCGTCAACAAATCTCGATAATGATTGCGCACTCCAATCTTGAAGTTTATTCGGCTGGTACACGATCTAATATCTAAGGGTATGGCGTTCCAGAGATTTACAGCTTGTACATGTGTATTTAACCTAACTTTGACCATAAAGTAAAAAAAGTTTTTAATTTGACCAGCCAGATTTCAATAACATCGACGTATTAAAATGAAATACGTAGCAACTGATGAAATCCGTCGTAATAAAGTCATTATTGGTACCTTCTTAATACAAAATTTTAGTATCGTCCAACTTAAAGTAATAAAGCGATACAAAGCTAAGCACTATAGATTATATAATTTTAATATTTTTATGAGCTGCTGTAAAAAATGCAATCCTAGATAAATTTTATCCTTTATAAAGCTCTATATCTAATCTCATTCAAATTGAAAAAGAAACAAGGTTACGCATGTTAAACATACGAGCTCGTTTCTTATTTTATTTTATCTGTGTCGAGATAGACAATATTTATGTGTGTTATCTGTGTGCCGCTGTCTCATCTATTAGTTGCCCGTTGGGTACATGGCAAGCATAAAACTAGAGAGAACGATTTGGCTTAATAATATCGTTAGTGTCCTGTCTAGTAGGTTACTGTTCGTTGTAGCCAGATCTCGGAATAGACCACGTCATGATGCCTCCTACCATTTTGTAAAATGGTCGTATTTTATGATAAATCCAGCTAAAACTGACCGTATCGTTAATCAATATGGACATTTTATGTCAATTCACTTTAGTAATAAAGGAGGACCTTGTATATTGCTCTTTTAAGTTGCCATAAAGATGTTTTAGAGCACTATGTTAATTTTTTTTTGCACATTACAGTTTGTTATTTAAAGCAAAATAATATTCCATAGCCATGATGCATCACAAAATCAGTTCTGCATAGGTATATGAGGTATATTATCACGGTACAGCTCGATTTGACAAGTCCCTAACCTGATGTGACGATCATTTCATGAAATATAAATTGAAGCTATGTATAAAAAATATATTTTTGTTAGCGAATAGCAACACCGAATTTATCGGAAAATTTCAGAGGGAAAGTCACGCGAGTAGCGGAAAACTATGCGCCGGTTCATGCAATTTTTATTCACAATGGGTCGCTTTACGGGACAACAGCGTACTTTTTGTAAGATTCCTACATTATTGAAAGAAGGAAAACCTTCGTTATAAATATCAAAAGCAATTTCATTCATCCAAAACGCCCGTATGAGCTGCTATGTCAGTAGAGTGTAATTGGTCCGTATTTTCTCGAAAAGAATTAAGGGGCCGAAAAGAATAGCCTAAATATGAATTCGGGGATATATTTGAGTCGTGGGAGAGTTTTCGGTGTCACAGTAACGAGAGTTAAAATTATACATCAACTTGGATTTTTAGTAATTTTCTGTGATGTCTGTGAAGTCCTAATTGCTTATTTTTTGTCAAGGCACCTAGGTATATTAATAAACTGAAGAAAATATTGAATGTACGAGAACGTCCTTAATTAGATATTTGCAAAACCCAGCAGCATGTCTAACTGGTAATTCCGAAATTTGCGTACTAGTGTTAAAATGATACAATCTAGCACAGCTGTAATAAAAACTAATTAGAAACAACAAAATAAAGTATTAAGTTAAAAAAATGTAATTTTGTTTCGCCTTCAGTCTATTGCGGTCTTCAGTTAGTCACGGTGTAGTGCGTTCGGCGTCATAAAATGTTAAACATAACATCATACATACACGTTGACTGTATTATACTTAAAATGGAGTTTCATTAAAACGTATTCAATAATAATTCAAATGATATTCAATAGTCCTTTAACTGATCTCATTACTTCAATAATAGCGAAGACTAACTTCGCTAATGACATGATTAGATTTATCTTTGACACATTATCTCTCATCCAGTCTTGTGTTGGTGAAAATTTCATTACTTAATCGAATATTTACTGTAATGAATGATTGCAATTTTTATGGTTATATTATTATGAAATAAATAAATTTCAAAAATTAACGTCTTGAGAATTTAATTATGAAAGTAGATTTATAGAGAAACCTTGAAAGAGTAAAACCAAAATCCACTAAAATGTTATGCATATTTCCCTTACATTTTTTTTTATATGAAGCTATTTCCCAGACTACTCTCGTACGATAAAATACATTTGGATACTAGATAATAATACGATAGGTTTTCTCATCGGACAGTTTTCAAATTTATAAGCTTACTACAAATTATATTTAGAGAGGAATAATAGTTTTTATTTTAATAATAGTATTGTTACATCATCATTAAATTCTCTATTCTATGTTGTCTATTTTCACAACTAAACATATATTCAGCGCTTGTTTTAAAATAACGATTAACCTTGCGCTCACTCACCATACATTATGAGAAACGAAATAGTCTCTTCATTAATCAACATTTGAACAAGAATTAGACAAACGGTTTTGTTGGAAATAACAGAAATATATTCGTGTGTTCCTCATTATTACAAACAAATTCGTTTCAGACAAATCATTTGTAGACAAGCCAAAAGATATAAAATATAAATGTTTGCTTTAACGATCACACAAGTAGTGTAGTCATTTTTGTAATAAGACGAATGTAGTCTCAATCAATTTTAATAGCTTGCTACAGTATGTTCTAGTGTTGGAATCATTATAAAGTCTTTGAGTAAACTTTCTCACGCGTCGGGTAGCCATCGACTACTAAAGTAAGCATCGTATGAAATATGTGCTATAAAAACTAAAGAGCCACTCACATAAATAAAGTATGATCTTGAGGCGAATTCGTGATTATTCAAGTTCAGCGAAGGGGACCACCGTCTGTCTCGGATAAAGGGCCTTCTAACTCGCTATCGTATTTCATTTCACTCAAAATGGATTCAGCCTGAGAGGCAAAAATATTTATATTATATCAAAAGAAAGATCAAAAGTGTTCGCGAATATGAGAGTGAACGACCGCGAATAACGTGGAGTGAGTAGGGGGACCTAGCACCGGTGAGGGATTTTTATCGAGTCCCCCGCATTGATGTTATGAGTTGACTTATACGATATAGCGCCGCGTCGGAAATATTGTAATCTTAACATGAATACAAAATGCAGACATATAGGTAATACGTTTACTGACGGATCCCGAACTGATGGCGTGGAAGCTTCACGTCATATTTATTAGGATGTGATTGTTTTATTTTAATAACAAATCTATCGTTAGCGGAATGTACGCGTCGCCCTATTAAAATTTGTTATTCGAGTTTATTAGATAAACATTAAAACGTCAATTTATAACGTTTTAAACTTCGATTACCTTACGCTAGAATCGTGAACATAATTCAAAAACTCTAATTACTATAGTTAACAATAACAATTTTTATAGACAGTTACTTCGCAATATAAATTCCACATTAAATAAAAGAAGTATGAAAAAACATCCACAATCTCATGTGAACGTTAGACAATTATTTTCATAAAATAATTTCGCTTTATCTTTTATAAGCGAGCGAAATGATTACGTATGTGAATAACATTCGCGTAGATTGAACGTACGTATTCATTTGAAATAATCAAAAGAGGGGAATGTTTGTGTACCAAACATCGTTATTTTTTACGCGGTCGTAACTGGAATAACGAACGACTTACATGCAATGTGCAGCATGTACCTACACCACTACCAGTTTAGCAGTACCAGGTTGACATATACGTGTTGCAGGTGACATATTTTACTTTATAATTTCTTTTTACTGATTTACGTATGCGGTTTATTTTTATAGCGCTCTAAACCAAGGGGTTACTGTCTCGTCGGCTCTTAATATTTTATAGAAAAGGTTTTGTTATCGCTTGTTTTATGGTTAAAGCGTTCTCTGGTGAAAAACGTTACGTTTTACGAACTTCAACATAAGCAAATCCATAACAAAACACATATGTGTGTTAAATAGAATGTGGGCAAGTCAAATCGTTTTAATAATGCAGTATTACCAACCAACACTTTATTATCCGTTTTATTCTATAACATACGTTGAACTTCAAACCCTTTTTAAGTAAGGTTTGCATCTTAAATATTGTATCGTCTAGAATATTTTGAACTTATGGTAAAATCGCATTTCATTTGAATAATATTTAACATGTATTTGGACAATTTATATTTATTATTCATAAAGAAAATGATAGAACATGGTATTTTCTTCTTCTTTTGATGATATGGCAACCAGCCAGATCAGCTATTTCTGCACATTTTAAATAATAAAAGTCTTTAATTCTAAGGTTTCGAGTCTGCAAGTCTTCGTCGTGATGGAATTAATGATAAAAAATATAAAAAATGTGGATGACATGAAATGGGGACCGTCTTTCGCAAAAACAAAAAACGATCCCTCAACATGGTATTTTATATCTGCACGGCCACTTGAAAAGCATTGAAATATCAGTTGTAACACCGATCCTATACACTCAATCCTACAAAAGTATCGATTTTATAGACAGTGCGACCATAGGTATTGAAACTTTTTAATTCACGACATTGACTTCACTTCCGTAATTGCATTTCGAGATGATACCTACTTAGTTAGATATTGTTGTTCAACGAACCCAGGACAGTTTAATGCCATTTACTATACATATAGTTTTTATATATTAGATCATAAAAGAACTGAACAAAATCGTTCGAGTACAACTTGCAGCGCTAAATAATGTTTGTTTTGTGCACTCAAAAAACGTTTTATTGTATATTTCGACTTAAACTAATGAATTTAAAATATAAAATTTTATGAATTAAAATAAGATGCAAACACTATTATAATCAGACCTGTAGCTTTTGTTCGTTGAATCGATTATCCCACGCGTTCCGATTGTTTCTTGTAGCCTTATCGAGTCGATCTTATCGATTATGAATATCGATTCACGGATACTAATGGCGTGTACATAAATACGTAACGAGAAAAAAGAAATAAGTAAATATGATTTATACGACACATATAAAAATATCAAACTGATAGAATATATTAAAAGAAGCTTGTACTTAAAAGTGGTAACCATAGACCATAGACTTGACCAACATTAAGGATCGACTCGGAAGATACTTATGTCTATACTATAAAACGGCTTTTAACTTCTATATCATAATCCCGTTTAGAATTTAGATCTATTGAAATAAAATATGGTTTTAGTTCTATAATTTTGTCACTATTTCATTTGTGTAGAAGAAAACTTCTATGGAAACGCCTAACACGTAACCGTTTTAAAATTACGCCGAAATCTCCAGTAGCAGTGAGCCAACTAAACATACAAACGGTGAACTCATGCTAAAGGTTCAAGGCATTTAGACAATAAGTATCGTATACAATCCTCAAAAGCATTTATATATTTGTCGGTTTTTTAAATGGGTCTGTCACACAGTAACAAATAGTTGTCTTGTCATGCACTCTCATAACAAAAGCTAAATAATCGAGTTTTAACTGTTGACTACGGTACTGTGTATTTGAATGCAAATCGATGTTGTTCTACCTATTATATGTGCATTCAACGATTTGTAAAGAGGTAATTAAAATAACCTTACTAGCAAGCTTGAAATAACCCCCTAAGCAAGCACGTAATCGAGTAATGATACGCCAAAAATGCCTTACATCATTATGGAAAAGAGCTGATTGATACTTTTACACTGTTGGAGCGATATTAACCAAACATTGACAAGAACCACCATAAGGAAACTGGCTTTGAAAAGAATAAATCGCATTGAAATCGGACCATCCATTTGAGAGCTACGATGCCACACACACGCACACGCACACACACACATACGTACACACACACACACNCACACACACACACACACACACACACACACACACACACACACACACACACACACACACACACACACACACACACACACGCACACGCACACGCACACGCACACGCACACGCACACGCACACGCACACGCACACGCACACGCACACGCACACGCACACGCACACGCACACGCACACGCACACACACACGCATGCGCACACAGAATCGACGTTTCACTTATAACACCCCTCTTTTTGCGTCGGGGTTAAAAAAAGAGACGTTAAAAATGACTGTTCAATGCGTTTCTAAGAACAAAGAAAATAGGCGGTAAAAAGCGAATAATGAGTTCAGTCCAGTTTCTTAAAAAAATCCTATAGGTTTAAAATAATCAAATATTATTAGAATTTGGCGCTGTGGACTTGTGAATTATAAAGTTCGCAGTTTACTCATAAATATTGACCTTATCCTGCCCCTTTTCTCGGGGTGTTTTACGACTGAAAACTTATTTCTTTTTATCGAATGTAATCAAAATATCAAACTAAGTCAGGCCCAGACTTTCAATCAAAATCTTCCACGCCTTAAAAGTTCAAAAATTATGTTAGACGCCATTGGCTGTAAAGTCTTTAAAAAAAATGGAAGACATTTGTTAGGTTTGTATATAAAAGATTTCTTACTCTGTAGGACTGGTTGGTCTACCTGAGATTATTAGTAAAGGTGACTGTTTTTTTCGATTTATTTGAGCAGAATAGAAATTCGACGATTTGAACAATAGGCGTTCAAAATTAGATTTTTTGTATTGAATTTAGCAGTCTGTTATTATAAACTTCTAAGTATCTCATGCATTTTAGTGTCTTAAAAAGTACAGAATTTGCTATCCAGATTCATAATAAATGAAGCTTGAAGCATTTATATATTTAACGATCGGGCATTTTTTGTTTTAAGAGCCGAAATGTCCCAACTACCAACCTTTTCTTGATACATCATATTGTTCTTCTTCTTCTTCAGCCTATTGCCGTCCACTGCTGAACGAAGGCCTCCCCCAAAGAGCCCATTGTTCTTCTATCAGTACTTAATATAAAACAGAAAGCAACCACTACCAAAGCTATAAGACTGTTGTATTTAGTAAGTCAGTTCCAAAGTTTTCTGTTCTCACGTAGAAGTAATTTCTATACAAGTTCTATACATTCGATGTGATTAGGATGTATTAATTGATTTTTAATTGTTCCAGTATGCGACAGATATCTGTAGAACTTTTTGTATGAATTCACTATAGGGACATTTTCTTGTTAGACCACGTGAAAATATCTAGGTACACAGCCTAAAGTGTACCTTTTGGCAACTATTGCGTCGAACAGACACGTCGCTTGCCTCACATGTAAGTGATACTACGCCATCAATCACATCCGAGTGAGTTGAGTGGTGTGTATATGGGTATCTCGTTGCAATTGTGGTTTTCGGTTACAAATCACTGTCACACCACTGACCAGGGTATCTAATCTGTACATGTACGTACACATTTTATACATTTACTTACAACTTTGGTGGCCGTAGTTGGTATAGTGTGTATATTCCATGTGATTGAGTGAATCCGTGTTATGTGTATACTTGCGATAGGGACGGTATATAAAAGTTTACAAAGGCCTTGAAAAAGAATGTAGTAGTTTGGGCTCATATGTGAATTAATTGAAAAGGGAAGAACTTAAGTAAGGCATGTCAGTTAAAGTTTGACTACGCAAAATAAATGTCAATGCAAGAAGAATTTTGCAATTTTAAATTGGACAGGACTTTTAAAGGTTTAAGATAATAGAAGTTGTAACGTAACTCACAGAAACGTCTTTGCTGCCTTCTCCGCTGATGGTTTGATGGTAAATCGAGCTGTCTGTGTTATGGTAGTTAGACAGCTGATCAATACAGTACACGTCCAGACACAGACATGAGATCGTACTTATCACACAATTTACAGTTTAGGTAACTCGATAACTGGGGACTCGCATGCTGTCTGTATGAACAGGCCGACTATGGTCCCTATACTGGACTCGTATAATTTCTCTTTAATATATGTTCACGGACTTAGAAATAGAATGTATCTGTGATTTTATCGTCATTTCTTCTAAGAGTCAGTCTTAGGAAAAGCCGGCACCTTCTAGGTGTATAGTCCGACGTGTAAAAATATCTGTAAAAGATTTACTTTCCAAAGTAAATATCATTAATCGTCAATACTTAGTCTTGGATAGGAATTAAGAATTCTGTATCTCCCTGTAAGCTTAGAAATCAATCAATCAAACAATCAATTTGTAACACAGTAACACCGTCGATGTGCGACATACGTGGGCATCTATATTTTCGAACAAACCTAACACTATTTTAAAGGAACGGGTGTCATGTCTTTCCAACACAAAGGCAGAATCCTCCGACTAGGCGAGGTGATCATGCCTGGCGGTTTACTGCCCCACGGTTGATGTTGGGAAGTTGTATATATGCTAATCGGCGCGAGAACTTCTATTGCGCGATGCAGGATTGATAGTTCGTACATTACGTTACTCCTTAGTTCAGTGTATCTTCGGTAGATGGCGCTGTAGTATATTTCTGTTGCGATGTATGTGAATGTCGCCACACTATTAATATCAACGCAATTTAACAGTCTACTGCCGGTTATATGTCTCTTTCTACAAAGGAGGGTTTGACCTATTATACAATGGTAGCCAGACGGGTTGGTTTCAGGTTTGTTTCGGGTTTGTGTAGCCTGCTTCCTTAGACGTATATCTAACATAAAAATGGGTGGTGATACCCCTTATTCACCAGTCACAACACTGACACTAATGCTATTTATTCAACGTTAAAGAACTACGTCATTCATCCTACTGTAAGTTAACGTTTAAGTTTTTTTTAATTTTTTTTTTCTGCTGCGAAGGCGACCTCTGCTTACTTATTCTTTTGCGATCCGAATAATATGAATATTTATCCTATTAGTCGATCCTTTATGGAATTTTTCTTATGGAAAACTTTACCATTGCTGTACCATGGCTAACATAAAATTTATAAGATTTCATATTTTACGTTACATGAACGTTATAAAAGTTTTTATTAAAATATTATTTTTTGATTGATGCACAAGAATGCAACATAATAAGTCAAGCGTGTAAAGTAGATTATTAATATACATATTTTGTTTCTTAAATCTAGAATTAAATTCAAAATAGTCACTTTTTATACGAGCCGACATATCTACTGATGGTAAGCGATTACCGTCGCCTACCACTTACTTCCATAGTACCATCGTACTAGCCTTTGTTATCCACAAGATTATTTGGGGTTGGCTACTAGTTCAACCGGTTTTACCTGAATATTAGTTTTTCTACGGAGCGATGGGCATCGGGCCTCCGTTTGAGAGTTACCATCAGACGACGGAGCCCGCTTCAGTGCGGGCTGGCGCTGGGAGGGGTCCGGATGGCGTAAGAAAGCGGTTCCCGGATCTCTCCCGTCTCAGGCGCAGAGTGGCACACCGTGGTGGTTTAGTGGGTAGTCTGGCTGGTGTCAGTCAGGAGTCCCACACAAAGCGAAACCCCTGTCCCCGCGGGGGGAGCGAAGTGCGTAAAGGCATTCCACCACGTTAAAAAAAAGAAAGTTGGCAGTATATTTGAGGGCACTGACTTCCAAATGATGTTCAAAACTACCGGAACCGACGACTAACGTTCTCTCCGAGGAACGAATCGTTTTCATTGTAATGGTACTTATGTTAGGTCCTTTCTTAGAAGATACTTATTTCTAGCAATGTACTCTTAAAGCATGTTAATAGTAATAGTATCGTATCTATGTATCCACCAGAAAGGAACTGATTCCCAATATACATCCGACGATTGAATTGACAATATCGTCGAAACTAACTATAGAAACACAATCGAACCATCATACCATACAACGGTATGAATAATGTAACGCTTATGGACCGGCAACCGAACGCCTTCTGTAACAATAAAACATAAAGTATTTATCGTCAAATAAAACCAAATCTAGGTCTAGGATGTGAGGCTCAAGTAAACATATACTAGTATGCTACTGGTAATATTACCTCATGTCACATCGTGGATTCGCATATTAAGAAATATGTAAACATATTTGAAAGAAATATACTTTATTTACTAGATACTAACTTTTGTCCACGGCTCCGCCCGCGTGTATGTAGGTTATTTAATTTAGGTACGTCTCAAATAAGAACTGGAAATTCTCCATCTTGCTCTGCATTTGTTAACAATTTCAGATATTTTTTGTATGGTGTGCAAAAGAAAACTACAATTTACAATTAAAAAACTTTATTACAAATTTTCAATGCCACTGATATTGATATTAATGGCGTCAAACTTTAAAAAAATATAAATGCCAACATAGTCTTCGCCGCGCTTTTGAGAAAAAAATATAAACCATATTTTTTATTGTAATATTATTTGGTGTCTATGTTGCCGCTACATTTCCAGTGAAGTTAACCACAAATATAGACCTATTCTTATTTAAAACGCATTATAAAAAGTAAATAAGTCATCAAATACACCATCAAAACAAAGTTAGAGTTTTAAAAGACGTATCATATTACAAAAAGTAATGAAAATAATAAAAACTTCAGATACTGAATACATACTGAGTAACATCGAGTTAAAATATTAATTTAAGTACCACGAAGTTTTATTTATACGGTAAACATTTTCATTTTATCTTCAATGCTCACAAACGCCAGATGTTCACGTTAATACCTTTAAATTTAAAAGAAGTCTTACAAATATTGGGCAAGGGATCAAAATTAAATGTAACCGAATACCCAACCACACCGACTTAAAAAAAAACATTGAACAAAAAAGCTGGCTTGAAATATGTTACGTATTACACTAATTTAATTTTATATATTAGTGTTCTATTCTTATTCTCAAAGTAGTTTCAAAACTTAATAAGTTTTTTAGTATGACTGTAAGTTAATTATAGAGCTTCTAAAGTTATTATATATTCTGTGGAGGTCGTAACAACACGCGATACTAAGAGAACTAGAGAAACATCTTCAGCTCTTTGTCTCAGCATAGACATTATGATTTTTGAATGCAAGGCTAAATAGAGCGAACTTCACGTTACATATATATTACCATTTTTGGCGAAATTAATGAATATTAAATACATATCTTTTGTAAGAACTAAAGAATTAGTCTTAGAAAAAATGTTGGAATTTAATAAATATATACTATAGTAGCTTTTGCACACGGTTCCGCCGTACTGGCCGTTAGCACGGCAAATAAGAGCCTATGTGTTATTCTGATGTAATAGCTATATTTACCGTAAAGTTTCAACTATATCCGTTCAGTATTTTTTGCATTTAAGAGTAATAAACATCTATACAACCTCAAACAATCGCAATTATAATATTAGTAGGACAGTTAATAAAGTAGAATTAAACTGTCAGATGTCTACGATGAAAACTCACCAATGCCTTTTAAGCGTTCATAAGTACGTGGTTAGCATTACAAGTGAAGTGTATGACAATTGAACGTTTAAAAGTAAACCCTCATCGATTATAGTTTCCGGTGTCTCTTACTTTCCACTGTGTGTATTGTGCTCAGTCGTATCTGTGAAAGCTCGGCTTCCTCCGTCGAATATAAGGTTGGTTCTCGGAAATCCAGCTGGCGTGTTCTCGTTCCCAGCGCTGCACGTCTCGACGGGTTAAGACTACAATGTCAATAGACGTTTCGGCTATTGAATTGCTCGCCCTGTTCGGACTTGGGCTTTGTAAAAACATTCTTAAGATTTAATATTGTTAGCAAAACAGTGTTAAGAGTACTACGAGTTATTGCATGCTTTTTATGTACGCTCGATTCTTTACACTTAAAGTTGAATATAAAGATGTGGTTTTTAAGATGCAATAAAATGATAATGGTTTCAATGAAGGTCTTTTTATATTGATTGACCTCTTTACAACCGTCCTTTTTGGAATATTTTACAAATTATTCCCCGTGGATTGGAGTGAATAACTCCATTGTTTGCGAAATTTGTCTTTTTTTATTTGAGACTATGTAAAATTATTGGCAATTATATAATCACGTAAATAAAGACTCGCAAATGAAAATTGTGGAAACAGAAATTTCAAAGAAAACATTATTACTTTTCGAAATCTATTGTGTAGGCCTAACTATCTTTTCTAATGAGATGCCTATTTCTACCAGTGGACTAATAAATACTGTTAATAGTGATGATAAAAAATAGACGATGTAAAAAAAAAATCTCTTATCTACTGTGCTCATAATTAAGGACCTTAATGCCTACACTGTCCCTGAAACAGAAGATTTTAGTTCCCTGGATAATAATACTAAAAGTCAAAGCAATGCATGTACTGATATTAAAACTTAAACTTTTCTAGACATACGGAACACAGAGAGCATACATCAGGCAAAATGCCAAAGTGTACACTTTCTCTAAGAAAGCGATATTATCGTATAAAAACATAGATTTCAATCTGCATTTAATAACCTATATAAAGACAAACTACTATTTTACGTACAATCAAAGTTTCGTAGTTAGTCATCTCAAAGAATTCCGACTTCGAGCGACTTTTGAATAATGCTTCAGTTTTTCCTATTCACTCTTCTTATAACTCGAACAACAAAGAGCCGGCTGGATCTTAACAAAAGAATATGAGAAATATCACTGCGCCTCTACACTCTGAACCGCATGGCTACTTCGGTTCTATTTGAAAATATTTGTTGAGTTTTATCAATACGAATAGGTACTAGGATTTTATCTGATACATATTTAAATTGCTCTACTGTGCTATAAGTTTCAATACTTATTGATCTTGCTATGTTTTTGGATAAAGTGTCCCTGAAATAATAACAATTATTAGCGAGGCTTACAAGTTTAATCTAATATACAGTTTCCATATGTTTAGTAATAAGATGGATGGTAGCTATTCATAATTTAAGTCTCAGATGCTCTGATTAAATTTCTTCCGCTCGGGGGACCCCTTTGTTGTCAGTAACTTCTATAGCGACACAAAAGCATTCGTCTACGGCAGGATAATTTATTTTAAAGAGTCCTCTGTCTTACAGGGACTTTTTCTACTTATTACGTTGAATTGTACTTTAAAGATTGTTTTTGTCATGAAATATGCTTCGTTATATTTTTTTTTTGGAAGTTTTTTGTACTTTCAGTAATAATAAAACAAGAATGTTTATGAATGTCAATGAAATGGAGATAAAAAATAATACATTTTTGTTATTTTGTTCTGTAGGGCGAAAGTATGATATGTTATCCATTTAGTTAGTTAGCTTTATTTCAAATATTATTCTGTAGTTCTTTGATTTCTTTGTTATTGTAAGAATTTACTTCTAGTGTTTTTGGCTCGTTTTCAAATAAATATAGATCTAAATGCTTTGAACTGGCATAAGACTGAGAAGTCTAATGTGGTATATATCTTAGCCCCTTTTCTTCAGTGTTGTACGCGAGTAACAACAAATAAATATGTTTGTAACCTTACAGTGTCATGTGACTACTATACTCTCTTTCCAATTTAAAAAAGAGTCTATAAGCTTTTCTATTAGAATTGTATATTCCAATGAAATATAATTGAAGTCATTACATTAAGTCATTGTTACAGCTGGGTTGAATGCGTTCTAATAGTTCTAATCTAAAACGAAGCCATCAAAGTAACGTCTTTTTTTGGAACGAAGTTCCTTACGGCAGCCTTGGAGGGGATAGGGATGTTGCTGCGCGACCGAACTGAAAAAAAAGTGATAGTAAAACCGTAAGAAAAAATCCGTGGAAAAAAGTGCGTGGAATAAAACCGTTAAATGAGACGTGCGCAGGCGCGACAGTCGCATACACAAGCGAGTAGTGTATAATACTTTTCTCTTTCGAAGGAACTTCGTTCCTACCTGGTGTCCCACGACACCACATTTTTATAGTTGCTTATCTAACTTTAGTGAATCCTTAACATTTAGAACGTCAATAGACGGGACAAAACACATTTTTAATGAATTTTCGTTTAGTTTAGAGAGTTTACGGACAGTATTAGCACTATCGACAAATAAGATAGTTTAAACCTAAAAACACTAAAACTGCTTATTCATATTGACATTTTTGATAAAAGTGACTGCCGAGTACCTGTTAGTTCGTATAACATCCTGTTGTGACTCATGACATCAAAACCATTCTCAGCGAACTAGGAGGTGCAAAGTTTCAAGAGAACCGTCTTATTATCAGGTGTTTATGAAACTTGGTCGGTGCGATTTGCAATGTAAGCATAATTCGAGTCTCCAGGAGTCATAAAACGTTTTATTATTTCTTTTGTCCTCATATAATTATGAAGTCGTTATTGACTTCGAAGAATAACTTCAAATAAAATTTTAGTAATATTCACCAGGTTATGCAACTGTGTTATGTGCATCTGTGAGTCGGTACTTCTATTATTTATATCAGAAAAAAAATAGGGAAACAAAATTAGAAAGAAAACATGCAATTAAATTAGTTTATGGTTAGATTCACAACCACATTTTACTAATTATTATATATAGAATATCGCTATTAACTTGTCAGACATCAGAATACGGTCTCCGACTAATTTTGTTTCACTGCAGGAGGCATTATCTGTGGGCCGAAATGCCCAATTTAGTTTGGTAGCCAGTAGCTACAATAACAGTACTAAATACTCTGATACTACCATTGGCAAGCTGTATTTGTTTGCTACTTTACGGCAAATGTTGTGGATGTTAAAATAGCAATTTATTTTATGAGGTGGGGTAAAACTAAAACCAATCATTTTATGAATGGATTATACAGATTTCACTTAGTTTAATTTGTGTAAGTAAATGAATTCCAATGAAACCGTAAACACCGGCATCAAAATTTTGATTATTTGGAGTTTCATTCAAATGAATTATTCGTTCCCAACGGGCGCACCGCGCGCCTGTAAGACTCGCCATAAAACTTTGTAATTATCCGTTTGTTTAAAGAATGTAATACACAAATAAACTTTACGATTCCGGCGTTTGAACATAACTTTTTTATTATCTCACATGTTTTCTTCAGTTTACACAGTGGAATAATATTGTATCACATATCGCGGTGAACGCGCACGCGGTCTCGTTATACGGTGTTCAATAATTTGTCCATTAAGGCTGCCAGTGGTCGACGTAATCCATCATTTTAATACAGTATGTATAAATCAGAATGACATAACAGCGCCTGTATTTTGTTATCCCTTCATGCATAAATGTTTTTGTAATATTTTGGAAGCGAAGCGCTGTTCTAACAAACCCCTCTCTCCCTTCACCTCCAGCGCCACGTTGCATTGCACGGTTTCATATTTCTCTTTCTAACTTTAGTTTTGTGAATACGGCGCGCTGCGAGTGACGCCCGGTTCATCACATTCTTTATAAGGAAACTTTACGAGCTCGTTCCTGCCGCATTTTCAATTCGTTTTATTTCAACGCCGGGTATGTGACGTCAAATTTATTAAGCGAGAATTTTAGTAATCAAAGTCGCAGATATGACTGTTAATAGGCTAGGATTTATGTTCTCTTTTACACTTTACTTTTCCACTTTTTGAAGTGTGAAATTACTTACAAGAACACGATATTTAAATTCCGCACTCGACTGGTTAGTCGCTGCTGGTCGGCTCGGCGCGTTTGTGTTGAGCGCACATTTGACTTGTGCGTGTGCCCGCTCGACGCGCTCAAGTCAAGTCGGTGTCAGTATTCGTGAAGCGTGCGCTAGTATCGCTTGTCTGTGAACCACTTGGTACGCGATCGTGTCGCATATACTATATTTCTGGTGTATACTGGCGACTACAAAATTCATATTGGTGTGCAGTGCTGATAGCGTCCTTTGTCTCTTCGTAGGTGTGAGGAGCGGAACGTCAGGCCAATCAACGCGAGGATCAACGGGATGCCAGTGTGTCTAGTGATGGTGCTTTGAGATCGTGCCGGTACCTAGCATTGTGTTAGTGTTAACTATAGTGCATCAAAGTTGTGAATGGATTGTGTCTTTTTTGGATTGCCATCGAGAGTCATCATTAGACCAACTTGGGAACGGTAAGAAATAACCACACCATTATTTATTCTGTTAATAGCATAATTATTATGCTAACTAATTAAACATACATATTAGCATAATTATTATGCTAATGCGTATGTTTAATTAGTTTATTTGGTTTTACACTTGTGTTTTATTTGCATTATTTATTTGTTTTACCTACTATAGTTATCAGCATTGAAGAATTTGAGTAAAAACTAAGTCAATAATCGGTGTTGCCAGCTCAAGAGTCGTACTATTATTAAGGTTCAAGAATTCTTCATAAACAACTAGGTATAAAGAAGATTGATTAGGGGTACATTTTAGTAAAAGAAATATTTTGGCATTTATTGTTATGCTATCTTATTTCTATCTACAAATTAAAAGTACAATTTAGGTATCAGGAACAGTCCTCTAAGGAATCCGGTGTTTAATGAAAACCCTGTCAATTGCGTCAGCATAAAGAGGCACGCCAGTCGAGGCAACGTTGTTGATAAGTTATCAATCTCGCATAAATGGTTATCATAGTTAACTTAAAACGGTTTAAATCGCACAATTTTGTTAAGGGACAAAGTTTTAACTTTTGAAAGCGAAGGAATTATTATGATATTGATAGGAATATAGTCTAAAATTAAATTTTAAAGAAACGAATCTTTAGCATTAAAATTTGAATCAATTACAATTATAAAAATGTCTTATAGGTAGCTAATGAACCATACTAATTAAGTATACCTATAAATTTAAGAGTAATAGAAGTCTGTCTATCTGTACTTTCGGCTAAACCGCTGCACCGATTTCAATTAAATTTGGCATGGCGATACTTTGATTCTTTAGGTAAGACATAAGCTACTCTTTGCCGCGATAACCGATGTATACGCGGGCGGAGACACGGGCCAAATCTAGGAGCAATATAAAGATAAGCTGTCTGTTGTACACCAAAGAATATCCGGCTTTATAATTCGACCTCAATGGAACTTACGACGTTAATGTGTCCTGTTTTATATCTTTTAAATCGTTTAAATATATCTTTTATCGTTGTCTGTTTTATTATAAAATCATTATCAGCTATATTGATATATCTTAAGTATTATACATACCGTACAACATTATATAAGGTTATCTAATATAATAATAAGTCTCTAAAAGGTAGGCACCTAATTTTTGAAACCGTTTTGGATGTTGAAATTAAAACTTTTTTACAAGCTGTATCATGCCACGCCGTGACACAAAGTGGTTGCAAAAAATAGAATAGAAACCACTATTAAAGCATGTTGAATCATAAATCGAGCTCGACTTTCAGAACCTTTTGAGTTTTTGAAACGTGAAGAACGAAACTTAACATTTTTATTTCTTTAGATTTAAATGCCACAAAATATGTTCCTTCATAAAAGTACTTAATATCTTCATATATAATTAAAAATACTAATTGAGGTACAAAACAAAAGAGGTATTAAAACACACACACATACAGAACTTGGATGACAGTCGTAAAATCTGGTTGGGCATAAAAAGCAAGCAAGGGGACTACGGGCTCATAAAAACTATGCCATGCAGTACCGCTAACAAACATTGTAAGTTTTATATTTAAAAAACAGTAAAAACGTGGTTTATAATATTACTCTTTTACTGGGTCGTTTAAAGAACCTATTTTGTATTATTTTCTGTTTCCCACTGTTTATCTGTCCATAATTGCTCTTCTCATTAGTATAGTAATATACGACAACGATAAAGAAACCACAACGCAGTACTAATTTGCAAGATCCATAAAAAACAGGTAGAATAACATGTCCGCTGTAAAATTATTGATGAACCTTTGTAGAATAATGTAAGTAAATGATGGGCTATATTAACGCTATTGACTTTAAAAAAAATTGAATTATTTCTTTCGTGTGAGTTAAAGTTTGATAAAATGTTGATGAATGCTATTAACGTCTATTTTTATCAAGTGAAGTCAAACGTTTGCCCATTAGTGAGTCACAATCAACGCGTATACACAACATTATTACAAATATTTAACATAACTCAAATAAGTGTTCCAAATCCGGTAGCTAATAAAGGTTTCTCAAAAAGCTTACATAAGAAAAAAACTTTTTTGTCGCCGGAACGTCAACAATGTCGGACCCTTTTGTTTATTTCGAGATATCAAGGAGGGTCGGAACCCATTATGGTTTAGTGTATGTGTTCGTGAAAGGCCGGTATAGCGTATTGGAAACGAAAAAGTCACATAATTCAGCCGATTGATCTTAACAAGATTCGCCGGTACAAATAAGTTTTTTAATTCGCTAGGTTAGAATATTATATCAATTTGATTCGATAAGTCTTTTAAATCAAGCTGGGAACTTTGATAATAAAACGTTATTGCTTTTTTTGGGCAGTCCATTGAAGTTAATAATATACCTACGTAGATTGAAAAGATACGCGATTGTGGTTTTATAGACTTATTGATTTACTAAATTTTACTCAACTGGTATTATTAGAGAATTCTATAGTTTTTCGCGACTATGACGGAGCAAAAAGAGTTTCTAAGCAACAGAACCGATTGTAAGGAATACAATCTGTTCTGTTGCTGTCCGAGTGTCATTATTATTTTTTTAATGGAATAGGGGCAAACGAGCAGATGTATCGCCTGATGGGTAACGATTATCGCCGCGGGTGTCCAGACACCCGCAACACACCAACATTCGGGGTATGGGCCTCCGGTATCCTCACTCACTCGGTGAAACAGCGCAAGCGTTGTTTTACATAGATTTTTTGTGAGGCCGTGGTATCACACCGGTTGAGCCGGCCCATTAGTGCCGAAGCGTGTCTCTCCTACGGTAGAAGGCTGAAGGTGTTTTTTTATAATGTATGGGTCTGTCAGTGACTCTACTCTGCCTGATGGAAAGCATAAGCAGAATCCAAGAGTTTTATACATTTTTAAACATTTTCGAGTATTCTTTTATGAGTGCTTTCATTTACACAATAATAGTTTTGTTCTAAACATAGCAAGTTTCTTGAGTATCACATAAATACACAGTTTTGAAAATAATATTAAAAAGAAACCGTTTCGTTAGTTTAGCAACGAATGTGCGTGAAACACGCGTTAGGTCGATTTTTTATGAAACTGATGAAAAACACGCGTTCGACATTGCGGTAGTTACATTAGTTTTGTCTTTCATACGAATTGTATTATTAAAATACATTTTATTCACATCAAGAAGGGTAAATAGAAAACGTAATAATATTTATGAAAATGTTTAGCAACTAATTTAGCGGACTGTTTCAGAATATTGTACTTGACTGTCACAACAAATCACTTCTGTTCATTTAACTTTAAATCGTTACCTTTTCTAGAAACTTGTATGAAGAAATCCATATATGATAAAGTCGAAAATAACCGTCTATTTATACGCTTTCACGACTAAGCTGCACCAATTTCAATGAAATTTTCCATCAAGATATTTTGATTCGTGAGGAATGGCTTCTCTTTACCGAGTAGCCTTTAAGGTATACTTTAACTCAAAGTTATTGTTTGAAAATTGTTTTAGAACCTTTTTACCACGAACAAATATACATCCAGTGTCCTCAATGGACTCTTAAATCTATGATAATGGTAAAAATGTTTGTACTGTCTCATAATCCGCAATATCCTTACGTATTTTTGGTGGTATGAAAAGTCGCATCCACAGCACTCGACTACGTCCTGATACGACGTAAGTCTCTTTACAAAATAAAATATTCGGGATATAAGTTAGGATTAGGGTGCGTATCATGAGGGTTCGTCTTCCCAGCTTTTGTGTGAACCTGGGAATCAAACGGCCGTTGTTTTTTTTGTTTGACGGGCGATTTAAAATATATTTATATATACTAATATGTTTTAAAGCTAACTTAAACACGAAATAGTTCAAAAAGCTGTAGCCCGACTGCGTAAACACTATTGATAAAACTTATATAGCCTATGTCATCTGGACTACTATTACAAGTCTATTGACACCACATTTATGTAAATTGGTTCAGTTGTTTACGGGCTACGGTGGAATATAAAATCATACACACGTAGACCACTATAAATCTTTAAACCCATTCTTATGGCTTTGCCGTAGTCGGGTAAAAAGTATTTAAAATGTTGTTCTCGAGTAATAAACAGAGAAGGTAATTTTCTAAAATGTTCTTTAAAATTTTAGCATTTAGTACTTGGTTTTACGACATACTGCATAAGTCTACAAAATTCTACAAGACGTTTTGCTCATGTTTTATACTCTGTTCGCTAAGAAACTCAAGTGTCTATAAAAACGAATTAGCATTTTTGTGCCGTTATGACACTGATGCTCGTCCTGTTTATGTCTATGGCGAATAACTTTTTAAATTATTGTATATAGGCTATACTAAATATTATACTAAACTCACGATTCCAATCATAAACCATAGATTCAGACTTTATTAGAACCCCATTATGTCATATTGTGGTGTAATATTAAAATTTATAATCTACTTAAGTTCTTATAAATTTGACTTTGGAAATTTAAGGAGTATTTAACTGTGTGTGTTAATAATAATTAAGTTTTTCTTTTAACTTAACTTTCCCTAGTCAAAATGAACCAAGTCGATCCCACGTTTTAGAGAGTCTTAGTGGGACTTACTAATAGACCTTTAATATCATAAATATCCATAAATAATGCTCATATTACCAGTAGTCTATATTCATTTATAGCTCTATTAACAACTGTAGCATTTCAGAGAACACTTAATGGTCGTAAACCACAAATTATGCTTTATTCAAAACAAGCACTCCGTGTGTACCTTTGTAGCTCCAAATTAGTAATGTGAAACCAACCATTCGATTCCAACATGTACGTATTTTTAGTGCGTATTCGATTAAAATTTTACTTTGTAGAAAATCATTTCCCTCGTCTCATGTGCAACTATTTTGAAAACAAGAAACTTTATTACAAGTTCTATAGCGATATTTAGAATAACAACAGATATTTAGGTATAAAATAGGTTATTTATGCTAATAGACTAACCCTAAGACTCGATAAAAAAATTATTCCTGCACGCTTCAATTGGTCGCTGAAAAAAGTTCTCATTATTAATGACGCTTTTTTATTATATCTTCAAGGCTTTTGAAATATTAAAACCTTTAACAATCAAGCGAAATTGTTTACAAAGATGACGGATCAGGTTTAATGTGTTTGAAGCCAATTAGAACATAATCAATTAGTTATTCGTGTATTTATAACGGTAAACGAATGATTTAATCGCTCATACATGTACGGTAAATTGTATTTTTTATTCAACAAACCTTGACCAGTCTATCTAATTTGCTTTGAGAGTTTCATAGATATTGCGTGCCCGTATTAGTCTTCGAATAAACCTAGCTAATTCTGTTTTTGCGTCACTTAACTAAACTAAATTTTTTCTCAATTTATTAAAACCGATTTTCAAAATACTAGCTTGTATTGTATTTAAATGGCTTCTATTGTGTGACATCAAATTTTAGTCAATTTTCGACGATTTGAACGGTAAACGTTTAACAGGATAACTTCTTTCAGTTTAGTGAGTTTTCGAACCATATCGAACCACTATAGTTTTAATGTAGTTAGAACACAATAAATGGTTTGTTTGGTTATTATTGCCTTGACATCGTATGCGTTTTTGTTTGATGGTATTGGTTTGGCAGAGCTCCGAGGTTGAGCTCTATATGCAAGCTGAGCATTACATAGACAGTGGCATTGAAGATGCAGTAATTACCCCCAAGGTTGCTTGTTTTTTTAGGCATGCCAAAATCTAAAAGTCAATTAAAATCTAGATTTCTCTCTCATTCCTCTGTCAAAGTACATAATTGAACGTTACCTTGAATTAATGTTCATGTTGTGATGCATGCGCATCGCCACTTTTAGTTTATGTTTATTTATGTATGTATATTTAGTAGAAAAGTGTGAAAAGAAAACAAATATATAACGTTTCTTATAAAAATAACATCTCTTCTCCATAGCCAATATCTTAAAATATCAAAGCACAATCGTTTACAAATTTTCTGTAACTCGTATCTAAATTATAAAATATGTACGAATAGAATACCTTATCTTGCATTCAAGTAATGTCTCTTTCTCTTTTATTCCCCTGACGAGTGAGTGAAACGAGAATAATTTATTGAACCTTTTAGATTCGTATGGATGGAACGCGTAAAAAATGTTGCAGGTACTTAATAATATAGATATTTCAATTTAAATATCCAATCCTCGTGATATGTTTGTGTTATGCGTACATTACTCATTCTATAATCTGTATTATATCATTGGTTGTTTGAAGGATTTGACATATAAGTCTGTTGTTTGCTAGTTTGATTATGGAGATAATCAAAATTCCTATTTCGTTCATACGTAGGTAGGTTAGGTAGGTGATTGGTAATATCTTGCTTTTATTGTATTATCTAGTGCAGAAAAACGACAAATTAGAGTTCTTTTATAGGACTTACATTTTCTAACATAGTTAATTCCTCGATTTAGCTCGTGTTGAAATTATATGTATTAAACCTGTATTATAATAAGATTAAAATGATAAAGAATTATGGGATTAGGATTAGTGTATAATCTGTCAACTTTGACTAGAGAAGTTTTCGACAAATATTTTTATTTTCGTTGTATATTTTATTACAATTCAAGTTTTACAACTTAAGTTTGTTTGAATTGGTTTATATCCTGACTAAATGATGAAAATACCCATACAATAGAATGCAGTGTTTTTTTTAGGTAACCTACGTAATTATGCGCAATAATTTATCTATAATACTTATTTTGCCAATTATTATCTACACAGGTGTATATTTATTTATACAAACATCCTGCGAGCATATTGCACAAGATGGACTTATGTCACAAGTATTTTTTTTCTAGTCAAATCTTTGATATATATTTTTAATAGTTTTATGACGTATTAACTATGTAGACTACCTACATAGTTAATACATGCTAAGAAAAGAGAAATTAAAATATATTTTGAAATTGTTCTTTGTTCTTAGTGTAGTCCACAATCAGGTACAAATGTCCAACACTTTCAGGAGTTAATTTTGACATCACTTGGACGATCACGGAATATTATTTTAGGTATTGTGGCCTAAATTGGTATAAAAGAAATGGCGAATAACGACTAATAGTTTCCAGTTATTGTCGAATCAATTAGTAGAACAACAGACAGGAAAACTGATAATAAATACCTTGAAGTATCAATTACTATTTGTGTAGCCATTATTTCTTGAAACGTAGGGCAGGCAATCGTAAAGATTTATCTTTAGGTTACATAAGTATTAGAGCCACGCTGATTTCAGTACGAACGAGCTGGATCGACCGGGGCGGTACTACCCTTTCATAAGACCAACCTA